>CM029500.1:32074636-32447136 GCA_017140595.1 Eucalyptus curtisii
GAGTTATGCTCAACGTAACAAGAGGCCCCACCCTTCTCAAGGACAAGCTAGCCCCTCTCCTAAGAAACGGAATTTTGGAAGTTACAGAGGAATTGGAAAATGCTGGATTATGAATCGGGTACTGTATCCAAATGACTCATGCCAAAAGTGTGGCGGACAGTATGGACCACGACCCTATCAAGATCCAAGGAGATGTTTTGGATGTGGCATCAGGACCACATTAGGAGGAACTCTCCACAAGAAAGGACCCAAGCGAATGCCTCCATGCTTGAGTGGCAAGGGCCATCAAGGGTATCTTGCAAGATCTTTAGATTTGTAAAATCCTTATCACTGGAATAAGTGCATCGGAATACATAAGATTAGTGTATAAAACCAGTATAATGGCCTTTTTCATTTAATTCTTTTCATATTGGAATTTTAAAACTCGGTCGTCACTTCCTTAGTAAGCTAAGTTGCCTTGCCTATAAAATGTCTAAATGTGCATTTTGAAAATTGATCGATTTTTGCAAAGCTCGTAACCAAATTCTTCTTATAGGCAGTCAATGTTAGATTAGACTGTCTATCAAAATCTACAAGATATGCTCAATTGTAATTTTTTGTCAAATGAATTGCGCACACTAAAATACTACATTTCTTATTAAAAAGATTAAGGAAAAAAATTGATGTTCGTAGTTAAAAGTCTAAATTAGCTATATCTATGCTTGATAAATTGCTTGAAAACTCGCAAGAATTCATTAAAGTTCGATCTCTAATTATGTTTTGACCATGGCACTCTCGTCATGTGGCATAGTTTATGTTGGAAGATATGCCGAAGATCCACCAGATTATGATGGATATATTTTCCAGATTGTAATTGATTATTTTTGTATCAATCTAGGATTAGATCTGATATACTTTCCTTTTACTAAACATCCTCTGTATTATTTAAATTCTCTTTGTACATTGAAGTAATCAATGAAGTGCACAGAATACATCTCTCTCTATTTTCAACATTCTTCTCGCTTTCACTCTGTTTTTCTGACATGGTATCAGAGCGGGGTTCCTTCTTCTTCTGACTTCCGCACTTCTTGATTGCCTTCCGGACGTTTCTTGTCTTTGTTGTTGTAGGAACACTAAACCTGCACAACAAGATTAGCACTCCGGTGTGGGGATCTGTATCTAAGCACTTCAAAATCAGAAAAAAATTTCTTACCGTTTTTTTGCTTTCTTACCAACACCATGGTTAAGGAAGATTCAACGATTTCTGGAGGAGAAGCCCCAGAAGAGTCAACTGTGCAGCAAGAACAGACGCACCAGGAGCAAAGAAACCAGGCCCAGCCAAACCAGGGACAGCCCATCGCTGGCCAGGCCACTTCGGGACAACCAATCGCAGCCCAGCATGCTTCAGGGCAATCCATCCAGTGGCTGCCTATTCAAATGCCACCCGACCCATGGATATATGGGCCCACACCGACAAATCCATGGTTGATGGGTCAAGGCCTCGGAGAATCGGTTCAGCCTAATGGAGGCCCACCAACCGCTTTCGGGGCAAGCCCAACCACTAGGCCGAATCCAATGAATGCGGGTTATTCGTTTGAACCGGGTATTTCGGGTCCGGGACTAAATCCCTACTCGGTTTCCTGCCGTACCCGTTTGTCGCCGTCAGTGGTCGATCGGAGCCTGGTGATCTGCTCTACACGGCGACGGGCGACGGACCAGAGCTACGGCTCATCACCCAACAACTGTTGAGCCCCGACAACTATTCTAGCTGGTCGGTGGAATTCCGGCGAGTGTTGGTCACGAAGGACAAAGAAGTTTTTATCGACGGCACATTACCGATTCCGTCGGATGAACGAATGGCGCGACTGTGGAGGAAATGCAATCAGTTAGTCCGAACATGGATCGGCAACTGCATTACCTCCGAAGTCGCTGCTGGACTCCCACTGACGGAAGATTCGAGAAAAATGTGGGAAAATATCAAGGAAATGTATGGAAAATTAGATAGGGTTAAAAAATTTTCCTTGACCCAACAACTCTCGGATCTAAAACAAGGTAACATGAGCATCGCCGCGGTCTACAACAAACTCTCTGCCTTATGGAACGAATTAGAGGCAGTCGAGGAGAAATTAGAGGGCCCAGATCTTACCTTGCAGCAATACCGCGCCATCCGAGAGAGGGAAAAAGTCACCAGATTCTTGCTGATCTTAAATGAGTCTTACCAAAGTTTTCGATCTCAGATTTTGGTGATGGAACCCATGCCGACTCTTGGCCGGATTTACCAGCTCATCATCCAAGAAGAAAGCCAGCGTCTTGTTGGCTCCGATTTGCACAAATCCAGCGACGGGATGGCGCTCGCAACTCATGCGAGTCATGGAGGAGCCATGACCAGAGAGCACGAAGGAGGATGGACGCTGCAAATCTGGTTTGTAGGAGCAAACCCTAAATCCTTCAAGAAAGGAATGAATGGTCAGGATCAAATGATGCGATTTGACGGTTCACGAGGGCTCAATCCATTCGCTCGATCCGACGGCCCACGCGGAAGCTCCCCAGCAGGATCGGACGGCCCACAGCGCTTCTTTTCCGCACATGGATCCAACGGCCCACATCGCTCCTTTTCTGTGCATGGATCCAACGGCCCAAATGAGGCCGCAATGGCTTCGGTTTTTAAACCATCCAACGAATTAAATTTTGTCACGTCATCAAAGAACAATGGGTAAAATTTTAAAGGAAGAGGTAAGTTATACTGCGATTATTGCAAACGTCCACATCATACAATAGATAATTGCTGGAAACTGCATGGCAAACTTGGAGAGAAAGGAAAGAGGGATTTTCCGACAGCTTTACAGGTGACAGGGCAGCATACTTATAGATCAAATCAGTCAATTACTCATGATTAGTATCAAGAGATTATGCAGGCTCTTAAGAAGTTGGATGTTTTTTACAGCACCGGAATTTTTACAGGTACTTATTGTTTGTTGAATTCAATTTCGAAGACTGCTTGGATAATTGATTCAAGTGCTAGTGACCACATTATCTGCGATGAAGGTTTCTTTTCGAAATCAAAAAAATTAGATTTTCCTATCTTAGTCCAACTTCCAAATGGGAATGGTACCCATGTCACGATGATTGGCACAGTAATTCTTAGTCCTCTCATCACACTCCAGAATGTGTTTTATGTCCCAGAATTCCATTTCAATCTCATATCAGTTTCTTCGGCTTGTGAAGAAAATTCATGTCGTGTCATATTCAATCATGATCATTGTTTGTTTCAGGCCCTTTCAATTGGCAAACTGATGGGCTCGGGTAGAATTTGGCAAGGGCTATACTTTTTGACCAGTTTTTCCAGTAATTTTAGTTCATCTTGTATTGAGTTGAATAAACAATCATTGTGTAACATTACTAGCAATGACAAGCTTTTTCTTAGTCATCAAAGACTGGGTCATTCTGCTACTTTTTCTTATCCTCAATGTTCAATTTGTCCTCTGGCAAAACAAGCTCGGGCACCTTTTGACAATAGCAAATCTCGTGCAAAAACCCCATTTTCCTTAATCCATGCTTTGATGTTTGGGGGCCCTATCACACACCCAATCGTGATGGTTCTTGTTTCTTCTTAACACTTGTGGATGATTTTTCTCGTGCCACATGGATATTTCGATGCAATCAAAAAGTCAAGTTCTTTCTTAGCTAAGAACTTTTTTCTCCCTCTCCAAAATCAATTTGGAAGATCAATTCAACGTATTCATACTGACAATGGAAGGGAATTCTTCAATAGTGAATGTGCATTCTTTCTTTCTTCAAACGGAATTTTGCATGAGAATTCTTGCACCTACACCGCACAGCAAAATGGTATTGTCAAGCGTAAACACCGTCATCTCTTAGAGGTAGCCCGTGCTTTAAAATTCCAGGCTTCCATTCTTGAGACTTTTTGGGGAGATTGTGTGGTCACTGTAGCTTACCTGATAAATCAAATGCCAAGTCGTGTTCTCAACAAGAAGACACCTTTTGAAATGCTATATGGAAAGAAACCAGAACTTCAACACTTGAGAGTTTTTGGTTGTTTGTACTATGTGACTACGGTGGGCCACGGGATAAGTTGAGCCCATGAGCTAGACAATGCATATTTATGGGATATCCGAGTCTCACAAAGGGATATCGGGTTTTCGATCCATCCACTGGAGATTTCTTTGTCAGCAGGGATGTTGTTTTCCATGAGAATATATTTCCTTTTGGTGAAGATTTATCTTTGCATGATGAGTCTGATAGGGGCATGGATACTCATCATTTTTTATCTGAAGAAGACCTATCTCCTGGACAATCATACATCATTGCACCTCCTTCATATCTGCCACAAGGTACAGTTTCCCCTCCAACAGTAGCTGTGGATACTTCAGATACACTGAATGAGGAGGAGCATAATTCTTCACCAACAACAGCATCTCCAGCATCAAATGAGGAATCACAAGTTCCTTCACAACTAACACCACATAATAATCCGCCACGGCGCTCTGAACGTGCTACACGTCCACCCACATGGACAAAGGACTATGTTTGTGCTGCTTCAAATTCTCAAGGTACTCGTTACCCTATCTCCTCATATGTCTCTTTTCATCAGTTATCATCGGATCATATGTGCTGCATCAGTCGTATGTCTGAGGAAACAGAGCCGTCAAATTATAGTGAGGCAGTAAATGATCCACGATGGCAAAAGGCTATGGAGACAGAATTGCATGCATTAATGGAAAATCATACATGGGACATTGTTCCTTTACCGTCTCATCGAAAACCGATTGGCTGCAAGTGGGTCTACAAGATTAAATATAAAGCCGATGGCTCAATAGAAAGATATAAGGCTCGGTTGGTAGCCAAAGGCTTCACTCAACGAGAAGGTTTCGATTACCATGAAACCTTTTCTCCGGTAGCGAAAGATGTTACGGTTCGCACTTTCTTGGCAATTGCTGCATTTCGTGATTAGTCGTTACACCAAATGGATGTCCACAATGTTAGAGAAATCTTCTTAAGGTGTTTTGAAGTCGACAAAACGTTTCTATCAGTCTAGTCTGAAGACTTTCAAACTCTATTGACAAAGTCCGAAGACCTCCAGACTCAAGATTCAAAGTCTACCTTCATTGACAGTTTCCAGACCGACGAAGTTAAAGTTCTATTCGGATAGATTAAAACATATCGTTATGGATTTGATTCGTTTGGTTAAGGAATATCTCACGGCTGGAGTTAGCACTTCAAGATCTGTTATTCTTATTCGAGTAATCTAGATCCTCTAGATCCGCGAATTATACTTAGAAGATTCTACTTATGGAAACCTAGATCCTGATTGTATGGGCGAGCAGGATTGATGGGCTATCGTCATTTTCCTTTAATAGCTCGAGATCTCTTTAATTGATTCTGTCCAACGGGTTGATTGGAAGAACTTCTTTAAAAGGTGCCAACGGTATTGAAGGCATATAAAGAAGTATATAAGGGAGACGTTCAAGTTGTTCAAGGGTGTCCGATAGAAAAATTTCAAAGTCTGAATCTCTTTGTTCTTTTGCGATCTTATTCGTTGAGCTATACTTGTAATCAAAAGAGAGACTGAATTTTGGTGAGACCTTGAGGAAGTGTAGTAGAGTCTCTACACTGTGAAATCAAGGACGTAAGACTATAAATTCTCTTTTGATTCTTAGTGAAATCCAGCCAGTGGGCTGTCCGTGCGGGAGAGTGGACTTAGGCTTGGTCTAAGCCGAACCACTATAAAATTGGAGTCTTGATTCTCTATCCCTAATCCTTTTACATTACATTGCATCTTCATACGTCTATTATTGTTTTCAATCTCTTAGTCTATCAATCATTAAAAAAATTAATCTATTTCGTTACGATTAGCAAAAATCACTTTAATCACCTATTCACCCCCCTCTAGGTGCTTGTACTAGTCCTTTTAATTGGTATCAGAGCTTGTGTACTCATTTATTTGAAGTGTTTTTACTTCTGAGTTAAAGATCTATGGCTAGTATGTTGCCTACAGGGTTGGTTGAAGGTCAAAGCAACACTAGACCTCCTTACTTTGATGGAAAAGACTACAGCATATGGAAAAACAAGATAAAAGCATTCCTAAGATCGAAAGATCCCTTAGAATGGGAAGTTGTAGAAAAAGGAATCATTCCTACTGCTGCATCAGCATCAGAGAGAGGAAAAGAAGTTGTTGTTCCTATCGAGATGACTCAAGAAGAAATAACCAAGAGACAAGCTCTTGATGCTAAAGCTATTTACTCTTTATATTGTGCTTTATCTCCTACTGAGTATAACTGAATATCTTCTTGTGAAACAAAGAAAAGAAGTCTCGGGATATGCTTGCACATCACCTATGAAGGAACTGATCAAGTGAAAGAGAAAATGATCAATATCCTTTTGGGACAATATGAAGTCTTCAAAATGAGATCAGGAGAATCAATCACTGATATGTTTAGCCGTTTTACTGAAATTGTGAATGGTCTAGAATATCAGGGACACCCAATCTCAGGACAAATGAAGGTCAACAAACTGCTGCATGGACTCTCTAAGGACTGGAATTATATAAAGACTTCGATAAGGGAAACACAAAGGATTGCACCACTTTCTGTAGATGAATTGATTGGAACACTTCAGTCTTACGAAGTGGAGCACACCAATGATGAAGAAGACTCCAAAGGTAAGAAGTCTATTGCTTTAAAGTCTAACGATTATTTCGATGCTACAGACTCCGAAGAAGATCTAAATGATGAAGAACTGGCACTTATGATAAAGAGGTTCAGAAAGCTGAACAAAAAGGGAAGAAAATTCAATTGGAAGAAACAAAGCTCTCAAATATTTCAGAACAAATCAACTAAGGATGATGATTCCAACAAAGAAGTAACTTGTTTCGAATGCAAGAAAAATGGACACATCAAATCCAACTGTCCTTTATTAAAGAAAATGAAAGGAAAGACTGAGAAATACAGAAAGGCTCTCAAAGCAGAAACATGGAGTGATACTGAATGTGAAGAAAGTGATGATGATTATGCCAACATCTGTTTAATGGCAAAATCGGACTTAGACTCAGACCTCGAGACAGATACAGACTCAGACTCAGATAGTGAGATTGAGGTAAGTAATCTAAAAATTCCTGCTAAAGTCTCGAAATATATTGATGAACTATGTCTTAGCCTCAAAACCTCTCTTAAGAGGATCTCCGAATTAAAAAGGGAGAATTCTACATTGAAGCAACAGGAAAAATCTTGGAAAGAAAATTTTGAAAATTTAGATAAAAACTTAACCATTTTAAAAGAAAACTCAGACTCTCTTTCAAAAGAAAATACTCATTTAAAAAATGACATTTCAAACATCTTAAAAAGGTTTTCAAATGGATCTGAAAAGTTGGATAAGATTCTTTCGATACAAAGACCCTACTTTAACAAATTAGTTCTTGGTATGACTCCTGAAACTATTCCTCTAATTGATTTTCCAAAGGTAAATGAAAGAATCAAACAAAGACCTACGAAAGCTGTTTATAAAAATTATTTTCAGAAAGTCTTTGTAAAACCTGTTGGCCGAAATGCTCTCAAATGTTCAAAGTGTCAAAACTCATAACACTTTGAGAAAGAATGCCCTATGGTTTGGAGACCTGTTAAAAGGGATTGGGCAAAGACCTTTTATTGCACTAACTCCACCGGACCCAAGAAGATATGGGTACCAAAGAAAGCTTGAATCTTCTCCTAATTGCAGGTCACTATCAAAAGGAAGATCAAATGGTATTTGGATAGTGGCTGCTCAAGACACATGATAGGAGATTCAAGTTGTTTTATAAAACTTGTCCAAATAGATGGAGGGAAAGTTTCTTTTGGTGGTAACAGTAAATGAAGGATTATTGGTCGCGGAATAGTAAAAATTGGAAGTCTAACAATCAATAATGTCTCTTTGGTGGAAGGATTGAATTACAATTTACTCAACATAAGCCAATTGTGCGATACTGGATTCAAGATCAACTTCCAGGAAGGAACATGTTCAGGAACTAGTAAAGACTTCTCTCAATCTTTTACTTGGCGTAGACATGGGAATATCTATCTTCTGGATGTGAATCAAGAAAGATCACAATGCTTAATATCAGTACAAGATGAAGCTAATCTATGGCACCGAAAGCTTGGCCATATCAACATGAAGCAAATTGCCAAAATCTCTTCCAAGAAGCTTGTTCGAGGATTAACTAATCTCAATTACCAAAAGTCTGATTTATGCACACCATGCGTATTGGGAAAACAGGTTAGAAATTTCTTTAAACCAATAAATCAAGTTTCCACTAATCGTGTCTTTGCGGCTCCTGCATATGGATCTCTTTGGACCAACTAGAACTCAAAGCATTGGTGGAAAAAGGTTTTGCCTAGTAATAGTGGATGATTTTTCATGATTTACTTGGGTCTACTTTCTTGCAAGTAAGTATGAGACTTTCTCTCATTTTTCAAAATTTGCTAAGAAAGTGCAGAATGAAAAATGTTATACTATTTCAAGTATTTGTACAGACCATGGAGGTGAGTTTGAAAATCAAGACTTTGCTAAATTTTGTGATGAATCTGGTTTTCAGCATAAATTCTCCTCTCCATATACATCAGAACAAAATGGGGTTGTGGAAAGGAAGAATAGATCTTTACAAGAAATAGCAATGACTCTTTTAATTGAAAGTAATATTTCTTCACGTTTCTGGGCTGAAGCTGTTTCTATAGCCTGTTATATTATTAACAGAGTATTTTTAAGGCCAATTCTTGAGAAAACTCCTTATGAAATTTTTAAAGGAAAGAAACCAATTGTTTTGTATTTTCAAGTATTTGGTTGTAAATGTTTTATCCTGAAAAATGCAAATGATCGAGTTGGTAAGTTTGAAGAAAAATCGGATGAAGGATTCTTTCTTGGGTACTCAACTTCAAGCAAAGCTTACAGAGTATTCAACAAAAAGACTTAGACTGTGGAAGAATCAATGAACGTCAAATTTCAAGACTCTCCACAAATTCAACCGATTTAGACTGAAGAATCTGAACCTGCTCCAAACTCTACAAGGTCTACCTCCCCTGAAATAGTTCAGATCCCAGAAGAAGAACAACGAATTGATGTTAAAGGATCAACTCAAGAAAAAGAGCAACAACCTGTCAGATTGTCCAATAACTGGAAGCATAAGTCTAGTCATCCTGGAGAACTCATTATTGGTGACGTTAATGAGGGGATTCACACGAGATCCAAAAGGTGAGAAGAGTCTAGTGCTGTGGCACTTATTTCTGAAATAGAACCCAAAAATATAGAAGAAGCCTTAGCTGACGAAAGCTAGATTGAAGCAATGCAAGAAGAACTCAGACAATTCAACATTAACGATGTTTGGGAATTAACTCCTAAACCAAAAGGTAAGTCTATTATTGGAGCTAAATGAGTTTTCAAGAACAAAGTCGATGAAAAAGGAAAAGTGACAAGAAACAAGGCAAGACTCGTGGCTAAAGGTTATACGCAAGAAGAAGGGATAGACTATGACGAGACTTACGCTCCTGTAGCAAGGTTAGAAGCAATTAGATTATTACTTGCTTTTGCTTGCTATAAGGATTTCAGGTTATTCCAAATGGACGTCAAAAGTGCATTCCTGAATGGATTTATTCAAGAAGAAGTCTATGTGGAACAACCTCCTGGATTTGAAGATCCAAAGAAACCAGACTTTGTGTTCAGACTGAAAAAGGCTCTATATGGATTAAAACAAGCTCCTCGAGCTTGGTACGAAAGGTTAAGTAACTTTTTAATTCAAAGTGGTTTCATTCAAGAAAAAGTAGACACTACCTTGTTTATCAAAAGGGAAGGTAAAAGCTTTTTACTCATCCAAATTTATGTTGATGACATTATATTTGGATCATCTAATGAGACTTTGTGCAAGAAATTTTCTAAGTCTATGCAGGATGAATTCGAGATGAGCATGATGGGTGAACTGTCTTTCTTTCTTGGTCTACAAGTGAAACAGCTGAGAGAAGGAATTTTCATTCATCAAGCGAAATATGCAAAAGAACTTGTTAAAAAGTTCGAACTGGAAAATTGCAAAAAGACTGACATACCAATGTCAAATTCTTCGAAACTAGACAAAGATGAAGGAGGAAAGAAATTTGACCAAAAATTACACGGGAATATTATTGGTTCACTTCTTTATCTTACTGCGTCTAGACCTGACATTTTGTTTAGTGTTTGTATTTGTGCTAGATTTCAATCAGATCCTAAAGAATCTCATCTAAGTGCTGCAAAACGCATCATCAAATATGTTGCAATGACTGCTAAGCTTGGTCTATGGTATCACAAAGTAGGAGACTTTACTCTTCTTGGATATTCATATGCATATTTTGCAGGAGGCAGAATTGATAGAAAAAGCACGTCCGGCACTTGTCAATTGTTTGGTAACAGGGTAGTATCTTGGTTTTCAAGGAAGCAAAGTACCGTAGCACTTTCAACAGCAGAAGCAGAGTATGTAGCTCTTGGAAGCTGTTGTTCTCAAATACTATGGATAAAACAACAACTACGAGACTTTGGCATCGAAGACTCTTGTACCAAGATCAAATGCAACAACACCAGTACAATTAATCTCACAAAGAATCCAATTCTTCATTCAAGAGCAAAGCATATAGAGATTAGACATCATTTTATTAGAGATCATGTTTAAAATGGAGAAGTCTTGATACGGTTTATCGACTCAAAGAATCAACCGCGCGAGACATATTCACAAAGCCGCTTGAGAAAAGCTCATTTGAGTCTATTCGTTCAAGACTCAATATCTTATCTCTTAAAGACTGATGAAGCTCAGACTCATGAACAAAATCTGAAAAGGATCAGACTCAAAAAGTTCAGACTTAGAAGACCAAATGTTACGACTGTAAGTTATTTCGGTTATAGTGCTTTTAATCTTTTAAACTGAAATCTCGAAAAGGTAAGACCGTATGTTAATTGATATTAAAAAGGCAGTTATATTTTTGAAAAAGATGGTTATCAATTTTCAAAATGACAGTTATTTTTTATAAGGCATTTCTATTTTTTTTTCCTTTTTGTGACGTTTCAAATACCCCGTTTCGGTTATTTTATATATTGTTCTTCTTTTTCACCCAAAAACCCTAGAACACAGATCTTCACTCTCTGTATTTCTTCTCTCGAGCTTAACCCTTAAAGTACTCATCTTTCTCACGAATTGAGTGTGAAAATTCTCTCAAAGACTGTGACAATGTCACATCAAAGAAAGTCATCGAGAATAGCAAGCAGGGGACCACAAGTTATGCGTGAGGGGCCTACGCATTTCGATCTAACCGAAGAAGGAGACTCTCCAAGACAACAGGAGCGTCAACATTCTCAACCGCGCAATTCCTCTCCTGCTAGATCACATGATAGTCACCATCAACAAGCAGAGGAAGACATCATCGAGGATGTAGAACCTATAAGATCTCTTAAGCCCGCATTCACTTACATGCTTTACTCTGTTTTGAAAGAATGGGGTTCTGCAATGACATTTATTGATGAGTTCTTAAAAGAAAAAGGGTATCGGAATGAGACCCATTTCTTAAGAGTGATGGAACGTTCGGAAGTTGTTCCTGTTGGAACAGCAGAAAGGGCTTTCGCTAATTTTCCTAGTGATCCACGCTTTGGAAGTGTGAATCGGCCTGAAGGAAAAGACGACGATGGAAAAATGTTCGTGCACTTTAAGCCAAGACTAGGCGTGGCTGCAAAAATTCGAGGAAAGAGGGAAGAATTGTTTCGTTCTGAGGAACACAAAAAGGTTTACTCAAAGTTGTTGAAGCGTGGGGTCATGAACCCAAGAACTGTGGACTTCGATTTCCTTGACCTGTTAAACATCAAGCTGAGAGAGAAGTTGAAAAACTTCAACTTGATCGATTCTGCACTGAGATAGACACTGCTCATTCTAAACTGACCGCTTATTTCTATTCGAATCTTAGTTTTCTTGATGCGAACAGATTCTCCTTCAGTGTTAGAGATAAGGAGTATGTGGTTGACATGGATATTCTAGCTGATGTAATTGGTGTGGAAAGAGGGGCTTTCCAATCTATATCTGTGTCCATCAGTCATGCAACCATGGAGCTTGCTAAAGATAGAATTGTGAAATAGCGACTCTCTTTTCTGAGGATGAGTGCATCCAACATACTGCTCCATAAGATCGTGATGAACTGTCTCAGACCCAAGTCTACATCGAAGACAGATGTCTCAAACTCTGAAGCGAAATTGATGTACGCCATCAAAAGTGGTTACAAGTTCTCCTTGCCTCACACTATAATGTTTCACATGTATAGGTCCATGGCAAAGGACAAGGGCAAACTTCCTTACTCTGCTCTTATCACTCAGTTATTCAAACACTTTAATATTCAGCCTCCAAAGATTCTGTGTGTGAGAACCATTGATCAAATGATAATAGGGCTGAAAATGATCACAAAGATGCGTCTGAAGGATCTAAGCAAGGCGTTAGAGCGATTTAAGGAGAAAACCCCTGTCAAATCTAGACAAGACTCTGCTGCTGCGAAGAGAAAAGGCAAAGAACCCATGACTGTTCCATCCAAAAGAAGGAGAGCAATCATCTTACAAGATGAAGATGATGAGGAAGACATTGCTATCTCCACCTTTGCCTCACATAACATTCAACGTCTTGTTCCAGAGTCGGGAGAATGAGAACATCAAGTCGAAGAAGAGACTGAGAAAGGGAATGAGGAGGAGGAATCGATGAGGGAAGAAGAAGACACAGAAAGAGCAGAAGCACAGGAGCAGACATGAGAACAAACTGCAGGAGAAGGTCGTGAAGATTCTCCAGCAGAAAAGGAGGATCAAGAACGTCATGACACTGAAGAAGCACCTGAGCAAGAAGAATACTTTTCTCCACCCGAAGGCACTGAAATAGGGGGAGATGTTCCTAGAGAAGGTATTCCTCTACTAAATTTTACAAGTGCTAGTGTCAGTCGTTCTCCTGATGATGCAGAGGATATATATGCCTCCCAATTTCCTGAAGAAGACCCTGAGGCATCATCTCCAAATGTGGATCCTCGTGCTGATGTTCGATCATCGGCTTTTACTCCACAATCTGAACATGCTGAAGCAAGCACACGGACCGATAAAACTGCAGACTTTCAAAGGTTGCTTGAACTTCTTATGGAGCTTAAAGGCCAGGTCTATGCATTGGGATGCGAATTTCAGACTCTGCAGAATGCGCATCATGTTATCTCCGTCACTTTGCAAGATCAAAATCGAGACATTCATCTTCAGATTCAGGCAACTGCAAAGGGAACGGCTTTAGCACAACTGCAGGAGGATAGGAAGACATTATCAATTCGATGGGAGATTTTCAGTTCGTTCGCGTTCCCAGGGCATCTTGATTCTATCTTTCTCACCTTTTTTATGCTGACAAAAAGGGGGAGAAGTTGCAGATTTTAACTCTTGGACAAATTTTTCAATGTTTTGATGTTTTTTGTTTGACTTGTTTGACTTTATTTTTTGTTTGGATTTTGGACTGACTTGAACTTTGGATTGCTTGTTTATTGCGTACTTTAAGCTATCTTTGTTGATTTCGATAAAGATAAGCGATAAATGTCTTTACTGTAACTAACTCTTTTTCGTGGATGTATATCCGTCATTATCTTTATCCTTATGAGATATCTTTGTTAGCTTAAATGTTGTATTGCAGGTCGATAGCATCCAAATCTGCAAGAAAGTTTTGTCACCATCAAAAGGGGGAGATTGTTAGAGAAATCTTCTTAAGGTGTTTTGAAGTCGACAAAACGTCTCTATCAGTCTAGTCTGAAGACTTGCAGACTCTATTGACAAAGTCTGAAGACCTCCAGACTCAAGATTCAAAGTCTACCTTCATTAACAGTTTCCAGACCAACGAAGTTAAAGTTCTATTCGGATAGATTAAAGCATATTGTTATGGATTTGATTCGTTTGGTTAAGGAATATCTCACTGCTGGAGTTAGCACTTCAAGATCTGTTATTCGTATTCGAGTAATCTAGATCCTCTAGATTCGCGAATTATACTTGGAAGATTCTACTTATGGAAACCTAGATCCTGATTGTATGGGCGAACAGGATTGATGGGCTATCGTCATTTTCCTTGAATAGCTCGAGATCTCTCTAATTGATTCTGTCCAACGGGTTGATTGGAATAACTTCTTTAGAAGGTGCCAACAGTATTGAAGGCATAAAGAAGTATATAAGGGAGACGTTCAAGTTGTTCAAGGGTGTCCGATAGAAAAATTTCAAAGTCTGAATCTCTTTGTTCTTTTGCGATCTTATTCGTTGAGCTATACTTGTAATCAAAAGAGAGACTGAATTTTGGTGAGACCTTGAGGAAGTGTAGTAGAGTCTCTACAATGTGGAATCAAGGACGTGAGACTGTAAATTCTTTTTTGATTCTTAGTGAAATCCAGCCAGTGGGCTGTCCGTGCGGGAGAGTGGACGTAGGCTTGATCTAAGCCGAACCACTATAAACTTGGAGTCTTGATTCTCTATCCCTAATCCTTTTACATTACATTGCATCTTCATACGTCTATTATTGTTTTCAATCTCTTAGTCTATCAATCATTAAAAAAAATTAATCTATTTCGTTACGATTAGCAAAAATAACTTTAATCACCTATTCACCCCCCCCCTCTCTAGGTGCTTGTACTAGTCCTTTCACACAATGCCTTCCTCCATGATGACTTGGATGAGGAAATTTATATGGACATTCCACCGGGATTACGGAGACAGGGGGAGACTGGAGTATGTCGTCTCCGCAAATCCTTATATGGTCTCAAGCAGGCTTCTCGACAATAGTATGCCAAGCTTACGGATGCACTTATGGGAGCAGGATTCAAACAGTCCCGACATGATTATGCCTTATTCACGTGGAAAGGTATGTCATCTATCTACTTGATGATATATGTTGATGACATACTTATTATGGGAAATGATGAATCTGCTGTGACAAGTCTCAAGAAATATTTGCATTCCACATTCCATATTAAAGATTTGGGACCACCCAAATACTTCCTTGGAATTGAGATAGCTCGTTCAAAGCAAGGGATCTCACTTAGCCAACGGAAATTTGTGTTAGAAATTCTATCTGAAGCAAGTCTATCAGGATGCAAACTAGCAGTCATTCCTATTGAGTAGAATGTCAAGTTGACCACTGCTGATTATGATGCGAGTCTACAATCTACAGAGAATGATTTGTTGCTCAAAGATCCATCAAGCTATTAGAGACTGGTTGGGAAACTCATCTATCTCACTATGACCAGACCAGATATATGTTATGCGGTCCAGACACTGAGTCAATTCATGCATAATCCAAAACAGTCTCATATGAATGCTGCATTGAAAGTTGTGAAATATCTGAAGAAATGCCCAAGACTTGGGATTCTTCTTTCTCGTGATTGCAACATGGAAATGATGGCTTACTGTGATGCTGATTATGCGACTTGTCCTATGAGTCGAAGATCTATCATTGGTTTCTGCATCAAACTTGGGGAATCGTTACTTTCATGGAAGACAAAGAAACAATCCACTGTATCTCTATCATCAGCTGAAGCTGAGTATCGATCCATGGCCAAGACCTTGTGTGAAGTAGTTTGGTTATGAGGCTAACTTCTGGATCTCGAAGTACAAGTCAAGGGACCAACCTTACTGTTTTGTGATAATGATTCCGCACTTAAACTTGCGGCAAATCCAATAGTACATGAAAGAACAAAACACATAGAGGTTGATTGTCACTTTACTCGAGAGAAGATTCAAGAAGGGATAATCAAAACAAGAGGAATCGGGACTACCGAACAGCCTACGGATATATTCACCAAGCCTTTATGTCAACGGCAACATGCATATCTCCTAAGCAAGCTAGGTGTCTTAGACATATACAAGCCACCGGATTGAGGGGGAGTGTTGGAAGATATGCCGAAGATCCACCAGATTATGATGGATATATTTTCCAGATTGTAATTGATTATTTTTGTATCAATCTAGGATTAGATCTGATATGCTTTCCTTTTACTAAACATCCTCTGTATTATTTAAATTCTCTTTGTACATTGAAGCAATCAATGAAGTGCACAGAATACATCTCTCTCTATTTTCAATATTCTTCTCGCTTTCACTCTGTTTTTCTGACAGTTTATACTCTCAATGACACTTGCCTTTAATTGTATTTCTAGTTGTTTTTCGCAAAACATATTAAAGAAGATACACCCTTTTGAATTGATTTAAGGGGAAGCAGCGGAAAGAGCAAGAGCCAAACATGGGATTAAGGTTGTTTCCGATAGTTGACCACTCCCATGTTTTGTAAAGATCTATGCGAAGGATGAGTATGACTCGGAGGTGCATATATGTCTATAGTTATACCGCGTGCTATTTTCCGAATTACCAATTAGACTTGCATGCTCCAAAAATGCATGTGAATTAGTCCCGCAACGAGCGCAACCCTCGTGTTTAGTTGCCGCCGTTGAGTTTGAAACCCTGAACAGACTGCCGATGATAAATTTTTTTTGTAATTCCTTACATAAGGATTCAGAAAATACCGGATCTCTGCCTACACAAGCAAATTGTTGATAAAACTCCAAAATGGCATTTTCTTTTGACCCAATTCTATACTCTCTATCTATATTAGATAGACCTGTATTCGAATATATATCCTATCTTCTTTTATTTTACCAGAAAAATAAGAACTACATAATTCATATCTCATTTGATCATTATTTACTCGTGAGAGAGAGAGATTGAGATTCATAGGATTTTATTTCAAGCTTGTGCTGCATATGCATACATTAATCATGGGATGAACAGGTTTCATTTGTTTGCTATCGTTGGCTCTCAGGAAACCCGGTGGAGGATCATCCCCCGGGCAAACACATCTGCCGAGGGGGATGAGACACTGGCAGTTATTTGGATCAGGACATTCTTGAACAACCTTGCAAGGAACCACATGTCGCGCTTCAACTCCCGTCTCTAAACCTTTTTATGAATAACATTTTTCACAGTTAACAGCAAATTCAGAAGTATTTCACAAATTCATGCAACTCACAACAATATTTGAGAGAGAGGGAGAGAGAGATATACCGCATGCAAATATGAGAAGCGCAAGTAGTGCAACAATACACTTCGAGCCAAATTTCGTCATCTCTCTCGTCTGGTTTGTAATCTTGTTATATACTTTGATGTAATATGTTATGTTGGGTCTGTTGTTTCGCAGTGAGTTATATATAGGCTGAAGCATTCACATGCGAATCCAGCTTTCTCGACAAGTAAATTAAATGTTTTTCTAAATTTTCGCGCCCGTTTAAAATATGCTCATGCTAGGCTAGATCTCCATCATTGAATTTCCATAACATTAACGTCGGAGGGATTCTTCCATTAAGAACTTCCATTGCTTTTATATCTATTCGCCCAACACCAAAGGAAGAAAATCTAATAGGATGGAAAGATATAGTAGGGCACTGAATGACCCCACTAAAAAATTAAATGCACCTACATGTTGAACTGACTCAAGCCTTCGTCTTTGCATCTTGTTTATAGCCAATTTCAGACGAATCTTTAATTAGGCTCGTGCTATATATTCTATTCTCTCTTTTCTTTTTGAATATCCTCAGTCGCTGTGAATTGTTTCCCTTTGATTCCTCAAAGAAAGATAAATTTCATTCTTGGACTTACAAGGAGCTCCCGGTAGAACCTATCCATGTAATTCAATTTTGTAGAAATCAGAGAAATGACATCCACGAGGGAGCGAGCGGTACGTTTATCCGGACCCGGCGTCATTGGATCCAATATAATCATATTCATTTGAGCATGTGGGACCCACACACGAAGCGCATACGGTTAGTAGTTACGATGGAGCCGACAAAAATGCCGTTTGAAAGGTGTACTTCTTTTGGAGGAAGCTAGTCTTACATACAATGGGGTTCTTTAAAATATAATGTTCGATACACTGCGTCTGGTTTGCAAAAGAGAAAATATTAAGTAAGGTTTCAAATCGTTTTTGGGTATTATCGACACCTAAAAATATCTCTGCAAACATGTACTGGTCACGAGGGGCAGAAAACTCTAAAATCACCCCGTTGCCGCATGTAGACTGTAATTTACGTCAACCCAGTCCATAATGATTATGAAAATAAAAGATAGTTAAGGATTTCTAGAATCCTTAGGCTAGATTTCTATGGACATAAGCAAATTTACATAATTTTTTGATGAAGCATTTGGTTGCCACGTGTCGAAACCAAGAGACGTTGTTGTAGACATAACATTGACGGTGAATTTAGGCAAGAACGGTTAAAAGGACGCCAAACTCAAGAGGAGCAATTAATACTTGTTGGACAGGTCATGAGGGTATTGTCGAACAAGTCAGAAACCAGATGTGGATAAGGCAATTCAACATAAAACGTGAAGTGACTCCTGAGGAGGAAGCAACCAACCACAGACAATTACTAAATTGGCTTATAAATGCTGTAGGCAATCCAAAAGAGAGCCCCCGAACAACACACAAAACTACTTTATCTTACTTCTATCCTTGCTTAGTTTAACTTAGTTGTAGCTTAAGATTCCCTTGTAGATTCAATTCCGATGAGTGTCTATATCCCAGGCAATACTGTTGATTAGATTCCACTGCTAACCCACTGTCTAATTTCATCAATTAGATTTCAACGTTGTGTCCTCATACTAATCTAAGAGCAGTCTTTGCTAGATGTTGCTATAATTGTCCAACGTCGTCGATTAGATTCTAATGTTGTATCTTCGAATTTATTAGAAAATGGTGCTCTCCAGACGCTTTTGTTCATATCCAACATTGTCGAATCATCTTCGTTATTGAATAAACTGCTCTACTTGTAATGGGCTTTTATTATGATGATAAAGTGAGTTTAGATGGCACTATTGATTAGATTACGATACTAATTTTCGTAGGTATTAAGCTTGTGTTGAGCGTATTAAGTGACTTCTTTAGATTTGAGATTATATAATAGATATAGTTTTGTTCGCATTTGACCATCTCTATCCAAAGTTAATGTAAAACCTGAGTCTCCCTTAATAAAAATCAAAATGTAACACTTGGTGAAAGATATTTCGTCAGCGAAACAAATATTAAATATGGTCCGCTTATTAAATGTCCAATTACAGTATCCTAGATTACTAGTGTAGATTTTAGTATACTAGTCTTGGTATATTGAAATTGTTCTTTTAGTATGCGCGCATGTGCGACAAAGCATGTAAAATAAATAAATAGTTTCAGAAGTAAAAGAAAGAGCCTTACCAGGCATTTTCATTTATTTCCAAATTAACATTTACTTTATAATTCTAAAATAAAAAAAGTTAAGGACATTGTCCCTTAATCCTACCAGACAATAGATGTGGACAAACATGACAAAGGCACAAAAGCACTTTACTAAGTTGAGTGATCAAATTGAGGTAAACTTGAATTTCCTAGGAATTTCATCATTTACAAAGCTCGTGCTCACTTTTTTTTTTTTTTTTTTTTTTTTTTTTTTTTTTTTTTTTTTTTGAATTTCGAGGATTATTTTCAAAAGCAGAATCGACAGTTTTTAAGTTAAATACACGCATACCATGTAATTCAACACATGGAAACCCAAATTCTCATGTAACAACGAATGCTCGAATTGTCATTTACACAAGCTTAGGTCATCAGCAGCATGGGTTTTGTCTTGAGATTTATGGTTGGCAAATGAGTAGAAGGGAGAAAAATAAAATCATGCTAGAGACTCAAAGCCACGTAGGAAAACATTTATGAACTTAATTTATTCTCTAGAAAATTTGAAATAAGGATCTGAAATGGCCATATCTATCTCAAATAAGACTCTGCTCTTCGGCTGACCAAAACATCATTGGCAACAATATTCCGGCAGTTGGAGGATGGGCAATCAAGATTTTCTTGCTTAGGCTTACGTCTTTACAACTTTATTATAGCCAATTTCAAATATTTTTCCATATCACAGATTACAGCATAGTCATGCGGGGGCTCACAAATATTGCCACATTAATTTCTCGTTTGCATTCTCCACATTACGTCACAATAGCGGTCCAATCAAGATTTTCTTGCCTAAACTCACGTGCCCAATATGAATCGGGTTAAATGCTAATGGTGATGGTTGGATTGCACTATGATGCATTAATTATAAATGTATCTTTAATTAGGGCAGTGCTAATATATTCTCTCTTCTCTTTGTATATCCTTAGCCGCTGTGAATTGTTTCCTTTCTATCCATGAAAGATGAATTTGAGAAACTTGAATTTATCGGGAAACTGATCGTTTACAAAGCCTGGTTTCTCTTTTTCTTGAATTTCAAGGGTTATTTTCGAGAGTAGAGTAGACAGTCTTAAAGTCAAATGCACGCATACCATGTAATTCAACAGATGTAAATCAAACTTCACGTGTAACAAAGTATGCTTAGATTAACATTTAGACACGCTTACGTCATCAATAGCATGTTCTGCATCCAATTTTATCACCTGACTTAGAGTTGGAAAATGAATAGATCGGAAAAGAAGAAAAAAAAAGTGTTAGAAACTCAATACCATGTAGAAAAATATTTATGAACACATTTTATTCTCGGGAGATCGCTCTAAAGCAATTTGTACAATCATAAAGACCTAAAAAATAATTTCTCGAGTGACTTTTTTTTTTCTTCTTTTGGGGATTCAATATGGTGAAATCTCTATTCAAGTAAGACATACAGTAGAAATGCTCCTATTAACAGGCTAGAATTCGACACATAATTAGAATAATGGGACTAGCTAGAGCTTGAAGCTTGGTGGGTTAGGGGAGGGAAGTCCTCGCGGCAGATGAACTTCTGGTTCGCGCAGCGGGAAGCGAAGCCTGGCACACTTGAGTTCAATTGATCATGCGCGGACCCTGGAAATCGTCTCTCGCTTCAACCGCCGGCATCATCGGGCCATCGATGTATAGAATATCTGAAAAAAAAAAAAAAATTTGCGGGAAACCACGCGACGCCGTAGACAATAAAACCGTCCGGAACATTGATAAGATTAGAGAATAAATTTGAGAAACGTACCGAGTGTAAGAGCTGAGGGCATGACACAGAAAACAAGCTTGGACGAAGTAAGTTTCTCCATCTTGGCCTCCGTGCTTGAGTGGCAAAGGCCATCAAGGGTATTTTTTTAGATTTATAAAAGCCTTGTCATTGGAATAAGTGCATCGGAATACATAACGTTAGTGTGTAATACCAGTATAATGGCCTTTTTTTCTTTAATTCTTTACATATTGGAATTTTCGAAATTCGTCAAGTTGTCACTCCCTTAGTAAGCTAAGTTGCCTTGCCTATAAAATATGACCATATGTGCATTTTGAAAATTGATCGATTTTTGCAAACTTCATAGCCAAATTCATCTTATAGGCGGTCAACTTTAGATTAGACTGTCTATCAAAATTCTACAAGATATGACTCAATTGTAATTATTTTTCAAATCAATTGCGCATGCTAAAATACTTTATGTCTTGTTAAAAAGATTAAGAAAATGTCCGTAGTTAGAAGTCTAAATGAACTATTTCTACGCCTGAAAAATTTCTTGAAAACTCGCAAGAATTCATTAAAGTTCGATATTTATTTATCTATTGACCATGGCACTCTCGTCGTGTGGCATAGTCTATAGTTTATACTCTCAACGACACTAGCTTTTAATTGTATTTCAAGTTGTTTTTCACGAAAGATATTAAAGAAGATACACCCTTTTGAATTGATTTGGGGCGAAGCAGCGGAAAGAGCAAGAGCCAGACATGGGATTAAGGTTGTTTCCGATGGTTGGCCACTCCCATGTTTTGTAACGATCTATGCGAAGGATGAGTATTACTTGGTGGTGCATATATGTCTATAGTTATACCGCATGTTATTTTCCGAAGTATCAATGAGACTCGCTCCAACGGTGTGAAATAGGCTCACTAGATGATGTATAACCAATAATCTGGCTTGCTTTGTTCCACAGAGAGAGAGAGAGAGAGAGAGAGAGAGAGATTCATAGGATTTTATTTCAAGCTTGTGCTGCATATGCATACATTAATCATGGGATGATAGGTTTCATTTGTTTCCTGTCGTTGGCTCTCAGGAAACCCAGTGGAGGATCATCCCCCGGGCAAACACATCTGCCGAGGGGGATGGGACACTGGCAGTTATTTGGATCAGGACATTCTTGAACAACCTTGCAAGGGATCCAACGAACCACACGTCCCGCTTCAACTCTCGTCTCCAAACCTTTCCATGAATAACATTTTTCACAGTTAACAGCAAATTCAGAAGTATTTCACAAATTCATGCAACTCACAACAATATTTGAGAGAGAGGGAGAGAGAGAGAGAGATATACCGCATGCAAATATGAGAAGCACAAGTAGTACAACAATACACTTCGAGCTAAATTTCGCCATCGCTCTCGTCTGGTTTGTAATCTTGTTATATACTTTGATGTAATATGTTATGTTGGGTCTGTTGTTTCGCAGTGAGTTATATATAGGCTGAAGCATTCACATGCGAATCCAGCTTTCTCGACAAGTAAATTAATGTTTTTCTAAATTTTCGCGCCCGTTTAAAATATGCTCATGCTAGGCTAGATCTCATTGAATTTCCATAAAATCAACGTCGGAAGGATTCTTTCATTAAGAACTTCCATTGCTTTTATATCTATTTGCCCAACACCAAAGGAAGAAAATCTAATAGGATGGAAAGATTTAGTAGGGCACTGAATGACCCCACTAAAAAATTAAATGCACCTACATGTTGAACTAACTCAAGCCTTTGTCTTTACATCTTGTTTATAGCCAATTTCAGATGTATCTCTAATTAGGCTCGTGCTATATAATCTCTCTTCTTTTTGTATATCCTCAGCCGCTGTGAATTGTTTCCCTTCTATGCCTGAAAGAAGAAAGATGCATTTCATTCTTGGACTTGCAAGGAGCTCCCTATAGAACCTATCCTTGTAATTCAATTTTGTAGAAATTAGAGAAACGACATCCACGAGGGAGTGAGCGATACTTTTATCCGGACCTGGGGTCTCCGGATCCAATATAATCATATTCATTTGACTAGGCGGGATCCACACATGAGGCTCATATGAGTAAGACTGTGTTTGGTAGTCAGAATAGGATGAAATTTATCATATCATATGTTTGATACTTACTTAAGATAGAATAAAGTCATATATAAGAGAGATATAGATCGAGATAAAATTATCTCATGGGGAAGTAAAATAAAGGTAAATAAGATTTCTAATATCCAAAATAAGAAAGTTATTTTTCTTGAATAATAAACTTATTAAGTTAAAAAAATTATATTTTAATGTAAATAATATATGAAATTTAATATAAGAAATTCAAAATAACAAAAAAATTAGTTTTAAAATTTATATTTTTGTTTATTTATATATTCAACTTTAATTCTATCTTATAGTATAAATTCAATATATAAATATAAATATTATATTTATATATTACACTAGAATGATGGAAGGGGAAAATAAATAAAAATAAATAAATAAATAAAAGACGAAGAATAATATAAAATAAAATAAATTAGGCAATAGTACTTGTGAAGGATTTTTACTATATCTATTTGTGAACTTTCAGATTCATTTACACTGATATGTCGTTTATACTAAAAAATATACATGATACAATATAAATATATCTAGTTTTACTATTACAATTCACCAATCAATGGATAGAATACGACAAAATCCCTGAATTTCATATCCTATCCTATCAAATTCTATCATTATTAGAAATTCGGATGACTAAATATAGCATAAGGCTTCATATGGTAACATTTCTCATTCTATGTTCTTTTACTCTTTTGCTCCCCATAATAGAAAAAGAAGAAAAATCCGTTTAATAATATCGACTATTTTTTCTATTTTTTGAAATGGAAAAGTAGTCAAGAATAGATTTGGAAGAAGAACGGGAAGTAGAAAAAAATAGTTTCTTATTCCAGAGAATAATTTCTAGAAATAAGTCATTTTCTTTCTTTCTTTCTTTCTTTTATTTTCTTCTTCTTCTTCCTCGCCACACGCCATCGCTTGCCGCCTGCCGCCCCCCACTACCACCCACCACCGATTGCTAGATGTTGGTCGTCGCCACCGACGGTTGCCAGTTGGCAATTGCAAGCCGCTAGCAAGGAGCAAGAAGAAGAAGAGAGGGAAAAAAGAAAAGAAAAAATTAAAAAAATTATTAACAAATTAAAAGAAATTCTATATTAAAAAAAAATTGTGGGTTGTATTAAACACATTCTTATTCTTTTTCTATTTCCAAGAATAGAAATTTTGTGTTGTTACTAAACGCGTTCTTTTACTTAAAAATTGTTCTAGAGAATAGAAATAATTAAATTATTTCTGAAAAAAAAATTCTAAAATAGAAATATTACCAAATGCACCCTAATAGTAACGATGGAGCCGACAAGAATGCCATTTCAAAGGTGCATTTCTTTTGGAGGAAGCTAGTCTTACATACACCCAATGGAGTTCCTTGAAAAAATATTTGATATACTACGTCTATTTTGCAATACTGAAATATTGAGGACGTAGCAAGCTGTTTTTAGGTATTGAGTATGATCCACTTATTAAACGTCCACTTATAGTCTACTGCATCACTAATGTAGATTTTAGTATAGTGGTCTTAGTATACCAAGATTGTTCTTTTATTATGCAGGCATGTTGACAGAACATGTAAAAAATAAAAAGAAATAGTTTCAATCGCATAACAATGAGCCTAACCAGGCATTTTCATTTATTTCCAAATTAACATATACTTTATAATTCTAGAACAAAAAAGATAAGGACATTGGCCTCAATCCTACCGGACAATAGATGTGGACAAACATGATAAAGGCACAAAAGCACTTTACTAAATTGAGTGACCAAAGTGAGATAAACTTGAATTTCCTTGGAATTTCATCATTTACAAAGCCCGTGCTCACTTATTCTTGAATTTCAATGGTTATTTTCGAAAGCAGAATTGACATTTTTGAAGTCAAATGCACGCCTACCATCAAATTCAACACATGGAAACCCAAATTTTCATGTAACAACGTATGCTCGAATTGGCATTTAGACAAGCTTAGGTCATCGGTAGTATGGTTTGCACCCAATTTTAACTTGTGATTTATGGTTGGCAGACGAGTAAAAGGAAAACATTTTTGCAATTTATTCTTCAGAAACTTTCAAATAAAGGACTAAAATAGCCATATCTATCTAAAATAAGGCTCTATGCTCTTCGGCCGGCCAAACTTCGCTGGTGACAATATTCCGACGGTCAGAGCAAGGGCAATCTCATCAAATGTTGTTTTCGATGCTTCTCTTTCAAGCTCTCTTCCGTCTTCTTCTTCCAATTTCTTACGCTTCCAACTGCACGCTACTTCGTGCGAAACATCAGAAAATGTAAAGAAAAAGCTTTTGCTTGTCGGATTCGGGTTTTCATTTCCATCATGTCACTATGGAAGACGAGAAAGAGCTCGTCCCATGTCCCCCACGTTTGACCTTTAGTATTGCTGCCTTCTTTGCTTCGAATAGAGAATTGGATGGAGGATGATTTCGCAGCGACACAAACATCCTCTCGGCCTTTAACTGCATTCTGTCCTTCTCTCTTCCTCCCTCCAATTGTGGTTCGGTTCACAGACATTTCGAAAATATTTTTGATTTGAAAAATTCAAGAAGAGTGCGTGTTACAGGCCCCGTCATTAAACACGACCAAAAAGACCCTCTTCTTCCTCCCAAATCCGCTGACAACCCGAGCTACTGAGGGTTTTCGATTTCTTCCCTTTTAAGTAGAGCCGGTAAAATGGGTCATAAACCCATATTATGACCCATTTTTATATGGGTCAAGTGAAGTTAAATATGGATTAAAAATGAGTCAAGTGAAAGTTAAATATGGATTAGAAATGGGTCAAGTGAAAATTAAATATGAGTCTAAATGAGTTATTAAGAAACCACTCTAAATGAGTTTTTATAAAAAATTGAAATTATAATTATTTTTCATATTTTAATTTTTCTTTTCTTTTCTATTTTCCTTTTTTTTCTTCTTTCTTCTTTCTTTTTTTCTTCCTTCCTTAGCCGGCCGCCGGCGGGGCGACAGCTGGCGACAAGCCGAGCGAGGCTCGAGCTCGCCGGCCAGGTCGCCGACGACCAACGAGGCTCGGCCTCACCGACGACCGGCGAGGCTCGAGCATCGGCGAGATCAAGCCTCGCCGACGACTAGCGAGGCTCGATCTCGTCGGCGTCGGGCGGGGCCTCGGCCTCGCCAAATCGGCGAGATCGAGCCTCGCCCGACGCCGGTGAGCTCGAGCCTCGCCGACGACTAGCGAGACTAGAGCTCGATGGCGTCGGGTGGGGCCTCGACCTCGCCGGTCGGCGAGATCGAGCCCCTCCCGACGCCGGCGAGCTCGATCTCGCCGTGGCCGATCGCGGCCACGTCCGGTCTTAGAAGAAGAAAAAAAAAAGAGAAAAAGAAAAAGTAATTATTAAAGATTAAAAAATATTTTTTTAAAAATAAAAAAAATAAAAAAAAATTATATTCTTAAAAAATAAAAAAATAAAAAATTATATTTAAAAATAATTAAAAATTCGATTTTTTAAAAATATTTTTTAACTTTTTTTATTTTATTTACTATTTTTTTAATCCAATTAGCATATAGTAGAAGTGAATTTTCCTAGAATATTAATAGGTTTTAGCAATACGGGTCGGGTCGGGTCAGGTATGGGTCACTAGATTTACACTACAAGAATATGGTTCAAGACGGGTTAAATGGGTCAAATATGAGTCGACCCATTTTCGACCCGACCCACCCATTTGCCACCCTTACTTTTGAGTGATATGGTTTTGGAAAAAAGAACACGAAACGGAATTTTATAGTAGCTTGCTATTCTATTTTTTATCATTGATGGTGCGCAAGTCTAAGCGCTATGCGAACTCGTCGAGGAGAGCCTCGAAGAACCCTAGTTTCAATTTGGGGTTTCTTGGAATTGGAGTGAGGCTAAAATTTTCGAATTAAATCACCCCTTTTTTGGCTACCGGAATGAATTGCCGGGTAAAGGTTTGACTGGCCGATGAGCTTGGAATTTTTCTTGAGATAGGAATGGCCACTTGTAGCTCTTATATTTTTAGATAATGTTACTCTCTACTAACGATCTCACTGGAAACTTTTATTTGAAATTTTTCATTTATTCGCGGCAGATCACTCTAAAATTATAAAGACAAAAAAAGTAATTCCTCGAGTGACCTTTTTAGTTTAACATAGAGTTGTCTATTAAAGTATGACATACGGCATGAAAACTCTCAACACAGTCAAGGTGTTTGACTGGCCAGAAGTTGACACATAATCTAAACTTTATTCCATTAGAATAATGGGACTAGCTACAGCCTAAAGCTTGGTGGATTAGGGGGTGGGAAGTCTTTGCCGCAGATGCACTTCCCGTTTACGCAGCGTGAAGGGTAGCCTTGGCATACTTGAGTGCAGTTGATCATGCGCGGACACCGGAAATCGCCACTCGCTTCGACTGTCGGCGTCATTGGACCGTCGATATATAGAATACCTGAAATTACATTCACAGAAAACTACTTGATGCAATAGACGATAGAATCGTTCGAAATACAGACAGATTGAATAAGAAATTTCGAGGAACGTACCAAGTGCAAGGGCCGAGAGCATGACACGGAAAACAAGCTTGGACGAAGTGAGTTTCTCCATCTTGCTCTATGCTTGAATGGCAAAAGCGTTCGAGAGTATTTTGCGGGATCTATAGATTTATAAAAGCCTTGTCATTAAAACCCTATTAAATATGGCAATCCAGGTTTATTAAATTACCTAACAAGTGGATCTCAGCTTTCTGACCCCAAAAAAAAAAAAAAAAAAAAAAAAAAAAAATCTCGGCTTTAATGGCTAGCTATATCTTCATGATTCATTCAATTTGACCCGTGAGTAAATAGAATTCAATGGTAGATTTTATGCCAGTGATACTCCTTTTCTATAAATATGCTTGTTCCAAAGAAGGAAAATAGTAAAATTATCAAAAAAATAATAAATTTATTATAATTGTGTCAATTCAATGCTAAACTTCATTTTTGCCAATTCAATCTTAAATTTGTTGTATTTGTACCAATTCAGTCCTTCTAGCCTATTTTGACCGGCTGGCGCTAATGTGACAATATTATATATATTTTTTAACTTTATTATATTTTTTCCTTCTTTTTTTTCTTTCTCTTTCTTTTGTTTTTTTATTTCCTTCTTCCTCTGGACCAACTAGAGGCTAGGGCCAACAAGGTCGACCTCGCTGACCACCGCTGTCGAGGGCTAGCCTCGACATGGTTGGGCGAGCTTGAGAAGGATCGCCCTCACCAAGCAGCTCGCCGCAACCATGGCAAGGTCAAGCTCGCCCTCACCATCTTTGGGCAAGGTCTAGCCTCACCATGGTTGGGCGAGCTTGACCTCACCTTCGCCTAGCGAACCTCACCCGCAGCCATGGCAAGGCTCATTCTCGCCTAGATCTAGCGAGGTCATGCCTTGCCAGGGTTGCGGGCAAGGTCGAGCTTGCCTAGCCATGGCAAAGCTAGCCCTCGCCCAGCAACGGCAAAGGCGATGCCTCGTCAACCCTAGCCTCTAGGGCTACGTTTGGTTGTCTGGATTTCTAATCGAGATAGACGGATAAGATAGGATATGAAATCCTGAGATTTTTTTATATCATATCCATTGTTTGGTGAATCGTAGTATTAAAGTCAGATATATTCACATCATATCATGTACATTTTTTTTTATATATAAACGGCATATAATTATAAATGAACATAAATGTTCATAAACAGAGATGGTGAAAATCTCTCGTAACACTATTTCTTAATTTATTTTAATTTTAATTCTATTTTATTTTTCCTCTTTTTTATATTATTTTCTTTATTATTACTTTTTTCCCCTTTCATCATTCTTTAATAAAATTTTATCAAATAGTAAACTGTACTACCTAAATATATAATAAATATAAATATTTAATTTATAGATTGAATGTTTATTATAAGATAGAATTAAAGTTGAATATATAAATTAAAATAAGATTAATTAAAAATATTTTTTTATATTTGAATTATAATTAAATTTTTTTATTTCTTAAATTAGAATTCAAATATTATTTATATTGAAATATAATTTCAATTTTGTTAATTTAATAAGTTTTTTATTTGAGAAAAATAACTTTCCTATTATAGACGTTAGAAATCCTATCAACATTTATCTCACCCCCCTCATTGGATAATTTTATCCTACCTATATCCCCCTTATATCCAACTTTATCCTGTCCTAAGCGAGCACCAAACGTAGGATAAGATAAATCATATCCTATCCCGAATTTTATCCCGATTGCCAAACGCAGCCTAGTTAGTCCGACAACTGGCTAGAGGAACAAGGAAAGAAAAAAAACAAAAACAAAAATAGAGAAAAAAATAGAAAATTGCCACGTTAGTGTTGACCGAATGGCCAACGCCAACCAACCAAAATAGGCCAGACAAACTAAATTAGCACAAATGTAAAAGATTTTGAATTAGCCAAAAAAATTATGATTGAATTGACACAATTATAATAGGTTTATGACTATTATGGTAAATTTCTCTAAGGAAAACTACAACACCTTGGTATTGTAGCCATTTAGAATTCTATCTACACACTTTTCATGTTATAAAATTTAGCAGATAAAATCCACTCGACTATGGCCGAAGTGCAATTCATGAAATGTTATGTTATGATTCGTTCAATTTTTCTTATGTTGACACATGAAGTTAGGGAATAGTATCAAAAAAATCATAAACCTATTACATTGGTACTAATTTACTTATAACCCTTTTAATTTTACTAATTTAATCCTAAACATTTTCGCATTGATATTCAGTCCATCCGGCTAATATAGGACAGAAATTGCTAATGTGGACACCGACAATCCTACATAGCATGACTGAGGCTAACATGAACAAATATTATAATTTTTTTATAATTTAAAAAAAATTATTGTTATTTCTCTCTCTCTCTTTTTCTTTTCAATCTTATTCTTTTTCTATACAGTATTAGCAAGCAAGGCCACCAGCCGACCATCGCCAGCCACGGGCAAGGGCTTTGGCTCTCAACCCAAATCCAAGCGAGGCCCAAAACCCTCACATGTTGGCCAACGAGGGCCACAAAACTCTCGCCTAGTAAGGGCAAGGCATCTAGAAAGGCATGGCATTTTCATCTCCAAGATGTTCGAACGTCTCTCTCTACATTTCTTCTGCAATCTTCAAGAAGAAATGTATCTGTAGTTACTAGAATATCGGTAATGACTAATGACCATAGTTAAGACATTTTTTGGTAGATACAGATGGAGATTTTATTTTTATTTTTGTGGAGATTATTTTGTATATTAATCTTATTGCAAGGATAGTATTTGTCCAAATGCATATAGTAAAACCCGATTCTTTTTCCTCCGCGAATTTTTCTTCTATATCGATTAAGGTTTGATTGCACAAATCATTGTAACATGACCCACTTCATGAGATAAAACTGTTTGAAAGGACAGATTCCTATGGATTTGCTTTGTATCAACAGAAATCTAAGAAGCTCAATTACGATTTACATCTGTTGAGCAAGTGAATATGCTGCAATCACGATTCTAATTATTTCCTCTTAGGGAGGCAGTGACCTCAATATCCTGTCACTTAAGGACCATCAGTTAGTTCATCATATTTCTGTGTCGTCTTAATCAAGACAACAGAGTTGTGCGGCTATGTAATTACCCGATATGGTCGGAACGATGATTCTCACGTCCCATGGAGGACCAGTCTGTTGCCAACTGAACTTGATTTCTCCGAAGTTATAAAAAGATAATTGATATCTTGATCTTGCAAAAGGCAAAAGGTGTAGATTGACGATGTTTAAAAAGGACTGGAAAACTATCATGCCCAAAGTCAGCTTCTTCTTTGCAATGCGCATTTCTCACCAAATCAAGTCCGCAAACCAATTCGAAATGAGCAAAGACAGAGAAGATTAGTGATATTGTTGAATGCTTGATTTTTCTCGGGAATCTGCAGGGCTAAGTTCAACTGAAAGAGAATTTGATCCCCTGAATGCCATTGTCTACACTTGGCCTGATGATACAAATTGACTGACTAAAGCCAGAGAGCTTCACTTAGACTGGTATTAGAGAAACATAATGACTGACTAAAAGCAGAGAGCTTCAACTGTCTTTGGTTTCAAACAAGAAGAAAGCGATAGAACAACTGTTCATATTCGCTTAAGCCCGCTGATGTATGTGTCAACACATCCATTGCAAGGCGCGTTATAATATCAAGCAGAGGATATCTCATTTATAAAAGAATTTGCAAGGAACATGACATTGCCACAAAACAATCATATAATTTACATATCGGAATGAATGTGTGCATACAAACAATGCAAACACAATGACAGAGAGAAGCATACAAGGACTTCAAAAGATCAATCACTCTGAGCAGCACATCTGCACTAAAGATATGCCCTCTTGAATAAATCAATGAACATCATGTAACTGGAAATTAGCTTCTTTTGAACATGCGCAGAACAAACACCAAACATAATATGACCGAAAAATAAAATATAAATATTAAAAAAAAAAAAAAATTCCCATGATAATGTACATCAACCTGGAATGCCTTGCATCTTCATTGTATTTACAGGTGCCTGGCAAGATGGAAAACCAACTTTGCGGGCCACCTCAAGGTGCATCTCTGAATGGATCATCCACCTCACTGAAAATGTAACCAACAAGGTATGAATGACAGCTCACATCTGCCATAAAGTGGGAGAAGGCAGAAAGTATTGTTAATCTTTTAAATTAAGCTCTGTTGGTTTTGCAGAAATAATTTGGAAATATATTCCTAACTTTGTCATTTATATTGCTAATGAAAATGAGATAACGGACAAGAATTGTCATGATCTACCTAAGCGATATAAACAATAAATATATAGAAAACATTATTGACTTTCGGTGAAACAAAAGAAACCCGACAATTAACACAACTTCAAACCATCGTCAGGTTGGACTCTGGCATTTAGCAGGAAACCATCCTCATAAATACAGTGAACAATCATAACCAACTTCAATTGTTACCAAAGCCCTGATAACAAGAAATTCGCAATAAAAATAGACAAAAGAAAAGAAACCTCATGCTCAGGTTTTCATAAATACAATACCCTCTCACCAACCGTTTTATACTATAAACGTGTCAAGTGAACAAAGAAAGAGATTGAAGCAAAATTAACAGGAAAGGATGAAAGAAATTTCCACTGATTCCCCTTAGTTTTGTTAATCACTCGAATAATTTATCTGCAAAAGGGAGAAAATTATGATAAGATCATTTCAGTTTGACTTATGCTTACAGTCGAAAAATTTCATCGTTCAAACATTCAGCATTTGGTCTTGTTAGCGAATGTATCTATTGCCTTCAAGATGTGATCAGAGCCTTGTACTTTCGAGTATGTAATACCTAATCAACGATATGAAAAAAATAGTCTTCACAATTTGACTAGAAGTATCAGGTACAGTACCTGTCTCGGAAGTTCTATGCAGTGGTACCCCTGACTCTAAGATGTATCGTCATAAGCACCAGCTTGTGAACCACTATAATGGAGGCTCTCTTTCATTGAAATCCTTATCATGGGATATGGAATTCAGTGACTGTTCACTCACATTTTTTAACTTCCCAACCAACATTGTGTCATCCTTTGTCAAAAAGTATAGCTGCCAATAACACCAAACAGTGAATTGAGTTGTGATGGTAATTTCAGTTTCCCAGGCAAATTGCAAACTAGAGTAACTCAACTATATGCATCTTGTTGGCCATTCCTTTCTATGCACAAAAGTGCAAACGGAAGCAATATATCAAAGGAACCTGCTCCTACATAGATAAACTTACCTGAAGATATACAATGAACTTGAATGTTTAAAAGAAAATTTACGAACAAGTGATAATTGATTTTTCATGATGTCATTTGAGAATATCCCAGGGTATGGCAGCTTAACCACTACCAACGTGCAACTATGAAAAAAAATAAGGGCAAAAGGAAGGAAAAAAGAAACCCCGATACCTGCTTCTGGATCCGCTCCCTCTCGAAGGCTAGTTGCATGACCGTATCCCTCATGATTTTAGTTCTTAGATTGACTTCATCAGCAATGGCAACTTTGGAACTATTGGCATCATCCAGTGACATCTCCAAGTCTCTTATCTTAGCCCTCAGCAGGCTGACTTCTTTCTTAAGCTCGAAATTGGCTTCAGATAGTTCAATACATTGCTCTTCCACGCTATCAGTCTTGCTTTCTGCTTTTGACACCTTCGATTTCAAATCTTCAATAAGAGTTTCCATATCCCATATAGCAGAATACAACAAGTTCTGCTGCTCTTGACTTGCTTCTGAGGATGCCCTTGCATGCTGTAATTGCAACTCTAATTCCCTTGACTGATTTTCGAGTACACTAACCTTCTCGGTCTTACTATTAACGCTACCCTTAAGAAAATTTAACTCCTCCGTGAGTTCCAGGTTTGAGTCGGTTAAATGTGTCACCTTACCTTTGGCAGCATCTGCCTTGCTTTCGGCCACTTCAATACCTTCTTTAAGTGTCTCAACTACATGTTCCATCTCATCGATTTGATTTTGACTTGCTTCCCATGAAGCATTTGCTTCCTTCAGATGGAACCTGGTTTCTTTGAGCTGCTCCTCAAGTACCTTCACTTTATTGCTCAAATTTACAACCTCAGAGCATTTGGCGACATAATTGACATTTACACTTTCAAGCTTTTGCATGATGATATCCTTAGCTCTCAGCTGTTCCGCTAGATCCTCAATTTTGGATACTAACTGTGCTTCACGTTGTACGGAGCCGTTAAGGTTAAATTGAATGACTTGATACTTTCCTACCAGCTCCTTGGATATACCCATCAGTATCTCCCAAGCATTTTCTGCTTCCAGAAACCTTCCCCACACAACTTCTGCCGCTTCTTCCATGTGAAGAGCCACCTGTTCCGTATAATGCAGTTTCCGTTTCAGATCCTCTTCATTCTGTCTGGATTCCGACAATTTCTTCTCAAGAGCTAGCTCCCTAGCAAGAGACTTCTCTAGCATCCTTGAGACATATCTGGGTAGCTCTTTCGTTTTTGCTCTAAAACTTGAATTGAAGAGTTGATTTTTGTCAGACATATCCAAACCGTTGTCCTTCTCGCCTGCAAAAGTATAGCTTAGGAGTAAGCAGGAATTTATCAAGGAATTTAATGGATCATCAAATTTTTCAACGAAAAAGTAGATGGGTGATCACTTACTTTTGTCAGATTGGACAGCCGCAAAGTCCTTCTGAAGATTGGCTATGTGTCTCTTTACCTCTAAAGCCTGCTCCCGAGATTGCTTCAGAGATTCTCGACACTTATGCAACTTCTCATCCATAACAGTATATACTTCTTGGAAATGTCTGCATGAAGATATTTCATGATGGGCATCATCAATTTCTGCTGGTAAAGTAGCCAAGAAAATGTCCACCTCTCTTACCTCAGAATCTAGAATGCCAATTAACAAATCATATCTCAATGCTTTCTCAAGAAAATCTTCTTTGAAGTAGCCATTACCCACTGCCCTTGGGTCAAGTTCATCATTTAGTGCAAGTACATGCATCAGAAGAAAGTGTAAATTGAGTAATTTCTCTGACGAATAGGCCAAGTCCATGTCAACTTTTGTCAAAACTTTGATAGCATTTTCTAGCTCTCGACCACCCCCGGGTATAGAAATTGCATCTAGATCCAAACTAATGTCACTAATTGCCAGATCATCCATACCGACAGCTTAATTGAAATTTCAGCAATCTGCGCAAGCAAAGGGAGAAAATGAGATCTCTTAACTCATATACTATTTGTTTGCTTCAGTAGTCTCTTTGATGAGTATACTCTACAAAGGAATAAAGGATCAGAGACCAAAATAAATCAAGCATGGAATGCAGCAACCTTAAAAAGCAAACCTAATACTCTTCAGCTATACTTGCTAGTGTTGAGAAAACCATTATCAATATGTCATATGAGACTTAACAGCGGAGAAATTATGACCAGAGACAGAAGGTAAATTGACCTCAAAAGACCAGTTATCACCTAGGCTATCCATTTATTGCTGAATAATAAATACCGCTGCTCAATGCTGGTAATCAGAATTTAATTAGATTTTCATATTATGAGGAGCATGCAAAGAGCACTTATCCTTACCCAACAGAGAGAGAATGAAGATAAATATTCCACCGCCCCTTATACCTTTCAGTCAGCACCCATGATTGTAGTGAAAAATACTAAACGTTTAGTCTTGAACTATCTCTTCAATGAAAGAGATACATGAATGGGGATCAAGATGTTCTAGCTCTCATATGGCTGATTAAAAAAGTATGGAAGGCTGTCTGGGACATTGATTGTCCACCTAAAACGAGAGTTTTTGTGGGGAAGCTTTGTGTTACAGCCGTGGCATCTGGCAGCAACTTTTTTAAAAGAAGAATTAGTTCTTCTAGTGCTTGTCAGAGGTGAGGATACACTCCTGAACATATGATGTTACCTTGTGACTGGGTGCAATATGTTTAATTTGGTTGCTTAGCTCGGACAATAGAAAGGGAGGAAATCTCAACTGTTGATAAATGGCTGCCTGAGATTACAAATCAAAAGTTTAGAGGAAGTCTATGATAAAAGAATTGATTGCCAAGATAGTTACGGTATGTTGGTTGATATGGAAAAAGAGATGTCATTTAGTGTTTCAAAGTGTAAATCCTAATCCTGAAAGTGTGCTTGGTAAGTTTAATACTACTTGGCACGAGTTTTGCTTGTTGACAAAGGTAGCTTATATACTTCACAGAGAAAACATGAATGCTGTGGGTAGTAATAAGCAGAGGTGCACCAGGGAACCTCTTTCAGCAGATACTATTAGATCAACTGTGATTGAGCCTTTTAGAATTTACATACTGATGCAGCAATTGGCATTGTTTTCAAGAGAGCAGGTCCGAGTTGGTTGGTGGTCCGGTTTGCTTGTGAAAGCTTCCGGTTTGGAGGTTGATGAGGCTTTACCTGTGCTTGAAGATTTGAGGTTGGCCAAAGATAGTAACTGGAGGAAGTGGTCTGATGCTAAGGCAGTGTCAAAGATATAAGAAGTGCACCGGAGAAGACGAATTGGGAAACTGCTGATGTGTTGAGAAAGCGGAACAATTTCGAAAATCTTTTGTCAATTGTCTTTTTCTTTTCTAAAAAGAAGTGGAAAAGAGTGCAAATTGGGAAGCTACCGGTGTTAGGAGGATGTGCCCTAGGGATCGGGTGTCTTCACCCCCATTTTCCCTTTTAGATTTGCTTCTCTCTGATGCAAGCTAAGCCTCCTCATGGCAGGACTCTGGAAGGCATTTTGATGGGCTGAATGAAAGCTGTGATTTTGGGCCAAAAAAAAAAATATCTCTTGAATGAGTTTCCTACTCCAATGAACGCATCTCAAGAACTCCAAAGTTCCACCTTCCCATCGCATGGGACATGCTTCAAAACCATCTTCACATTCACTAAACTCGACACAGGCAAACCTCCATTCTTCAAAGAAAAGACCCCCCACCTCAACCCGAAAAACCGATCACCAGCAAACAATCGTGCACCACTCCCAATATTCATAATTAGAACAGAGCCGTAGAGGAGTGCTACCATGAATTCAATCGGAAAATTTAACATTGATCTGCTCAATCTAATAGTTGACATTTCTAGAATAAGCCGTCCACGAACTCCTCTTCTGGGACGGTGCTGGATAAATCCGACAGCGATAACTCAATCCTCTAACAAACAGCCGTCAACTAAGTTCCCAAGTCTTAGGTGTCTCCATAGTTGTCAAATCCAGATCAAGAATCGCCGCAAAAAGCACTCATTGAAGGAAAATGCAAGAACCGGCCCAAAAACAGCTCTGTCAACTCACTAACCAAGAACACCGGAGCTCATCCGGCCACTACCCACCAACCCACGAGTAGCATTTTCGCAGCCAAGACTCCATAATCAAGCAAAAATCAGAATCCAGCGTAGAGGCATGACAATTACCTGGCCGCGAGAGAATCCCAGAAGGGTCTACGGGAGAGGATCAGCAAGAAACGAAATTGGTCGGCCAAGATTGGCCAGATGGACCGTGTGAATCTGGGGAATTGGAGGAGTTCCAGATGACCCAGAAAGCGAGGAGAGAAGGTAGTAGCTGGTGAAAAGTCAACAAAGGGAAGCCATGGCAAATGTTAAAGAACGCGGTGTGGTGCGCGTTGGGCCAGACCGCGCTCCCATGTTCCAATCATTGTACTTTCGTTCCGGGTGAGACCAAAAAGTAACGTTTGACAAGATGACGCGACGCGACAACCATGTAGCCCGAAGCTCAAGAATGACATCAAGATGGAAACTCCATCGAGAATCGTAATTACTTTTCGCTGACAAAAATGTAAACTTGAGTTATTATCGAGATTCATGCCTCTCCAACTGTTGTCCTAATCTTGAATGTCGGAATTAGAAATTGTAGATGAGCAGTGACTCTGCATCAGAAGAATAATGTCTAAAGTTAACGTCTTTTTATGTTAAAAAACTGTTTCTCGAGATCCCGGAAACGAAAAGATCATTATAAGAATTCTGTTTTTTTACACGGGCACTACAGAATTTTATAAGCCCTAAAGTATCATGTCAAAAAGGTAAAAGTGTGATCAAATTTATATTTTTCAAGGATTTGATCATCATAGTATCATTAGGCAACCAGATCCTTATGCTATTATCCGATCAGGTCGAAGTATAGATTCTAAAGAAATTAACATATTTGGGCCTATCGAGAAACACGAGTTCATTAGAATGTCTAATATATTATATCGATAATTGGGTTTTGCTACTTACAAGCATTTAATGTAAGTATACTAATTAATTTTCTTTTTAGCTTGATTATTATGTAAAAGTGAAAGTTATTTTAGTTTCTATCTTTTTGGGTCTAATTTTTCCTCTTTGTATGCAGCATTACGTCCTTAACATTGAAGCGATTGTTGTTCAAATAAAATGCATCCACAATCTTGTAGGAGCTTTTTTGTTGAACTTAATTTAATTACCTAAGTCCATTGATATTTGCAAAACCTCTACTATACTTGACTCTAATGTTTTGATATGGTTGGTTTGAAAATCATTAGCAAACCCAATTGGCAGCCTTAGTAGATATGGCAATGCTTTTAAAGCTCCCTTTATTTCAAGAAAAATAAATGATTTGAAAAATATTTTCTTAAAAATGACTATATATATATGAGATAAACAATCAATAAAAAAATGTTTTCATTATCAACAGCAATTTGTCTAAATATTTTCGTAAACGATGTTCATTTATTTATTTCCATAAACAATCATTTTTAGGAAAATATAAATATCAAACCATTCATTTTCCGTGTAACAAACTTAGCTTCAATCACTAAAAATGCTCCCTTCGATTATTTCGAACAAACAAGAGATTGTGCTTTCTGACCATGGATCTATATAGGTGGCATTATTTAGAATCAAATGGATAAGTGACCATGGGCTTCCCAAACTGACCATTTCAAACTACATCTTCATTGGTGGTTTCTTGTAAATCTTTTATGGCGACCTACCTTGACCAGTAAACCATTTCGTGTGAATGATCCGAGAGCATGTTGTGGTCTCTCTCTCTCTCTCTCTCTCCTAGCAGAAGATGGAGCGGAGCTTTCAAGGAGATCACACAAGAAACTGAGGACCTAAACCTTAAATTTTTCGCGACATTTTCCCTTTCATGCGGCCATTGTAATTGTCAATTGTGACATCTCCAATTTGCGCAGAGAGGATAATGGTATTGTCGAAAGAAGAGATCCAATTTACTCATCAAGATTTGGTGCAGCCGCCTTTGAACTCTAAAGCGTAGAATCACCCTGTCCTACGTGACTTGAATGTCGCGAATCAGTTTATTAAAATCACTATTTTGGTAGTTGAGTTTGAGGATTAGAACAGCAATCGAAACTGAGTGCATCATTAGTAAGGCAAGAACTCTCCAAATGCCAGTCATTTCATTCATGCAAAAACTGCAACCCCAAACCTCATTGATGAATAAACTAATGAAACCAAAGAATGTTCACCGCTTAGTCTATGCTGATCCTCACGACAGAACTGTCTCTTTCGTTTGCACAATTCACAGCGACATAAGACCAGAACTCGTTACAAAAGACGAACTTCATTCATATTCATGTGAAGGCTCCCCTTGATTTAGATAATGATTCTGCAGTCAAAAGAGATGCACAATCAGTAAAAGAAAAGTAACTTGCATCGAAGAAGTGTCAGATTGACTGCGTTATGAACCAGAGAAAAATCTGCGTATATTCACCTGCAATTGACTACAGATCTCGACAACTTCAGCTAGAGGAGCCCAATCACCAAAGTTCCTCTCAATGAACTGATAAGCAATCCCACTCTTGCCACTCCCAACTATAAAGAGCCCGCCTTTTATCTCGCCTTCTCCTTTGAAATTCTGCTTGACCCCAATTGCTTTTGCGCGCTTGTAATTAGCTATTGCTATCGGATTGAGAAGGAACCCCGACAAGAATTTGTCCTTGAGCAGCTTCCCGCCGCCAAGCGCTTTGAAAAACTCCATCCCACGATCGTAGAGCACCGCGCCGCCCCAGTACCGGGGCCAGAAATCTTTAACCTTTTGCATTGGAATTTTTGTTTACCAGCGAGAATAAAAAATAAGAGGATGGGGAGAAAAAAAGAGAATGAGAGGATGATCAGTGAATTACCTCTGATTCTATGTGTTCATGAAGAACTGCAAATAGTTGGACCCCGAGAGCATCAAAGATGGGCTTTTTTGAATAGAGTTGGTAGGCTTCGGCTCTACACATGATGCACCTTTTTTGCCATTCACAGAATGTGAAGCAGAAAGCAGTATCAGAACATATATGTTTTACAATTTGGGATATCGATGATGACAATCGCAAAACTTGCTCAGCAACCCTTGAATGGAAGAAACCAGATAAAAATTTTCTCATACAATGTCCGATGTATCTTTCGCTTCATTCTTTCACCTTTCTGAAGTTTCATTCTGTCCAATTATGTGATTGTATAAATTTGTAATCATTACAGCTAAATGTGGTAGCGATCTGGATGGAATGTGTATTTGGAAAACAAAAACCATAATATAAAGCAACCTTGACGGTGGAAAGAAAGAAGTATGACTTTTCAAATTGAGGGTCTCTTGTCTATCTATCCCAACTACGATCCGGATGTTTTGCTATGATTTTACAAGACAAGAAACTCACCCTGGCCGTCTCATGCAGAGGAAGATGGCTGGCTTGTCTCGCCAGAGCTCCGAGGCCCTCATCGGAGGTGTTCTACTCTTCACCAGGCGCTCCATCGCTATCTTATGCTCTGGCGCTAATTTCTGGACCGAGATGTTCTCGATGGCAGGGTATGGAGCAATCTCATTGGTTACAGGAGGAGCATTGACGCAGCCACATGCTCGAGGCTCGGCAGGCCCTGCCGCAACAATCCCTTTAAAGACATGCCCGTCCTTGATCCTAAGATCAGACAGTGACTTCTCCAGAGACCTATCATTGGTACCAGTACTTCTCATGGATAACCTTGTCACGCTCATCTTCCTAAAGTTTGCTGACGAAAGACTTTGGTACATGCTATTGGTCCTGGAAGGCTTATCAGCATGAGATCCTCCTTGTGCCGAAACCATGTAGGATTTAGGCAGAGGGTCTGCACAGGCGTTTGTCCTGTCCATAAACCGGGCCACATGGCCTCTCTTCATCCCGAACTGTGAAGAAAGATCGCCGGTGCTCAGGTTCAAAAGCTGAGGCAGGGATCTTCCAGAGGCCTCGAGCTGGTCTCCATACTGCAACAATGCTCGGTCATGCAGGTAGGCTCTGATCTCCAACGCATCCTAAGAAATAAATGAAGAAGCCTTTTCAATCGATCAGGTTGGCATGGCAATTACAGTCCATAGAAATGGAGATGATACAGTTAATTCATTGGTCTTCTAGATGACAGAATACGATTGATCTCTTCGCACAGAAAATTTATTTAGACTGGTTGAGGTATCCTGTGATCGTAGGAATCATAAAGGACCATGGATTCTTGATCAGACATCTGAAAAATTACAACCAACCTTTTGCTGTTGTGTCATGGAAACTGCATCCATGTCCTCTGCATTCATGATCTTCAAGGTCGGGACATCATCCCAACCTTCTTCAATCAACCTCGGTAGCAGCTCTTTTAGAGCTCCATGTCCAACAAAATCCTCCATGGAGAAAGATGCCATTTCTTTCTGCTATTTCTGTCGGAAGTCAGACTTTTGATTCAAATGATATATGTGTTTCTGTCAATGAGCTTTGTTCGAATCGAAGCTTGTGTATTGTGTTGTTGGACCGGACTTTGCGTGGCAGATGGAAACTTTAAAGGTTAATATATAATTGTAATTAATATCCAGCCGGTCACATCTGTGTCAATGACCTACCTATTTGGTCATATTCTCTCTCCTCATTCAAGCTAAAATTCAATAAAAAAATTGACGGGGTTTTGTCTCATATGTCAATGAAGTTCTAATTACAGGAACCGGATCTTAATTTTCAAATATTATACTGTCATTGATTAACCGGTCCATTAGAACCTGCCCTGTGCAGTTCGGAAAAATGAAAGAGACAAGGTCAAGGGAAAAGAATTCGATGAACCGATCCATTCAAAATTTTCCTTAGAGGAAAAAAAGTAAAGGGCTGTAATTGGTTCATGCTTAAACATGCTGGAAGATCTTTGATTAGTGAAAACGCAGAAATACCAAGAGAACAAAATAGTTTGAACCCTTCATTTAGAATTGGTCAAGAGTCACCAACCCGGATTGATTTCTTCTCAAGGAAAATCTGCCGGCATCCGCCTGTACAGAAGATTGCATAAATTAAGAGGCATCACGGCAAGTTGATTTAAGACATCTTCAGTCTAAGGAAATGCTTGTTTATCAAGATAGGCGGTTCTGTTTGGCCACCAAAGGTTACTTACAATGATATTAAAACCATTATACAAGTTCAGGTGGTGACGTGCAATCCAAACTTCGGGTTCAATATGAAATTGTCAAATTTACGGTGTCTTTCCCCATCAGTCTTCTCTAAACATCCTTTCAAATCTATGCAGATATTTCTCCAGGTTGAATTACTCATAGCACAAAGGGAAAAGGTTGCTTCCACGCCCGCTAGCTACAAATTTTCAAGGCCTAGAAGCTTGATTTTGAGTACATAACCATCTTATCTTAAACAATATATTACATAGAACAAAGGGAAGTAGTGCAATATGGCATCTTATTCAAATGCCTCAAGATCCTCTCTGCCATCTGCTTGGTAGTAACATCTCCGTGATGAAAGGCACTGACCAAGGTCGAGGGAAACAACCTATCCTGAGAGATGTACGAAGCTGAAGTATCACTTCCTTTGCTCAAGAACCTCTCGATAACCCAAAATGACTTCTGCCTCAGTCCTTCATGCCTATGATCCTTGACCACATTCAGCACATGTTGTATGGTATTGGCACCACTTAACATGTCCACACTCTTTTCCACATCGACTTTGTCATCTAACAAGGTACACAAGGCAGATAACGCAGCTTCAACCACCTCAACTTTTTCATGGTCTAAGCATGTTAAGAGCTTCTCCACTGCATTTGCCTCAATAAGGCAGAATGTACTCTGCGAAGAACAAACCCCTCGGTGAACCGGACATATTGACAACTTCTTCCTCTTTGAGAAATTAAAGGAGAGTGACTTCGGCAAGTGAAATAGCTTCCTTGTTTTGGTCTTCTTGATTTCAGGAGGTTTTGATAAATGTGCAGATTCTGCCGACAGATTCTCCAATCCGATAGCCGATAACCTCTGCACTTCGTCACTTGATGTTCTCATGAGCAGCTCTGTAAAAACAGAGGTGAAGTTGTAGTTTCTTACAAGAGCCAATAGATGAGGTTCATATAATGTTGTGGTGAACCGAACTAGAATGCCTACTAGGCCTTCTAAGTACGTGATTGCATACCTACTTGTCCTTGTTCCGCTTACTTGCATTCGATTAATTCTTTGTAGGACATCGGGGATCAAGCCCTTGTTCAAAAGGGCTAGATTAAGTGTCACGTTCTTGTGGGGTAGCTTGGCAAGAAATTTTGCTGACATTGATTGCTTCTCTGTCACATGATTTAGTTCATTCAGGCTCCGGATCAGGTTCTCTGGCAAACCTCTAGTTTTGCAGAGTCTTTCGGCAAATGTATGGCCCATATATGATGATAGTATTATGAGAAGCTTGATTGCAACGACCACGAGTTCTTCATGCGGGTTATTGATGAGTTCAATCAGAACATAGCTCGCTTCAGTCTCTTTGACGACAGAAACAATTGTCGCTGTTGATTTAGGAGACTTGGTCATGCACAACAGAATCTTCACAAGGTTGATGTTGAGCTCTTCTGGCGTAGAGTTCTTCATCATGCAGACAATGTTATAGATGATGTAATCCGAAGCCATCGTGTGTCCATGCACGTTCACCTGAAGTTTCTCCAAATCGAGCCCCGAGTCAATTATGTTGGTGATTATCGAGGCTGCTTCCACCCTCGAGTTCATCGTTTCATCAGTAATTTGGCGACTGAACATTTCTTCGACCATGATCTGCAAAATTCCTGCCTCCATGAGCACTTTGCTATTTGGATGGTAAGAAGAGATCCTAGCTAGAGCCTTAAAAGCTGCCCTCCTAATCAATCCATGTCCGCTCTGCACCATTGAGATAAGTGACGGAGCGGCTCTTACCGCCACATAGTTTTGGCTGTCATAGCCGAGAAAAATTTCCTCGAGATAGCTCACCATTTCCAGTTTGATTTCTTCACTACCTACATTTCCAAAGACACTGAGATGAAACTTTTGAAGTTTAACAATGCTTAAGGACTCTGTATAACGTACCATACCAATATGTCAAAACCTCTATGGATATTAAGTACTAGTGAGTGGTTAGTTAAAAGTTCCTATATTGTGGTCCGAGTGATGTACCTTGGATTAGATGTTCTAGAAGAGGTTCCACGTAACCATTTTCGGCCATGATCTTTATATTACTTGGATGGCTTTCCAGATTCCTTAAGATTTCGCTGGCTTTCTCAGAACCGAAAGCATCAAGCGAGTTGTACCTGTTCGTGATCAGGATCAAAATGGCACCAGTAACAGACCCGATGCTCTCGCATAGAGACTGAGATTCGGAAAGCTCCAGCAGAAACTGCAATGTCGAATGTCTCGTGGGCTGGTGACTGCTAGAAAGCAACTTGATCAGAGCCGCCGTATCTACTGCTCTGGCGATCATTTCCTGTGTTTATAACACCGATAATGACAATTCGCCCAGAAATGCCATAGGCAATAACCTCTTGGAAAGAGTAGTTTGTGCTTATGATGCGCCAGAAAAATGATTACTCGAAAACAATTAATTGCTCTCTTCACTAAAGCTACAAAATGATCATCTTTCACCCAAACCTACACTCCACGTTTAATGTATGGTTGTTGGTCTATGTTCATCGCTCTTTAAAAGGCATTAGATGTTCTTATTTTCCTGTCTAGACTAGCTTCTCCTTCAATACCAATTCAAATTAGTACATAGTTCATCAAGTTTAAATAAATAAATGTCGCGTATCACTTCATCATCACTCTATATCCTTCCTATCTCCAACTCTCTTTGTACCAGAAAGACTGATTAAGAAAAGGTCAAACCTTGTTATCTTCATCTTCCTCTGCCAACCGTCTCAGTATGTCCAACGCCATACATCTCGCATTTCTATCCTTGTACTCCACGAACTTGACCAGCAAAGGGATCATTCCGATATTACGAACTTGAATCATGTTATAACCTCTCTGTCGGCAGATGCTTTGGACATCTTTTAAAGCTTCGATAACCATTGCTGGTGAACTCGCTAAAGTGAGTGCAGCGCGTGCCGCTTTGATTCTCGCCGCTTCATTCCTCTCCTTCCACTCTTCTATCGTGGTCTTCAACGCTAAATTAGTGCTTAGAACTCGAGAAATCAGCTTTTTACCTGTCACTGGACAACCTATATGTTCCGAGTTTTCGTGCTTCTTAAGCCACTCGTCAATTGCTTCTCTTTCATAGGTCACTCCGCTTTCTATGGTTACTGGGTCTTCCATGACCTTCTCTGTCAGTGGACAGAAGAAGGTCCCATACATTGGCTCGATAATCTCAGCAACTTGGCTCGATGTTATCGATGCCCTACTTGTGCTTCTCTGCTTAATGTGGCTGCCACTCGTGCTCGTGCTCGTGCTATGAAGGAACTCGACGAATTGCAATGCGTTCAAGGACCGCGAATTATCCACCAAAGCTGCGGTGTCGATAGAATATAAATCTGTTTCGTACGGTACTTGTTCGCTCTGCTTTTCCATAGTTGCAGCCTCTTTAGGATGTTGGACTTCCGATTCATCGCCTACCTCAAATTGAGCTTTCTCCATTTCCAGCGACAGCGACTTCACGGCCTGCGCTGCAAAATTTTGGTCTCCATATGTTGAAGCAGGTATCATCCTCAAGTCCTCCCCAATATGATTTATAATGCTCTCTAGCTGAACTATGACACTTCTCAGCTCATGATCTTTGATCGGATTTGTATCCCTTTGGCACTTGCTGACCACATCCTTGGCGAAATCGATCTTCTTCGAAATGGATTGTACAATCTCTAGTGCATTAGGTGGAGGATGTCTACTCGTCTGCAACTCCATGACTGCGAAAGTAGCTCGGTATATATAGCATGCGATTGTGGCGAAGCTCTCTCGTTTGAACTCAGTGCATAGTAAAGACTCCGTGACCTCAGAAGTAGATTGAAGTAATGACTTGGCAAGATCTGTCGCTAGAGAACAATCTGTTTTCAACTGCAAGAGGAGTAGAATAGTTGCAATTGTTTCCAAGATCCGAAAAACACTGATGATATATACTAACAACATCATGCTAAAGTCTTCTTTCTACAGCATAAAAGCATAGGCCTTGGCGACTTCACTATTATCAGCAGCTGAACATGAACTAAACCTTTAGCTACTGCCATGTACGAAATCGAACTTTTTTCCATTAGGCGGCTCAAACAATTCTCAGAAAAAAAAAGGGGGGCGGGGGGGGGGACTTTGCCCGAATTTTCCTTTCACAAAGAAATGCAAAATCCAAACATCAGAACATCTTTACCAAACTATCTGTATTTCATATCTCAACTATGAAACGAAGGACAAAAGCAGATATGGAACGAGGTATAGTTCTCATACCGACATCAAATTAGTCTCGCTCTGTTCAATGGCTTCCGAGTGTTAGATCCAACCTTGGAGATGAAGGTCTGCAACCTCAACTCATGAGTCAAAAGTCGAATTCTGCACAATGAAGGAGGTTGCTTCTGATAGAACGGCTAGTGCTGTAAGTGAAGATTCAATTGCAAAGAGCTTAGGATTTTAGTATTCCCTATGGGTTGTTGTTTAGCTGCTGTTGACTAAAACGTGGAACTGGTCATACCATTCTCGATCAATTATGTAAGCTAAACATAATCAAAACTTGCGGTAAACCTCATCTGCAATTTTTTAATGATAAACCATCGCTGTCTCAAGACATAGAGGGAAATGAAAATTCATGTCCTAGGATTGGTGTGGCCTCAACCTAATTTTTATTTCTTTCCGGTGAATTTTCCCGAGATAAGTTGTGCATTCCTAAAGATAAACAAAACCCTTTTCTAGAGTCATGAATTCACCGACCGGCAGCTTATTTAGTTCGATGCTGCTATTGTGTTTGACATCATACAACTGATCAAAGATGCACGATGATGGTAAATGAAACTTCTTGGAGATATTATAATGTAGATGAATATCGATGGAAGAGTTCATAATCAAGAATCGGTCTAGACACCGATAGACATCCTCCTGGTTTTTCTACGACACCCCAATAGACACCGATGATTTGGTAAGAGGACATCAACTTCTGGGTTGACTTGGATCGGGTACCATCTACGCCGCGGACAATGCAAATTACGAACATGATGTCAGAATTGGTGGCAACCCGGATTGCAAGAGGTGGTCTAAAACGGGGAAATAGAATTTATATTAAGACGGACTTCTAATACAAATTATAAAGGGCGAACACAATAAACAAATCCAATGTTTGGTATTTTCAGGACTTTGTCGTGAACTGGAGCTGGACTATCCAGAATAGATCTCCATGTGTGCCTTGGCATAAGACAGGACAAAGTGATGGTTGTTGGAAGGAAATAAATCGACCGAAGCAAGACAAGTAGGAAAAGTAAGAGCGGAACTTGAATGAGTCGACGTTGCAGTCCTGCCAAGCCATTTAACGTTAGCCCGTCGATCTTCCTTATCCGTCCAAAAAGCAAATCTACAAGATCAAGAAGAGTACACGCGAGCTCAAGAAACACTCGGTAGCTCAGGCAAACGCTTCAAGCTCAATCGACGGCTGTCATCGAGGTCACACGAACCCAATCAAGGGCTGAAAGGGTTGGGCGATCCCAAGTGAGACGACACTAGAGTTGCATAACCCAGGCTACGTGCCACCAAAGTAGAGCGACCCTAGGCAACACTGCCTAGATTTGGCTCTTTGATAGTGCAACCACCTTAAGCAAGGGCCATCGAGGTTATACAACCTAACCGAGCGCCACTAATGTCGCGTGATCCCAATAGAGTCAGCGTTGAGACTACAGGAACTCAGACTCAAATCCGACCCTTTGAGTTGGCATGACCTTAGGCAAGGGCCACAGAGATCTCGCGACCCCAGGTGAATCTAAGCCGGTGTCGCATGACCCCACTCTAATGCTCCTCCAACTCTTTTGTGATCAACTGCCATATATCCTTGTAAAGGTAAAAATGGAATGCAAAAATATTAATGAGGGTAAGTTGGGAAGACAACGAGGTCATTAAATCCATGAATAGCATTTTAAAAATGCTAAAATGTGAAAAAATGGGAGTTGCATGAGGCTAAGAGATGCTAAATTTTACTTGAAGGCCTTTAGAATTGTGTTAAATAGATATCTTAACTTTTGGCACAATGTCTTTGAAGGCCCACAATCCTTTTAAAAAATTGAACCGAAGGCATCTGTGCATCACTAAAGTATTGCTTGGGCCCACGCCATGTGGGTGGTGGGCCACTTCATCAATTCATTTGTCAACCAAACTCTTTTGAAATTCGTCACAAAACTTGTAGAAATTTAATCATCAAATAGTTTACAACATCTCAGTTCAAGGTATCTCGTATTATCCACAAGTCAAACGTGGTCATATGCATGTCCTCACCCACTTATCTTCAATTAGAAAACGGCCTAGAGTGTCCTAATTTTCTTAAATAGAACCTTATTTTAAATAAGTATCTAAAATGCACTTATTTTTTCAAAGTCTAAAGTATATCATGTTTCAAATAAGGGTCTCAAGTGATTATGTCAATTTTAAAGAAATGCTTGACTTTCCAACTAATTAAGAACTTCATCATTTACCTTCTTTTTCTAATTTTCTTTTTCTTTCTTCTTGGTGGCTAGTCTCTAGCCATGGCGGCCACTTGTGTTGCCCAGAGAGGGCTGGGCAAGGGTCGCCCTCACTTGATTTGGCAAGAGCCACCCCCATCAGCCAAAGGCGAGGCAACCTGACCTTGGTGAGGCCGCCCTCACTATCCATAGGCAAGGGCTTGCAAGCCCTCACCAGTGGTCAACAAGGGCTTGCAACCCCTTGTCCAATGACCGACGAGGGTCGCCGAGCCCTTGTCAGTGAGAGAGATAGAGAAAATGAATGAATGAATGAATTAATAAAATTAAAATTGTCTTTAAACGAAAATATCCTTAATCGACCGGAGTATTTAACTAGCCATCAACCGCCAACCGATAAAGTAAGATCCTTATTTAAAATTGATATAATCACTGAGGCTCTTCTTTGAAATTATCTATCCAAGTCCTTGTTTAAAATTTTTCCCAAGGAAACATGGCAAATAAGGGATGAGCATTGATCTAGGGTCAACCCTGGACCGACCCTGGACTTACCCAATCCTGCTAGTCCTGGTCTGGTTCTCAGGAAGATTAGATCGGTCCTTGGTCCTAAGATTTCTAGATCAGCACTATGCTAATCGATCCTCGGTCCTAAGAGCTTAAAATCGGTCTAACCCAAATCAATCCCGACTATTATTTATAATTTTTTCATATAGAGAAAACCCTAAAACAAACAAATCAACAATATTAAACAACTCCTTAGTGAGAAGTCCAAGTAATTTTATAATATTATTTAATAACTTAGATTTTTAATATTTTTTACAACGTTAATAGTGATAATTTACAAAGGAAGAAAACATTTTTGTAAGAAGTCATCACGGCGTCCAAAATGGCATAAACAAATCCCCATGGCATTGTCTTATTTAACCTCTTAATCTTCAATTTGCCAAAATCAAAAGAAACAATTTCTCTACTCGCCACTCAACACTTGCCTCACTCGCTTTTGGTCACTCGTGCTGCTCACCGCCCGATGCTCCCCCTGCTTGTTGCTCGCTACTCACCCCACTCGACGCTCGCCACCTTGCTCGTCAACGAATCCAATGGGTCGATTCAATCCTCAGTCGCCTTTTTAGGGAGTAAAAAAATGAAATAAAAAAAATTATCGATTGGTCCCAAGTTGACTCTGAACCCTAGAACCGGATCGAACCCATTGGATCGGTCCAGTCCTCGATCCCAAGCTTAATAGGGTTGGTTCTCAGTTCCAAAAATTGAAAACCAACACTATATAGGTTGGGCCGGTCCTAATCCTAGGATTACGGGGTGAACCGATCCAACTTGGACCATACACACCCTTACAGCAAACATGACCAACAAACAATAGGAGAGAGCCTACTCCCATAAGCAAATGTAGCTCCCCTCGATAGACAGTTTTTACCGACTTGCCCCATCACCAACCTCAGAAAAATCACTACCCAAACCCTAACCCTCCCCACTCTCCCGGCCTGTTAAAGCTCCCTCCCATGCATAAGAACATCCAACAGAGAAATCAAAATATTAGCATTCCCTCTCTTTTCTTCTCCTTCAATCTCCATGGAGTCTCCACATCCGCACGAACTGCTATTCCCCTACCCAGCGCAGGGCCACATGCTCCCGCTCCTGGACCTCGCCCACCAGCTCTCCCTCCGCGGACTCGCCCTCACCGTACTAGTCACTCCCAAGAACCTCCCCATTCTCGCCCCTCTCCTGTCCGCCCACCCCTCCATCCAGACCCTCGTCCTCCCCCTCCCTCCCCACCCCAGACTCCCCCCAGGCGTCGAGAACGTCCGCGACATCGGCAACGCCGGCAATGTCCACATCATCTCCGCCCTCTCCGCCCTCCACCTCCCCATTGCCCAGTGGTTCGCCTCCCACCCCAACCCCCCGTTGCCATCCTCTCCGAGTTCTTCCTCGGCTGGACCCTCGACTTGGCCGACGAGCTCGGCGTCCCCCGGATCGCCTTCTTCTCCTCCGGTGCCTTCTTGACGTTGGTCACCGACTTCTGCTGGCGGAACATGGAGAGCGTGAGGGGGCCAGCGCCGACGCCGTGGAGCTCTCCGATCTGCCCGGAGCGCCGTCGTTCCGGAAGGAGCACCTGCCGAGACTGTTTCGCTTCTACCAGGAGTCCGACCCGGATTGGCAGATCGTGAAGAGAGGCGTGTTGGGGAATATGGCCTCCTGGGCTTGCGTTTTCAATACGTTCGATCACTTGGAAGGCCGGTATTTGGAGCACCTGAGGCAGAAAATGGGCCATGGGCGTGTTTACGGGTTGGCCCACTTAATCTGATTGGGCTTGACGACGTCTCGGGCTGGGGAGTCCCGGGCGCGGAAGCAGGTGGTGACGTGCTGGGCTGGCTCGACGGGTGCCCTGATGGGTCGGTCCTCTACGTGTGCTTTGGTAGCCAGAAGCTGATGGCCCAGGAGCAGATGGACGCCCTGGCGTCCGGGCTTGAGAGGAGTGGGGCCCGGTTCGTGTGGGTTGTTAAGACCGCCATGGCCCAACAGGCAGAGGAAGGGTACGGGGTGGTCCCGGATGGCTTCGAGGCCCGGGTGGCGGGTAGGGGGAGGGTCGTGAGGGGGTGGGCCCCGCAGGTGCAGATACTTGGCCACCGGGCCATGGGCGGGTTCCTGAGCCACTGCAGGTGGAACTCGGTCCAGGAGGCAGTGGTGGCGGGGAAGGTGGTGCTAGCATGGCCAATGGGGGCAGACCAGTTCGTGAATGCACGGCTGCTGGTGGAGGACATGGGTGTGGCGGTGAGGGCGTGCGAGGGGGCGGTCACAGTGCCAGACCCGGACGAGCTGGGCCCGGCGATTGCACGGACAATGAGGGAGGACTTGCCAGAGCGGACGAGGGTGCAGGAGCTGAGGAGCAAGGGGTTTGATGCGGTGGAGCCCGGTGGTGGGAGCTCTTGGACCGGCTTGGACGAATTTGTGAAGGAGTTGGGCCAATTGCCAAAGGAAAGAGTGTAATCATACCATTGGCCTTTCGTTGTGATGAACGAGAAAGATGAAAGATGACCCAATCGTAGAAAAAAGTATTCAAGAATTTGCACTTAGAATATTACAATAGTGTACATCCACGTGTCTAGACTTCTGATGGAGCGATTAGAATCCAACTTTGCAATCAAATTGAAGTCGATTCAGCCATATTTATTTCAGGACTAGTCTCAAAATTCCAAATGATATAAAAGATCCTATAGTGCGATTTGGGGTGATTACGATATTTATATCACTCGGATGGCTCTCTAGATTATCTCGAACGAGTTGTACTGGTTCGTGATCAGAATCAAAATGGCACCAGTGCCAAGCCCAATGCTCTTGCATAGGGACTGATTCAAAAAAGCTCCGGCAGAAATTTTAACATTGAATGTCTAACGAGTCGATGACTACCCGGAAGCAACTTGATCAGAGCCGATGTACCTACTACTTCAGCGATCAATTCCTATGTATATGAAACCGATGGTGAATATTCACTTGAGAATGTCATTGACCATAACCTCTTGGAGAGTGCGAAACATCTTGACAAAAAACTTCAAAATTGGACGGAACAGTAGTTTTTTTTTTTTTTTTTTTTTTTTTTTTTTGGTAAAGAGGACGGAGCAGTAGTTAATGCTTATGATGTGCCAGAAAAAAGATAGTTTGAAAAAAAAAACGTCAATTGTTTCTATTTGCTCCAATTATGAGATATCTTTCATCTTTCGCTTGAAACTACACTCTACATACAATGTGTTGTAGTTGGTCTATGTTCATTGCTTTTGAAGAGGCTTTAGATGTTCTGACATTCCTGTCTCGAAGGTTTTGTGCACTCGCTCAACCTAAATATGAAGCTGTGGTTCCTCATTTATATTAGATAGATTTTTAATTTTACTTTGTACTTAATACAAATCACGTAATGGGTACAACTGGCTCTCCATTAACCCGTTACACCTAAAACTGTTAGATTATAGAAAGTTTGACAAGTAAATTCACAAGCACATCTTTTGCTTTTGGAAAAGAATGAACAAACATGTCCTAAATCTTGCGATTTGGTTGAGCATGTGTATCCTTCTTCTCTTTAAGAAATCATTTTTTAAGTCATGAACTTCTGGATCTCATTTTCACAATCATCTCATTTCCACACTCTAGTCCAAAGCAAGTCTAGAGATCCTTTGGGAACTTGCATTTTCGGAATGCAAGTTCGAGGTTAATGTTCATCTTCTCCGGAGAAGCCGATCAAAGGCCAACAACTGCCAGCCAAGGGGTCGCACGCGCCGGCGACGCGCCGACGACCACCGCCTGAGGGTCGCCCAACCCCGGCGACCGTCGCCGGACCGGACAGCCGCTTGGGTCGCACGAACCCAAGCGTCGGAGGCCGTCGCTTGGGTCGCCCGACCGCGACCATCCGGCTGGGATCCGCCATCCGGCCGCTAGATCCAGCAATCCAGTGGTCGGACTTCAAAAAAAATACAAATATATTTTTACTTTTTTAATTTAATAAAAGTCAATTATAAATGCAAATTTTACCAAACGGTATTTTGGCCAAAGTTGTTTCTCAATGCAAATTTTACCAAACGATATTTGCATTTCGAAAAACCACATTCACCCAAAGGTATTTGCATTTTTACACATGCATTCCCCAAAAGCCGAACAAACGGGCCCTAAGTCTTGAACGCGGGCCCCACATTAGGCCCAAGCGAATGCCGTCTACATTAGCCAAAGGCCTAGACTAAAATGGTTCGTGAAACTAACGTGTTCCGTCGGTATCTAAAGAACTCGCTTTCTCGCTTATGAGCTTTAGAATTAGTAAAGGAGAACGACGTGACAAAGCGCGAGAAGGCGTTTCGGTCAGTGGATCACAACTCAACAAAAGGCCGTCAAATCCTTGTCGATCCAACCCCGAACGGCACTCTTTTGTGGACCCCAAAAAAGAAAAAAAAAACTTGACTTACCAAACCATGAAAAACGTTAGAGGTGACTTTGATTCGTTGACTGACTGGTGCTCCACGTGGCTCCCCCTCATCCAAAAATCCACTCGCCCGTTTGATAAAGCCCCGTTATCTCTTTTATCTTCTCTTATCAAAATCAAATTTCACATGAAGCGGAGCCAAATATAAATTAATGTATCCAACACAATACGAAGGTTTTCGAAAAACGTGGATGCTTCATGGTTTATAACAACACTGTAGAGGAATCCTTAATTTCATTAACAGAAAATCAACACTATAGGAGTTCGCAGATCCTTCTTATGAGGAAAATAAGTCGAGAGATGTCCATCGCACGCCGGCCCAAAAAGCCCGGAAACAGAGAGCCCTCACTTCGACAAGTCTTCTACGTTACTCCATTTTATTATGAGATTATAGGTTGACTGAGTGGGCCCATGGACGGCCACGGAGAACCCCTACCTTCTCTCAACTCTCCTATCAAAATAACCTCGAATGCACGCGGAGCATCTGAGTCCTTGTCTCAGAATATTTGCAGTCTGCTTCCCCCTTCCCAGAGAAATCAAAATAGACATCTCTTCTTCTTCTCTTCTTCTTCTTCCTCTTCAGCTTCTTCATCTTCATGTCCATGGAGTCTCCACATCCGCACCTACTGCTATTCCCCCACCCGGCGCAAGGCCACATGCTCCCGATGCTGGACCTCGCCCACCAGCTCCTCCTCCGCGGGCTCGCCCTCACCGTGCTGGTCACTCCCAAGAACCTCCCCAACCTCAACCCTCTCCTCTCCGCTCACCCCTCCGTCCAGACCCTCGTCCTCCCCCTCCCTCCCCACCCCAAACTCCCCCGGGCGTCGAGAACGTCCGCGACCTCGGTCCGCTCGGCAACGCCCCCATCATCGCCGCCCTCTCCGCCCTCCGCCTCCCCATCGCCCGGTGGTTCGCCTCCCACCCCAACCCCCCGTTGCCATCCTCTCCGACTTCTTCCTCGGCTGGACCCTCGACTTGGCCAACGAGCTCGGCGTCCCCAGGATCGCCTTCTTCTCCTCCGGCGCGTTCTTGACGTCGGTCACCGACTTCTGCTGGCGGAACATGGAGAGCGTGAGGAGGGCCAGCGCCGACGCCGTGGAGCTCTCCGATCTGCCCGGAGCGCCGTCGTTCCGGGAGGAGCACCTCCCGTCCGATTTCCGCTTCTACCGGGAGTCCGATCCGGATTGGGAGATTCTTAGGAAGGGCATGATGTGGAATATGGTCTCTTGGGGTTGCGTTTTCAATACGTTCGATCACTTGGAAGGCCAGTACTTGGAGCACCTGAGGCGGAGAGTTGGCCACGGGCGTGTTTATGGAGTCGGCCCATTGAATCTGATCGGGCTCGATGACCTCTCGGGCAGGGGCGACCTGGGCGCGGGCGCCGGAGCCGGCAGCGACGTGCTGGGCTGGCTGACGGGTGCCCCGACGGGTCAGTCCTCTACGTCTGCTTCGGCAGCCAGAAGCTGATGACCCGGGAGCAGATGCAGGCCCTGGCGTCCGGGCTCGAGACGAGCGGGGCGCGGTTCATGTGGGTGATCAAGACCGGCTCGGCCAAGCAGGCGGAGGAAGGGTACGGGGCGGTGCCGGATGGCTTCGAGGCCCGGGTGGCCGGCCGGGGGAGGGTCGTGAGGGGGTGGGCCCCGCAGGTACTGATACTTGGCCATCGGGCCGTGGGCGGGTTCCTGAGCCACTGCGGGTGGAACTCGGTCCAGGAGGCGGTGGTGGCGGGGAAGCTGGTGGCGGCGTGGCCGATGGAGGCGGACCAGTTCGTGAACGCGCGGCTGCTGGTGGAGGACATGGGCGTGGCGGTCAGGGTGTGCGAGGGGACGGACACGGTGCCGGACGCAGACGAGCTGGGCCGGGCGATCGCGGGTTCGATGAGGGAGGGCTTGCCGGAGCGGGCGAGGGCGCAGGAGCTGAGGAGGAAGGCGCTGGAGGCGGTGGAGCCCGGCGGTGGGAGCTCATGGAGGAGCTTGGACGAACTTGTGAAGGAGTTGGACCGACTGCAAAAGCAATGACTTGTAATCATCATTAGCCTGGGCGCGCACGAATGGTGAAAGACAGACCCCGATCGTTGAAAAAAGCGATCGTGGAACTTGCGTTTGGAATATTACAATCTTGAGCGTTCATATGTTTGGTACTTCTAGAAAGGTAATCATGGACTCTTTTCTTCCACCAAAACTGGGGCGATTAGAATTTAATATTACAAAAAAAAATCAAACGCAGTTCGAACATATTTTTCTAAATGAATTTTCTCTCTTTCTTTTTATTAGTGTAGGTTGTTATCATAGATTAGTGGAAATCTTGCTTGATGAAATTAAAGCAGTGTCAAGTACAAGGGTTGGCCCTCGGCCGCACTACGGAACGTTTGAAGATAGGCATCTGGCTCTGGACGACTGGCTTGGTCCCCCGATGAACAGGTTTTAATCAGGATTCGTTGCGTACTTCTGGTGCGTGGGACCAAGGAGCATTCAATCGCTCATGGGCCGTCCCCTACTTAAAGAGGAATCACTGAAGCACGAATGGTTAGGTTGAACGCAAATCACCCAAATTAAAAGACCTCTGCATAGTTCGGTGACAGTACCATAGGTTTGGTTGGAACCGATCATGGGCTTGAGCGAGGGTAGTTGAGTCGAGTCCGATCACAGCCTTTAATTATATAGCTCCGCAATTTGTCGTTGCATATGGTATGGTTGTAATAAAGGACGGGAATGTCCCACGAGAAATTACCACCTAAAGACTTTCCACCTTCCCATGGGGTAGACCTAGGGATCATAGACAATGATGTTGCTAGACGCTCTTTCTTCTTTGTATACTCATGAAGCTCTATGTTATTTCCAGATTCAATCTGTAAAATCACCAGCGCCTGCCTTGACTAAGTTTCAGTCGAATATGCACCGGTTTTTTCCAAACTTGGGTCAAAATCTCCGGAAAGCAAAGATTAAAAGAGCCACCCTAGAAGGATTACTCATTATGGTTATATATCATTGACACCCAGAAAAGACTTTTTGTGAAGTTGGAAAATGCCACACCATTTTCGATCAATCCACTCAATTCCCTAAGAAATCTCGAATCTAACATCCGTGAACCTTCCTTGAAGGTCACCATTAATAGTCCAAAATGACATTTTCACGTTAGCAACAAATCCACCTCAGCAAGCTGATGTGGATTTAAAGCAATCGGTTGACTTCTCCTTCTATTTGTTTTCTGTGTGAGTGTTGAGCCTTTAATCGTTAGCTTTTCTCTTCGAATTTCAGAACTACTCATTGTGTTTGTACAATCGTTCTCATTAAAGAAATCAGAACATACCGTTATTCAAGATTAGGAACATTTCCGCATGAATGAATGGCAGGGGCTGTTTACTATTGGATCTTATCTGTCTCTGGGTAGAGTACTTTGCTTTGGTTCGCCTTGGGCCGGGAAGAGGAAACTATTTTTTGATTGAATGGGCCTTGAAGAATCCGCAAGACCTATTAACCACTTGATTCTATTCTGGGTCAATTTGGTCTTTGGAAAAGAGTCCATCCATGTAGCTTGAGGGATTGTGCTGGAAATAATTTGATATGCTGCTTTTGAGATATGGTCATAAGTGTTTCCCTTTTGACTAATTACTAGTTAGATTATGATCTGTAGCATTTTAGAGCAGCCAGGATATGCTATTCTCACTTGGATATGCGGCTGTAGGCCTAGCCAACAAGACTCCTTCGGTTAGTTTGAGAATTTCTTTTACCAATTGACAAAATGGAGTTTTAAGCTTAAAACAAGATGGTAACAGAAATTCCTTGTCCACAGGTGGCGATCTTGGAAAAGAAATTGCTTGCCCAACCTGCTTGGATTTTTTATACGGGTCATCTGCGATTCAAGTCGGGTTCAAGTCAGACAAAACACACATCTTTATGGTTCGGGTTAGGTCAAATTGCATGAAAACCCGTCCCAGCCTATTACACCCCTAATATATAATATGTTTTTTTTTTTTAAGAGTAAGGGGGATTTTTTTTAAGGTTCTGAGCTGAGGTTCGATGTATGTTCTAATATATAATATGTTGTATACTGGATTTAGGATAAATAAGTTCTGATATAATTTTGCAAATGTGCATAGTGAATAATCTACTTAAAACATGTATGTACTATTCACTATGTTATAGTTACTCATACCATTTGCCTTGAGTGCTTTTCAAATTCTTTAATTAGCAACAAGTACGTTGAGAGTGCTATTAGTAGGAAACTTTCTTACAGTGAGATTTTTTTTGCACGAGCTGTATATGATTTGGATGAGTTTATTTGGTTTAGTTGTTGGTTTAAAGATGTACATATTAGTTTTTGTTATATTTTGGAAACTCTAATATTGTAACTAACAAGTCGGTTTATCTTTTATAAGTATAGTTGATGTTGGTTTGTATTTGAGGCTGCATACTTCGAGTGGAAGGATAGCCATGTCATTGCCCTATTCTTATTGGAGTTGGGGTGTAAGAGTTTTCACCCAACACTACACTTTATATATAATGTGCAATTGGTCTATATTAATTGGTCTTGCAAAGACATTAAATGTTCTGATTTTCTTGTCTAGAAGGTATTGGGCACTCACTCTCGCAATGGGTGTAGTCCTTGTCTATGCACTCACTCAATCTCCATATCTAGATAAACTTTTAAATTTTACTTTGTGGTCCATAACACCTAAAACTTCCAGATCATGGAAAGTATGACACGTAGAGTCACAAGCAGACCATAAACAAACATGCTCTAAATCTTGCGATTTGGTCGAGTGTATGTCCTTATTCTCTTTTACGACATCATTTGTCTCTAGATCTTACTTCCATGTTTTAAGGCGCGTTCCCCATTTTCTCAATATACTTCCATCAAATCAATGAGTCAAGTCAAAAATTGTCCTACGTAAATCAACTCATTTAAACCCGTTTTGATCTATTTATATGAATGCAAATTTAGTGATCCGTACATAATCCAACTCATTTACTAAAATACTTACATATTTAATCTAACTTATGAAAATCCATATCCACCTAGTTAACCCACTTTAAGCTCTTCATGTGTATTGATGCTAGATAATCAGCTTTCAACGTTGCATAGAATTTTCAACTTTTGTATTAATTCACAGTGAAGAATAAAAGAAAGTGAGTGCTTGGTGGTAAATTTATGAGATCACAGCAACAACTAATATGGAGGAATTGAAATTTTAATTAAATGGAATGTGAATACCAAATAAAATAATTCTGACCATAAATTGCAATGACAAGAACTAAAATTAGAATGTTACATTGATAAACAATGCCAAATACGACCAAGGAAAGATATACTCCAATAATTAAAAGATGAAACTTACAAGATTAATAAAAATTTAAAAGTAAAGGGGAAAAAAAGGAGCCATCTTAATATTTTTAGTAGGAGTGAAGTCAAGCCCATTTTGCGGGCCGACCAGGACTTCTCTAAACTTGGAACGGTTAGATAGGTCCATTTTTTCCTCATAAAATGTGAAGAAATAATTACAAAGATAGGTTGGGTTTAAGTAAATTATAAACCCATTTAATAATTATAATTTTTTTTTTATTTTGTGATTCTAAACTTACTTATAAATCATTACTATATATATATATATATATATATATCCCATATAATTACTCGACGCTATTAGTTATGAATTGAATCTATGATTCGTTTTGACGTGCCTATCTAAGCTTAAGATATAGGCTTTGGTTTATGAAAACAGATTTAGTATTCATGCTAACCGGTTCTCCATATACGTCAATCTTTCTATACCATGTATCTGGTCACAATCTCCATCGCTTCTATATTTTTGGACGACATTTGATGAGGAACTACTCGTCCTCGTACTCTTTTCGAACTTTAACCCATTTTCGCATCATGCCAAATGCAATTCCACGCAGGCCCCCCGCACTGTCCAAAAGCATGGAAAATGTCAGTGGACCCGGTCCTAGAAGATCACTGTCCAAACATTCAATGGAATTTATCACGTGTACATTCACGGAACAGACTCCTCCACTCTGCTCCTCTCTTTTTCTCTCTCTCCGACCCCACGTACTAGGAGAAAATATCACGTACAGAACTTCCAAACTTTCGACAATTATTCATGACCGACCAATCATCTTAAAGCATCTCTTCATCTTCATCTTCTTCATCTCCATGGAGCCTCCGCCTCCGCCTCCGCCGCCGCACGTCCTGATATTCCCATACCCGGCGCAAGGCCACATGCTCGCCCACCTCGACCTCGCCCACCAGCTCTCCCTCCGCGGGCTCGCCCTCACCGTGCTGGTCACCCCCAAGAACCTCCCCCTCCTCGCCCCTCTCCTCTCCGCCCACCCCTCCGTCCAGACCCTCGTCCTCCCCTTCCCTCCCCACCCCAAGCTCCCGCCCGGGGTCGAGCACGTCCGCGACGTCGGCAACGCCGGCAACGTCCGCGTCATCTCCGCCCTCTCCGCCCTCCGCCTCCCCCTCGCCCGGTGGTTCGCCTCCCACCCCGACCCTCCCGTGGCCATCTTCTCCGACTTCTTCCTCGGCTGGACCCAGGACCTAGCCGCCGAGCTCGGCATCCCCCGGATCGCCTTCTTCTCCGTCGCCGCGTTCTTACCGCTGGTCATTGACTTCTGCTTCCGGAACGTGGAGAGCGTGAGGAGCGTGAGCACCGACGCCGCGGTGGAGCTCCCCGATCTGCCCGGAGCGCCGTCGTTCCGGGAGGAGCACCTGCCGTCCATATTCCGCCTCTACAAGGAGTCCGACCCGGATTGGGAGATTGTTAAGAATAGTATGTTTGGGAATATGGCCTCTTGGGGTTGCGTGTTCAATACGCTCGATCACTTGGAAGGCCAGTATTTGGAGCACCTGAGGCGGAAAATGGGCCACGGCCGGGTTTACAGCGTCGGCCCGCTGAATCTGATCGGGCTCTATGACGTCTTCAGCCGGGGAGACCCGGGCACCGGTGCGGGACCAGGCGGCGACGTCCTGGGCTGGCTCGATGGGTGCCCGGACGGGTCGGTCCTCTACGTTTGCTTCGGCAGCCAGAAGCTGATGTCCCGGGAGCAGATGGAGGCCCTGGCGTCCGGGCTCGAGAGGAGCGGGGCCCGCTTTGTGTGGGTCGTCAAGGCCCCCACGGCCCAACAGGCGGAGGAAGGGTATGGGGCCGTCCCGGACGGCTTCGAGGCCCGGGTAGCGGACCGGGGGAGGGTCGTGACGGGGTGGGCCCCGCAGGTGCCCATACTGCGCCACCGGGCGGTGGGCGGGTTCCTGAGCCACTGCGGGTGGAACTCGGTCCAGGAGGCGATGGTGGCGGGGAAGGTGGTGCTGGCATGGCCGATGGAGGCGGACCAGTTCGTGAACGCACGGCTGCTGGTAGAGGACGTGGGCGTGGCGGTGAGGGCGTGCGAGGGGACGCACACGGTGCCAGACCCAGAGGAGCTGGGCCGGGCAATCGCGGGGTCGGTGAGGGAGGACTTGCCGGAGCGGGCGAGGGTGCAGGAGCTGAGGAGGAAGGCTCTGGAGGCAGTGGAGCCCGGCGGCGGGAGCTCTTGGAGAGGCTTGGACGAATTTGTGAAGGAGTTGGGCCGACTGCAAATGCAACGAACGTGATCGTACGACTGGCCTTCATTGTGACGAGTAGAATTTGCATTAGAAATTGCAATTGCCTACTTACCCATGTTTGTACTTCTAGAAAAGTAACTATGCACTCTTTTCTCCCACAAAACTGAAGTGTTTTCAGTATTGAGTTTAATATGTTTATTTATCTAAATGAATTTTCTTACATATTTACAAGGGAAGGCTATCATCATCCTCATTTATATCAAATAAAATGTAGAGTAATAGTCGTAGATTATTAAAGGAGATACGCACATCAATTTCCGAGCCGAGGCACGTGGATGACAGACCCTCTCGAGCCTTTAACTACTGAACGCCTGCCCATATATGTGCCGGACGAATTGCCAATGCAGTAAGGATGAAGAAACCGTCACAATGTTGGAGCCGACAATCTCGAATACAACTGTCAGAGAGACATTCATAAAAGGAGTAATTCGACACAACTGTCAAGTAATTGATATAAGCTATTCAGACATTGTTAGGTGGGTGGTCCTATCCAGGTAATCATCCACGCTGTTCATGACCCAAGGGAACCTGATGAACCCGTGTTGAGAGAGAGAGAGAGAGAGAGATGGCCCCGCTACAGAAGACGAAGACTCGACCCTGGTGGAACTGGAGGAAACGTAGACTTGACAAAGGAGGCGAGGGCTGGGTTACAAAAGACGAAGACTTGACCCTGGTGGTGGTGGAGGAAAGGAAGACTTGACAAAGGAGGCGAGGGCTGGGTGGCGGGGGCGGTCGTCATTGCAATGACGAATGCTTGTGGCATCACCAAAGGTGTCGAGAGGTCGAGAGGACAATGGGAGGGTCCAACGATGCGGTGGACCCATGATAGAGAAGGAGGGGGGAGGAGTGAGTGAGAAAGACTTAGGATTTCCTTATATATCAAATGACTTATAAGATGAAAATATGATTTATTCCACGGACCGAGTAGTACCCATACTAAGATATATCTAAATCATTTTCTTATGATGTTTAACACCTTTGCAAATATATAATCAACAAGTACTTTTTTAAAATTCGCCTCCAGGTGTATACATATAAGACTCTAATTTGTAAGGTGTCAATCATTTACCTTACAAGATGTACTTTCTTACATTGTCTACTCATTTTGCTCTAACTAGAATTTGCACTTGGTACTGTGCTTTGTTCCAACAAAAACGATATTAGTCGTAGTGACTTTCAATGCCTCGAATTAGCAATTTTTGAATGTTTTATTATTTGTAGTCACTGTTCCTAAGCATTGGGTCATGGGCCCTTCATCAATTGACCTGAACCCGGGCACCAAGGACCCAAGCCAGGGTGCTAGGAATTCAAGCATAGGCATTGGGTCTCGAGCCTTGTTTCTATGAATCCAGGCCCGGCCTCAATGGACCCAAGCTCGAGCGTCAAGGAGCCGAGGCACATGCATCAAAGTCTTAGGCCTAGCTTCTGTAGACCTCGGCCTAGCCTTGATAGACCTATTCTTTAGTCGCTATAATTTGAGGAGAAAACTTACTAAGAATTGAATCGTGCATTGGATTGGGTGTGGATCGCCAAGATTTTTTTGCGTAAAAATGGGTCAATTTCAATTGGACCATCTTCGATCTAATTCATCCATTTAATGGGCCTACATGAGACCAAGGACAAAGTGGATTGTGGATTTGCCTGAGCATCAGTCATTTGCTTATGGGCTTTACCATGCTTCAAAAGGATTGACTGAAGCACAGAGTGTACGGTGCCAATCACCCAAACTAGAAAACTCTACGCGATTAGCTGACAGGACCATAGGCTTTGTTGGAAACGACCATGGGCTTGAGTGAAGGGTATTTGGGGCCAGGCTTGCCCAGAACCTCGTCAACATGGACCGGAACAATCACGACTATCAATTTATGTAGGTCTTGTTAAAGATATTCGTGATGATTGCACACGGTCTGGTATAGTTCGAAAACCATTCAGCTTATAATGACCGTTGACAGGTGTTTCCCCGAAAACTACCGGCGAAATTACTTTCAAAACATGGATGAATGAGTGAATCGGCAGGAGTTGTGAAAGGCCCTTTGTTGATTCTCAAATAAGAAACGTAAATAACAAAGAAATTAAAAGCATTGAGATTCGAGACAATCGTGTAAAGTCATGTAAAAGATAGTAAAAGTAAAATTGAACACCTGTTATTCTTTCATTAATGACGATCCTTTCTGCAAATTACTATTCAAGTATTTATACCTAGTGCTAACACTAAACAACGGAAATGGTTATAAAGAAATCAAACACAACCTGCGTTACTCCCACAATTCAGCAATTCTATTTACAAATGGTTACTTAGTAGTAACCAACTCCCACTATTTGACATTTGTGTCTTGTCCACTCTTTCACAATTGTCTTCTCCAGTTGCCCTCGGAAGCTTTGGTTCCACTACTTGACGGTTGCATCAAATTACCCCTTTTACGAATATCTCTCCGACGGTTGTATCCGAAATTATTGGCATTAACACTTGGATGGTTTCTTCATCCTTGCTGCACCAACAGTTATGTCAATCGTGGCCTTTTGTTTCTTGAATCAACCTTCATTTGTCAACATTACACTCCTCATTTAGGCTACTTTCAGATGTACCCTCAACCGGCTAAAACCAGTTTCCTTGTCGACTAACTGAATTTGCCGATTAAGAGTTCTCAACACTAAGCCGATTTCTTCATCCGTCACATCTTGCTCGGCCTCTTCCGGTCCAAGTCAAGGGCAACGGTTTGGACATCTTTTGGCGTCAACGACAGGACTGTCCCATGATATGTGTAACTAGTAAGAGACTGTTGAACTTCCCATGTGGTAGGCATAGGAATCATAGACAATGATGTTAGTCCCGCTTTCTCTTTCTGCAAACTCATATAACCCCATATTACTTTCAAACTCAATCAATGGGAATCGCCAAGCATGTGCCTTCACCAACTTGCATTAGAACAAGGACCGGTTTGTGCCAAGCTTGGGTCAGAATCTTCCTCAAAGCAAGGATTATAAAAGCCAAGTCAAGAGGGATATATTCATTACGGTGAGATATCCTTGAAGGGACAGTGAGTGGCTTGAGTGTATTACTTGGGGGCGTGGCTATCACTTTTTTGCTTCAGAATCCAGATTAGAACACAAGGGGACAACCAGACAGGTTCTGGTCCCATTTTGTTATCTCAAATCTTTTTTGCTCATGGGTCTCTGCTCATTCTCATCATTCGATGCTTTCATTACAAGACATTTAAAGGCTGTACCCACCACGAACCCACTTGACAATATTTATGCAACTCCAAGCAAAAGAGATCAGGCTGCCACGTTCACATGCTATTCTCTTGTCCGGAGCCCACACTTTCCTCATCAGCTCCAGCGTTCCTTCTCACCGATTCAAAAGTCCAATTGGGGAAAATCATGACCACCTCGACAGAGAGTCCTGATCTGCTGAGGAATAGACTGTTAGGTGGAGAACCTTCGCCAAACCTTAGAAAGGCCAATCGGTTTTTTTAATGCTTTGGATGAAATCTTGTCTGCTGTAGATTAGACCTTCAAACTGGGTAGGTTTTGGTGCTAGACGACAACAGATCAGCCTGAGCGTCGGGATCAATGCAAGTTAAACATTATTACAGATATAACGTAACGTCGATACCGGGTCAATGCTTCTATAACTGCATCGATGAGCTTCCTTGGATGCTACAACGATGCTCCAAGCCTCCAACGTCACTCAATAGAGTGGGATAATCCTTGAACTTTGGTTTATTGTACAACATCATCCCAATGTCGCCCTCGGACTATTGATCTGTCCAACGTAGTCCCTAAACTATTAATAAATATTCAGTGTAGTCCTTCCATTTGCATCATGCTCATATAGTCTAGGAACTAAATAGAACATTTATCAATAGCTTAAGAACCACATTGAACAGATTAAGAGTCAGAGATGACATTACACATTATGTCAATATTTAAGAACCACATTGAACAAATTAAAAGTTTAAGGATAACATTATAGATCAAACCAAAATTCATAAATCATTTGTGTCATTTTCCTAAATATATTTAGCGTGCTCGATGGGTAGACCAATCTTTTGAAGTGCATCTAATTGTTAATCATGTTAAAAGCTTTAGTTAGCGATTAAACAAGCGGGAAATTCAAGTACCTTTGGCATTTTTCAAATGGGAAGAAGAGAAAAGGGCAGCTACAGCAAAGTTCCGGACACCCCCAAGGAACAGAAGGCTTCAATGAGGATGGGGTTTTGACCCTTCTGTTTTTTATAGAAGCTCTATTCGCTCTTCTTAATTGTTAGAGCGGTTGCTGCCTCTTTTGTGCTGTGTTGTGTTTGCCTCGGCTTGTTGCTTTTGCTATTTTTTAGTTTCCTTGTTGTTGCTCTCTCTTTTACATTAGCTTCCTTTCACTCATTCTGCTTATTAGCATTATGAGTGAGTTTTTGGCGCCGGTTTTGTATATATTGGCTTTCCCTTCTATATTATTACCTTTACTAAAAAAAAAAAGGGGCAAGAATTCAACAAGACCGACTCGTTTGACCATTCCACCAATTTGAAAAGCCAATCCAATCCCGCGTATTTATAAACCAGAACAACTCTTTAATGGTTCCCAGCATGTGATGATCCCTCGGTTGGTCGTCTCGGTATACATTTCTTTCCTTGCTGTGTCAGCATCAATGGCGTTTTCTTGGCAATCCTTCGCTCCCGAACAGTGGAATTGAACAACCATGACGCCTTGACTACATAAACAAAGACTAAAGTCCCTTTCGGCATCGGTAGTATCAATTAGAAAAACCAATCGCTTCATCACCTGATTTGAGACGATAAGAGATGCGTTTTTGGCTAGCGTAATATAATCGCAACATCCAGCCGGACAAAAGATGCAACCGAATGAAGAAAAATGTCAACAGGACGTATGAAGTCCTGTTTGGCAAAAATTATTTATGTTTTCCAAAACAATTATTTATATTCTTTTATTCTAGAGAATGAAAAAAGAGTATAAACCTGTTTGGTAAAATTTTTGTTCTCAGGAACAAAACATCTATTTTTTTATTCCCGGAAATAGATTTGGAACATAAATAAGAAGTAGAAAAAAGTAACTTTTTAATCCCAGAAACAATTCCTAGAAATATTTTTTTTTCTCTCCTATCTTCTTCTCTTTCTTTTTCTCTTCTTCTTCTTCCTTTTGGCTGTTCGTCGGCCTTGGCCATGGCCGGCGTCGGCAACCGACCAGACGAGGGCCGGCAACCGCACCGGAGCGTCACCGGCCCCCGAAGACGCCAAGCCACAGTGAGGCTTGTTGGCCCGAGCCTCATCGTGGCTAGGCGAGGGTGAGCCTCGCCCGGCCATAGCGAGGCTCGGCCTCCCTAGCCAACGCGAGGCCGGGCCTCGCCCGAGCCAAGGCGAGGCCAACCTCATACCGCTTGGGCGAGGTTGAGGCTCACCGGTGGCTTGGCGAAGTCGAGGCTTGTCGTGGCCAAGCTAGCCTCCGACGAGCTTTGCCGAGCCTCGCCCTAGCCTTGCCGAGCCTCGCCCTAGCCTGGCGAGGCTCTAGCGAGCTCGTCAAACCTACCATGACGATGGCCGGCAACCGACCAAAGAGAAAAGGAAAAAAAGAAATAAAAAATTAAAAGAAATAAAAAAAATATAAAAATCTTATCAAATGTATTTTTATTCCGGGAATAAAAATTTTGAAAAATTACCAAATGCATTTTTTTTGTTTTGAAATTATTCTCGAGAACGAATCGAAAAAAATTACTTTTGATCAAAAATCGTTCTCCGAAACAGAATCGTTACCAAACGCATCCTAAATAGCTGATCTCGGCTTTCTGCCAAACCGTCCCTCAGGCAAAGAGAACAAGATTCCTGCCCCCGTCTTGTTTTTATTTAAGGTTGAGTCATTTCAGGAAGCAAGCTTATTCACAAGAACCACTCCTAGAAACAAAAACCAAACATTGTTTCGCTCCGCAATAGTATTCAAAAAAGGAAATCCGGCAGGACAATTGAAATCCAATCCCAACACCACCATCATAGTGTGAAATTTTACCTATCAACCTGAAACTTGATAAAGCTCGAAGAAGATAATCGAAAGATGACCTCATATTAGCCACATTCAGTGTGTAATTTATTGCACTCAACAGCTCCAGCGAAAGAAGATAAATAATAGAGACACGCCCATTAGATTTACATATCTTTTTCTTAATTTCATTCCACAAATTATTTATCCAACAAAGTCCAAGAGTGAGAGTTAAAAGCAAGAAAACGAACTTATATAAGAAAGAAAAAAGAAAAAAAAAAAAAAAAAAAAAAAAAAAAAAAACCGATTCTACCTAGGTTGCCATTTAGCCGATGGCAAAAACATATACAAGTCCTACTAACAACACTCCACTTCCGCAAACCCACTTCCTGGAAAATATTATCTGCCGTCGGGACATATCACTAACTTGTAAGTCTCAAAACTGGCAAGAAGTCCCAAGCCTCTGCCTCTGCCTCTGGCCTAAGGTAGCAGACTTCCTGTTCTCAAATGCAGGACCCAGCAGCTCCTGGAACTTCTCCAGAAACGGAAGCCATTCATCCTCACTCATGTCAGCGAGATTCACAAAGCTTACACTTGGAGGAAGCTGCTCATTTGCACTTCTGTGCCCAGATGACGAATTAGCCATGAAGCCATTTTCCTGCATCATACCAGAATATTTAGGTTGCTTTGGACTCTTCTTACCCAAGACTGTGTTTTTTAAGGACGTGGAAAGTTTTGACACTGAGGGAAGCCTCTCAAATGCCTCAACCCCAGCAACACCCTCCCTCTTCTTCTCTTCTTCATATTTACTCTCTTCTTCCTCGTCGCTTCCCTCCTCCAGTCTAGACAGAGGATTCCAGCCATTACTACCTATTCCAAAATCAAAAGGTGCTCTATACATATAATCATCCACGGTCGTCCTTGGCATGAAGCCTGACTCAATATCCTCACAGTCAATATCAAATAGAAACTCATCCTCTCCCACGTCTGCCTTGGGGGACAAAAGATCCCTCTCAGCTATAGACCTTCTCGCCTCAATGCACACGACCTCCAGTTCACTTGGTTCTTCCTCACCACTGCGAAATTCCCTGCTCATCATTTCACCAATTTCAGCAAGACAAAGGCCATATGCAGCAGCTCTCTTCAGGAAAATGGTGCAGAGGGTCAGCACGCGAAGACAAGCCTCTCGGATCATGGGAAGCTCCTTCTGCAACATTTTACAATCATCTTTATAGTCCAGCTTTTCTATATACTCCAATTCATCCTCAGAAAAAGGAATTGAAGCCTGAGGCCAGTGAATCCACTCAAAGTATGGGTCCTCCAAAGTTTCTGGCAAGCAAAGGCCATGATCGATAGGAATTAGTTTCACCTGACCAAAACTTCCCATGCTGTCAAGTTTACTTACTAAAAGGTTTCCAGCATGCCTGTCTGTGTTAAAAATTCTAATGTCTAATATTCCAATTCGATGCACAGCAGAAACAGGAAAGCTTGAGGTCCCATGATCACTGGCATCAAAATCATGTGGTATGAACTGCTGAAAAGATGCGATCTTGCTAACCTTCTTCTTTTTATTTGGCTTGTCAGGATTCACTCCATCATTAATATTGAAGATATGGTGAGTGATCTTCACCAGAGCAGTTGGAGGCACATCAGCAGGAAGTCCAGAGTCTAGAAGATAAGCTGCAACCTCTCTGATCCCTGTTTCTCCAACTCGCACAGATCTTTTTAAGCCCGGTTGTCCTAGAGCTTTGCCAACAAAGCCTTTAGGATTATTGGGGGCAAATGGTTCTTCATCAGTCGGCTTTATAATAGCAACAGAATCACCTCTACTATTTCGGAAGTAGTACGCACCCCCAAGACCACCGTGAACGGGGAGTGGGTCAACTCCCATGTTAATCCCCTTCACGACGTCCTCCACCAATTGCTTGAATCTATCATCAAATCGATCTGACCGGCCAAGTATTTCTATCGGACCACTCTTATCTCTATGCTGGATATCCCTCCCAGTTGGTGAAAGACAAGGTGTCGATGAGCTCCTATGAAGAAAATTCCTTGTAAGGAGAAGTGGCGAATCATTTAGGACAGCACTGAGATCATTTTTCAGTACCTTGTCCCCAAAAGTCAAACAGCTCTCCTCTGTAGGGAAATTAAGAGCGATCTGCAACCGCCTTTTGACAGTGTGGGCATTGTCACTGCGATCCAGCTCCATACCCAGCACACAGCCGGTTTCGGTCTGCACGAAAACCCGTCTCCTCCCAGTAGGTTGCTTCCCCTCATTTCTGTTAGTCCCGTGGTACTCCCTGCTAAGTGGGCTCTTGAAAAAAGCCACAGCCATCTGAGTCTGGACAGGGCTGTCCAACTTACGAGACATGAAATGGAGAGGGAGAGCCTGAGCTTCGCAGCCAGCAACAGGGGCGGCAGCTGAAGAGCAATTCCCTCCCAAGATCGCACCAAACCGCAACACCGGGGACGAATGGATGCACTGAACCCGACGTGAGTATCATCAATCGGTAAATCCTAAATCAGATCCCATCAGCAACCACTGAAACCACAATCGAGGCAAAAGACATGCCAGCGGAGAGAGATCACAGAGGCTGCTCGATGCTGATTGGCTACATGTAGCGCGCCATCTTGCCAGACCCCAGACAGAAAGGGAAGAAAATCTGCATAACATGAGAGGAACGATTGTCACTCAGATGGAATGCGAAGCATTTCGACCCACTTTTATGCGAATCGCTGCCGAGAGTTTCACCCGCCAAGCAACTAAAATGCATGAACGATGCACGGATTTCAGACAACACAGAGCGTGCGCCAACAGCGAGCATCAGTTACGCATCAGTTCACTCTTCAAGTGCAGTAACTGCAACGTTTCCTGTCACCAGTTCGTGAATGCAGCAAGCACCAAAAATACACCGCAATAAAAACAACGCGTGGAAAAAGAAACGAACGAATTAGGAAAACCATCAGTCAATAGAGACACGGCGGACGGAGCTCGGATTCAGATTGCTAACCATCTCGCGCTAATAGCGCCGCGGGATTAACTCGAGCACGATCTCGCCGCGCCCCGACATTCCACCGGACCGCCTCCGCGGCTCGCGACGGCGCCGGTGCAGACAACGGACTCAAATCGAAAACTGAGGTCGGCAGGGGACTCACCAGATCATGAGATCCGAATCGCGACCAGGCTCGCGGATAGCTCCCCGGAACGGGAGAGCTCGGGCGACAAACCCCGGCCTCCTCGAAACGGGATCGGGCCGATGGCCAGCGCCAGCGGACGGGAAGGACGGGGGCAAACGGCTCGCGCGCGGAGGAGGAGCAGCTGGCGGGCGGGCGGGCGGGCGACGAGAGGCGGCGGAGGCGGAGGCGGCGGAGGAGCGGGGGGATCGCCGGAGCTCCGGCACGGTCGCGTGGGGGATGCGATTCCTTGTCCCGCGGGGCCACCGGAAACCAGGACAAAACCCTCGTTTGCTCCTCTCTTCTTTCCCCCTCTACCTTTCTTATTTTCTTCTTCTTCTTCTTCTTCTTCAGCCGTCGCTCTCTTGCTCGCTCGCTCCGTTGGGAAGCAGGGACCAGGGGACATCAGGACTTAACGCAGCTTCTCTCTGGTTAAGATTTAACCAACCCTGGTTACGCGCCACCATCCCCCACTCTCTCGCTTTCTTTTTCTCGGGGAATTCGAAGAGTCTAGAACACGAGATCGGAGCCGCTGGATGGGGAAGCGGTGAGAAATCTGGGACGTTGGAATTTCCTTTTTTTTTTTTTTTTTTTTGGGTCCGGGTTTTTTGGCCCCCATCGTTCGGCGGGGCGCATCGGGGACTGTGCTGAGTTTGGGAGGGAAAAGGGGGACGGAGGGATTGGGGCCGTGACGTGGAGATAAGGGATTGGACCATGACGGGGCGGGGTCACCGCCTGTACGGGTAACATGTCCGCCAATGGGACGCTTTTTCCCCGGCAGTTTTTCGCCCCCCGGCTTAATAGGTTCTGCCCGTGCCGGGGGCAGAAGCTCCAGTTTGCGCAATTGCCGCGATGGATGAGCGGCCGGTTGAAGTACGGTACTGGTTTCTTGACTCTTGGAAAATAATATGCTCTTGACCTATAGAAAAAGCAAGCAGTTCTAGATTTTCTTTTCTTTTCTTTTCTTTCAACCGTCGTCTTTTTTAATTTCTTGGTTTGAGCGATCGAGACATTACGTCATTTTTCGATCAATTAAGCATAAGCCAACACCAGTGATCGGACCTAATCGAGGATAGATCGAAAGCGGGACATGCCTAATTTTGGGTTTAGAAGTTCCTATCGAGGCTTTAAAAAGTCATAATTATTTATGTAAAGATTAATTGGATACTAGTCATTCTGAGCAAGTCGTGGTCGGGAGGAGAACTGTTCGCCTAGACTTGCCCATCTCGTCCTTAGGGCAAATCGAACTTAGGTTGGTCTAAGGAGTAGCCTAACCATTAATCAAATATACTGATAATATGACTTAAAGAAAAAAGTAATACGAAGGAAAGAGAAGGGACGGTTGCCACCACCCCAATTGTTGTCGAGGATTGAAGACTCTTTTGCTTAATATCACTCGCCTCCGTGGAGGATAAGTTTGCCCAATTTTCAATAGTGGCAAGCAATGGCCATTGAATCTAAGCGTGTTGATAGTCTCCACTACTTCAGCTAGTTGATGTCAAATCTAAGAGGCGAGGGGACCCCTAAAATTTTTACTTAGTTTTTTATGGATTTTCTATAAAATCGGCAGTCATATATTAGGTCATCTATTAGCTCTAAGCACATTGGCCTTACAATGTTGGTGAAGTCAATCGCATATAATGAAATGAATATGGAGTACAAAGAGATTTATATAAAGCTCTAAGATTATCGCACTAATTTAATGGGGAGGATATATACATATTTCAACTTTTATATGACTTGTCATTAATTCATTTTTTGAGTAAGGTTGAATAAAATATACCGATACGTATTAATCAAGCGACTCTATTAATTAAGAGCTGATGTTTGAGCGTGTACGGTCCAACGCACACAAAATTAGCTAACTTGCTTATAAATCGTCCCTGCAACCATGCACGATTTTTAGATTAACGGACCTTTTCTAGCTTATGCGTATTTTGCCCTGCGATTTCTTAATCGGTAAACTGAAAATGACTTTCTCACCAAAAAATTAAAAAAATAATATATTCAAGGGACGAGGTAGGTCACGTAGGTGCTAGGTACGTGCACAGGCGGCAAGATGTGCCGGCACGTGCAACGTGCTGGGCGGTCGGAGGTCACCGGCGTCGAGATATTTTTCGTTCCTCGCGAGGATTAAAAATTGAATAAAAAAGAAATGGTAAAATCTGTAATTCCCTGTAGTCAACCAAAATCATAACAATCCCGACCTAACCCAAAAAAAAAAACAATAAAAAGGTAAAAATTCGAAAACAAAAGACTGCACGTGACGGCGACTCGCGGACTGATGCTCATATGCGACCTGTCGGTATTATCGTGCCACGTATTTCTGTCGTTATCTGATCTTCGTTTTTTTTAAGGAAAAAAATTGTTTAAGGGGGTCACCGTTGGACCCACGCAGTCTCGCTAATTATAAAATCAAGATTTCCCCAATGATCACCAATCCACGTGATAAGAGGAGAGTGGGGGTTTCGAATCTCTATATTTTCAAGAATTGAAGTAAGGATAATTTAGTTTTAAATGTCGAGTTTGGCTCTTACGCATCGCAAAGAAGTAAAGTAATAGCTTAAGAATGAGAATTATAGTAGGATTAGTAGAACCGATAAAAAAAAAAAAAGAAATATAGAGTGTAAACCTTTTTTATTTAAAGTACATGACTTTGCATCTTTTTTTAATTTGTGCTTTTTTTCTTATGATCCTTTGAAGTGTCGATTCTAATTCTCATTAATCCAAGTACCCAAGGATTCTTACTAGTAAATAATAAAATATTTTGTTGACACAAAACTTTTGATTAATTGTCCTCGGATTCTCACAAATCAACTGTTAATGCGTTTAATGATGGATTTGTTTTGCAAAAAATGAATAATTTTAAAAAATGTCTTACTATAGTAAATCAATTACGTCGATTATAAAGTAAATGAGTGAAAAAAATTTAGACATAAATTATTATCGATAATAAAATATTTTTTATCAACTAATTATTTTGAATGACATGCATGATTACTTTTAAAAAAATATTTTTCAAGTCATCTATTTTTTTGAAAGCAAATTGAGATAAGAAAATGTTAATTACTTTTTAATAGGCATATCAATTATAACAGGGATAAAGACATTGGAATATTAATCATAGCAAAAAGTTAATTTGGATCCCCAAAAAAGAATTCCAGCAAAAATGAGTCCTAGATCATGTGGCATTTTTGCTCTAAGTTAATCCTTCTGTTAAAAAAAGGTAAATGAAAATGCTAATAAGACGTAAAATTACTATTAATCGACGACACGTCATGCCAATGTCCCTAAATTATAACAACGACAGCGGCAACAACAACGGAGGCATTGCTTCTTAGGCACCAATGAGGAGCCTGCATCCCCAACCTAGCTCAAGCAAATCAAAAAGGGTTATCGATGATACCTTTGTCAGCAAGAGCAAAGACATGCAAAGAGCATCTCGCCAATCACTAAGCCAAGACAAGCGAGGTCAAAGCTGCCTTGGCTTTGCCACATTTGGACCTCTTCACTAGATGGAGAGGGCCGCGAGCCTAGCCGAATTTGCGAGGAGGGTTAGAGGCCCCTCGACGCTTGGCATGGTGAGGGCCGTGACCTTGCTTCAAATCAACAGCTTTGCTACGGCGGCGGCGGTGGCGTTGAGCGGGGGAAGGGGGGCAGTTGTTGGGGAGACCTGACCCCACTCAACCTAAAGGGAGATAGAGTGCGTTGAACGGTGGGCTTGACCTTGACGACTCCAATATTTACTTTGATCGGGATTCTTAAGACACGAAGAGCCCACCTTCGTCAAGGTCAAAAAGAAGACGTCACTTTGGCGGGTCGCATTTCTCGGTTCGTCCATAATATCATCTTCGAAGTACTCTTGATTCTCTCTTTTAGTTTTTTTAAGTATTTTGTCGAAACCCTCTCTTTGACCCAAACCTAAAAGGCTTATAGGTTTTCTTTTCTTTTTCTTTTTGGAAATACGAAACCGAGAGATTTTTTTTTTTAAATAGATTACTTGGATTTTTGCAATCAACATCATTAATAATCATTCGCGAAATTAGATGAGAAATCAACATACGAAAGCTTAGTAACATGCATCAAGAAAAGACATTCGATATTATTGATAATAAAACGGTCACGTGACAATTTGAGATGGGATCAATAATTCATGAAGAAAAATTGTGAATCTACTATTCTATGATTGATACTTGTATTTTTTGTTGTATTTACCGTCTACTTGTAAAATATATGATTTTGCCTCATTTTGGGTTGATTTTTGTCATTTTTTAAATAATAATTGTATATTTTCTTTTTCATAGATGAACAAATGTTCTTCATCTATCAATTGATAGGGGTGTGCAATCGAACGGGTATACCCTGGAATCGGACCGGCCCACCCAGAAAACAAGGTCGGGAATCGGTTCCTGTTGAAACCAGTCCCGGAACCAGTTTCCAAAATTCAAAATCGGTTTAAACCGGTCCGAGAACCAGTTCCGAGTGATTACCCATCCAGGTACCCGTTCCCGAACCGGTTTGGGAATCGATTTTGTAAGTAGAGGTCCAAAACCCTATTTTTTCCTTTGATTTCTATTCTTACTCCCGCAATCATACGACGTTTTTCCTCTTGGCTCTCTCAAACACACACGGCATTCCTCCTTTGTCGTTCCTCTTCCTCACTTGCTTCCCTCCCTCACCAGCTCCCTCTCGCACCATCCAACGGATGGACGGTGTTTGTCACCGCCAAATTTTTGTGTACCATGTGAATTGGCTCGTCTAATTTCTCTTTTGTATGAAGAATTATGATTGCATAAATGAGTAGCTTCATCTAGTAGTTGTGGGAATAAGACTAATATTAGACCCATGTTTGTTGTTAATTATTTACCTTATGATTTTATTTATTATAATCAGCCTTGTGGATTATTCATTTTTCGTTTAGTCAAAAAGTTCATGTATTTATTTATTACAAGTGCTTAATATTTTAATACAAATTAAGAGAATTACGTTATTTTCTCGCGTATTAATATAAAATTCGAAGTCGTATAGGATATCCGGAGATTATAAAACAGGTTCTAATGGAAACATGGTTAACCTTAGAACCAGACCAGAAAAACATGATGGGTCGGGTAAATGGTCCAATACAAACGGGGTCGGGTATAGATCCAAAAAAGGGAAATCGGTTATAATAAGTCGGGTACATGGTCCAAATCTAGATCCTATCCACCCTGGACCCGATCACCCCTATCAATTGACTGACCCCAATGAAAAATTATTTTGGCTTCGTCAGGCAGCCTACCTCCCCTTCTCTCAAAATCTCCTCATTCTACCACGAACGACCTCCACCATAGCGTCTACATGGAACGGCGATCATCATTGGCGTCGGGAAGGCGCCGCCGCCCCTCTGCCATCCTCGGCCTTCCATCCATGCAGCTGTGTCACGGTGGCCTGTTTTCTCTCTGCGGTCCTCGAAAAAATGCATGCATAAGCGAAACGACTGGGAAAAGACTGATGGGACTTCATGGGAGGTCGAATTCAACAGGATAAGGCCAATGTCTCGACATTGTTGCAGTCGAGGAGACGATGATGATTGAAGGAAGAGAGAGAGAGAGTGATGGAGAGAGGTGGGGAAAAATGCAGTGTTTGGAAGGACGTGGGAACTTTCGTGGCCTGTGCCGTGCAGCGATGAGCGAAGGGTGGAGACCAACTTCTAGCAGGACATCCTAAGCACCAAATACAAAACAGCATCTTGAATGCGCATGGCAGAAAACAGCAAGGCAGGTTTGGCACGGGTGTTACCGAACCTCAACTAAAATCGGCCAAACTCTTAACAAGTAAATAATAATATAAATAAATAAAAATCGATCAAAGAGATACGTAACGTGTCATTGATCACAGTGGCAATTCCTCGCACGAAACGAGTGCACGATACGAAATACTGGGAGGATTTTGAACTTGAAAGAATATGACAATACTCAACTCAAAACAGGTATGCTGTCATGACGCGAATTGCCAACCCGTTTGGTGGCTAAGGAGAATCCTACTACTTAAGAGAGTGAAATTAAGTCAAGCGCTTCATGAGTTTAGCTCAAGTTCAGGTCAATGGCCACTTAAGATCAGGTGGCTTGATTTCAAATCAAGCTCGAGTAACTTCAATGTCTTGTCGAGTCAGTCTCATCTGTACACAACTCAACAAGTCCCTAAACCCAATTGAGCTTTTGTTTCATTAGACTTGAATCAATGATGAAATACCTTTCAAATATATATGGATTAGTGTGTGAATTGACAAAAGTTATGAAGGGTCATTTGCTAATTTTGGACAAGAAAGTAAATGACAATATTTAAAGATACAAAAACCAAAGGCAATCATGGCCAACCATTAAAATTGCAAAAAAGTATAATAGATAACATTGAGTGTTATAATTGATTGGGGTTTTACAAAGAATATGACTTACTATTTAAAGCTTACAATCGACAGTTACAAACAATTTTAGAATTAAAAAGAATTTTTTAATCCTATCTTCAAAACTAATAACTTCCTAAGCCTATTTGCGGTTATAAGAAGTTACAACAATAGGTATCTACAAAAGGTTACAAATTTGGAATTATTACTACTCAGTAATTACATATCAATGTCTTAGACCAAAAAAAAAAAAAAATTACATATCAATGTCAATAACTTCATCCTTAATAATTGATATTTGTTGTCAATAATTTCGTTGGCGAATTGTCAATGCTTTTCAAGTTGTGGACTATTCTTTTCATCAATGGTTTTTGCGGTTCACCGAACTTTGCTATAACCAATTAAGTCTATCACTTGTTGAATGTCCTTTATAATCAAGATGCATCCTACACCTTGTTATCAGCAAATTTTATTTCTCCTTACCAAATTGCCTCTTTATAGTGGCCAACATGCGAGGACTTGATGCAACTTCTCTCGACTTTTCTTTAGTGAGACATCGAGAAAGGTTTACCCCTCGTGTTGGCCTTCTTCTACTGTTCAATTAAAGGGTGGAGATTCGAAGTGCAAAGCAACTTCATCACGAGTTTGTGGCGCTATATTGTTGTTGCCAGTAGTATTATCGAACTATTGTTGATTTTATTTTCTTGCCATTGTAGTCTCTTCGAATCAACGAAATGTATCCCACTAGATGTGCCAAAAATATGTTTCATCGAAATTGAGTTGAGACAAAATACCTTCTGAATATGTATGAATTGACGTGTGAATTTACAAAGGAAACCAAGAGTCCTTTGTTAATTTTGGATAGGGAAGTATATGACAATGAATTAAAGGTACGAAGACGACAAACCCTTGGGCCAACCATTTAAATTGTTGAAAAGTAAATACAAAGATAAAGAGCGTTGAGTTTTGTGATTTATTATGGTTTTATAAAGAGTACGATATGGTTATTTAAAGCCTATAATTGACAATTACAAATAACTTTTGAATAAAAAAAGAATTTTCTAATCCTATGTTCAAAACAAATAACTTCCTAATTCTATATGCGGTTACAATAAATCGATGACAATAATTTGAAACTATAGCTACTCGATAGTTATTTGTCGATGTCAATGAGTTTTCTTCTAAATTACTCATGTTTGCTGTCAAAAACTTTCTTAGCGAGTTGTCAATACTCTTCAAGTTGTCAACTATTTTTCTAATAAAACTCTACTATTATTGATTAAATCTGTCAATTTTATTTTTTGGTATCAACAATTTCTATCATTATTTCATGAATACCTAATAATTACAGAAGTGGACATGGAATTCCTTAAAATAACATGGCTATGCATAATATATGAACACAAACATATACATTTCGATTTATTTAAGTCGAACTCAGGCTTATCCATACCAAGTTAGGGCTTGAGTTCATTTATATCTGCACTGAAATCAAGTCAAATCGCAACCCTCGATTTTCCACTTCAGCCGAACTCATGCTGGAAACAGAATGCTTGATCGAGCATGAATCAAGCTCTAAACATCGAATGCACAAATTGAGTCGAGCTGAAACTCGATGCTACATCGGCTAGACGGCTCGACTCGACTCGGCTCGATTAAACTCGTACCTGTCTCTCTCTGTGGCCTCTGAAATCCGGTTTTCTTAACCAAGCGGGCATTGACAAAGCTGCGCGAGAACCTCGCGGGGCAGAATTTTTCAAGATCCGCGTCTTGTCTGATGTGGCAGGTGCATCGAACCCGAAGCGGATAGACAAATTCAGAGTCAAGTGCATCGCCAATGGCCGAAGCAGACAAAAAGAGCGAAGACTCCCAGGCCTCGGCCCCCACCAATCATTTCGTCTCATCTCAACTTCCCACTCGCTCATCGCACGGTCGAGGTTGTCCGGCTCCTTCCGGTTCGCCTGCAACAATCATTCGGTGGGCGATGCCTTGCCGGCGCACGCAGATTCGCCATTGAGTAATTGCCATTTTTGGCCTCCTGCTTCCGTAAACGATCCCCCCTAAAACTAGAAACATGAGCAGAAATTGTTGGATCAGCATGCAGCAGGACGAAGTTGAACGGATTTGTGGCTTTTGGGTCGCGTTTCTTTGCCGTGAAATTTGAAATTTGTATGTGCAGACGATTAGAACTTAGTAAACAAATTTGACACCGCGGTTCTCGCAAGAATCAGCTGTTACTTCAGGCCGTGACTCAACCCGGCGTGTCGTTCGTTATCATCTTGCACTTTTCCTTCTCGTGTGCCGCCGTGGCGTTGAGAATCTCACGCCAGCGCTCTACATCTTCTGCAACTCCATGGAATATGCTGGGAGCAATAATTTTCTAAATACTGAGGCTAAGGTCGACTACTTCCCGTACGGCGTCGACTTCAATGGCGTGATTAAAGGTTGCTTTGCCAATGGCAAGATGGCCACCGACTTCACCGGTTCTTAGAGTTGCTTGACATCATTCCATCTTTCAGTATGCATATGTGGATACAAAGCATTTGCATCACAAAGAAATCACTCGTGTCTAACCAAAATACCTAAGAAAATGTTGCATCACATGCCTTAAAACCCGACCTAATCATGCTCTCAATGTGTGAATACGTGGTTATTGAGATAATTTTCGCAACTAGGAAAATTGTGCTATTCCTTGACAACACGATAATCGAGCATTTGTAAAATTTTATTCACAGCGATACAAATTATTTGATCTGGTTAATTTTGCAGCCAAACTTCTCGGCTTACCATTGCCACCTTTACACTCGAGTGTCGCCACTGTCGTCGAGAGAAGCAAGATCATGACCTGCGTGAACTATGCCTCTGGATCTAGCGGGATTCTTCCTGAAACTGGATTTTTTCGGTGAGACTAAAGTGTATTACCCATTGTTTTCTTATACCTCAATACACAACGTGACGTATTTATCCATGATTTCTGGGGGCAAATGCTTGTTGCTAGCTGATCAAGTAAATCTGTTCCAATCCGAGACACTGCAAAGAACAGTTCGCTGAGACGAATCGAGAACCGGGAAGGACCTAAGGAAGCACCCGGCCGAGTTTGTTTTTTATCATTTTTATGTCAGTCAATGACTATTACCTTGAGCCATTTTCTCAGTCCCAGCATAACAAAACCTCTCGCTCCTTTTGCCTTCGCTCAGCCGCCCATAGACAGCTTAAAGTGAGCGTGCTGGTAAATAAGTTGTGGCCCTCTTAAATCAGTCATGGGATCGTGATGAAGAATTTCATCAGATCTCTAGATTTCCTCTCCTAATCGTGCAAATTCATTCGCAGTGCTGATAGTTTATTTTGGGATTGCCATATCTATTGCTGCAGAATTCGTATGAATTAGGAGTGATGAAAATTCGTGTCAGTCAGCATGAGCCATAGGGGGTGTTTCACAGCGTTCGGGATGAGAAACGGAGGGCAGCGCGACTAGTCAGTAAACAAACTCATTATGCTCGACAGCGACTTGCAAGCAGAAATGATGCAAAAGCTAGAGAGTGAACGACCCGGCACTTTCTTCGTGCTGTTACAATTGCACGATCACATCAAAGAGTTGACATGACATCTAGAACGATCCGGTTCTAAATTTTCATCGAAAAGAAGATTACCTATGCCATTTTGCTCACAACCCTTGCGATGAGCCTTCTGTGTAACCGACAATGCTCTTGATTCACAGGAATGAAATACACAGTAGAACCTTGTTGCCGTGTGTGGACCGGATGGAACTTTGCATCAATGATGCGACTTCTTGCTCAAACAGAGACGAACATATATAGTTCGACACGGTGCCATCCGCATTAACTCGCCCATAACCTTGCGGCAAAGTTGTGCTTTGACGGCAAGGATGCGTAGTCCCTCAAATGTCAAAGACCTTGTTCAGTCCAGGCCATTTTAGCAGCTCATACACTGATATCATTTCGTGCACTCTTAATGTAATTGTCAACTCAGAGAGCCCAAAAATAAATAAGTCAAAAGTCTACAGCTAGATTCAATCATCCCTGAAAGGGCTTGCCCTTGATCAAGCCTTCTCTAGATCAAGCCTTCTTGAATTTCTAGTTAATCACGATGTAAAAGAGCGCTAATTTCATTGTGCTAACTTAATCTGTTAAGCGTGAATCAGCTTGCATAAGCTGATAAATTTCACATTATAGAGGCTTGAAGGGGAAAAGAATCCTTTTTGAATTATGTGATTTTTACGTAGTGAATTAAATTTGCAGATCATGCACTAAACTATCGATTGTGTGAATTTTTGACAACAACATTACATAAAAGACAAGATCATAGTTTCTCCATCAATCTTGTGGACTTTGCTATATCTCTCCTTTTTCTTTTCTTTGCCAAATGATAGGACCTCGTCGAACTTCAAAAAGATGAATGAATACTAACATCTGCAAATCAATAATAATATCACACTCAAATAAAAGTATACAAAGTACATTCCAAAACACAATAAGCCTGTGTACAATCTAAGTCTCCAACCCTTTTATACTGAAACCGAACAATAGTGATACCTGTCAATTTACGTTCTTAAGTCTCTAATCCTTATATAATTGATATTAGCATGTAATTCAAATGAAAGTTTGTAATCTTTTTATTTTTTTTCTTTTTTTTGGTTGAAAGAGTTTGGCAATCTAAAATTAATTAATTTGACATAAGTTGATAAGTATTCTAATGTAAAGATAGAGTCAGAGAATGCCTGATTTTGGTTTAAGTTGCAGACCACACGTTTGATCAAATAATAGGGACGTAAGTGCTTCAACTGTCGAAAATGCTTTGGCCGAGACAGTAACCTATTCACGAACAATGCCCATTTTTCTATCTTCATTTTACAATTATCGAATTCAATGTCACGTGGCGATTCACACCAACTAAAATAGAGAAATCCTAGTAAGACTCACCCTTCTCTCTCTCTTCTGCCTGAGACCGTGCCTCCGTCCTCACCGTTGCTTGACCCCGAGCCGGCCGCCGATCGAGCTACCCGGTCCCCCGCCAATTGGCTGTCCGGTTCGTTTATTTGTAGATAATTTTCAAAGGGCTTTTGTGCGTCTTCCGAGGGCGACATTCATTTATTTTTCTTGGGAGGTCGAGCTCCCCGTGAATGCATGGCAAGACTCTAGTGTGTGGATCGACGGTTTCCGAAACAACGACTTCACTGGAAACTTCGAAAAGATGACCCCATTCAAATTGGTTTAATTACATGAGGAACGGGAAAAACGTCGGCATTAATTTTACCTAAAACGTATCTTTGAATTCTAACTCGATACTAGCTGCTTTCACTAGTGCCCCAGTAATAAGTTCGGTGGCCGTGAACCGGTTTGGATGAAGATTAGCCCTAATCTGTGACGACCCAGGAACCTTTGGAGCAAGAGCAAAGGTGGTTTAGATAAAAGTTCTTGGATTGTCTGTAGCGGATTTCGCGTCTTGGATTGAATGATGATTAACGATTATTTGGAAAATTACATCTTCTTTTCTTTCTTACTTTTTTCCTTCTTTAAGGGTTTCGAGTGTTGCCTCCGACCCCTTTGGAATGCTGAGTTGGATTTTTTTCCCACCCCAATTTGTGACGCCTCCTACTACGGAACAAGTAGATCCTACTGATTAACATCAGGTCCATACATACACGGTCTAGATCTCTAGAAAACATCAGATATAACAGAGATCATGTCGAGTGATATGTAAGCTAACATCTAATCCCAAATGATTACCACTCTCTGTGATTATTTTAAGTACTTCATTTGAGGGCGAATTCAATTGGAATAGACTGGATTATTACTAAATTTAAATCTTACCGCAATGTGCAATGCAGATCATAATTTTTGGCCCCCTCCCGATTTGCCTGCACAACTCATTCGGTGGGCGACGCCTTGCCGGCGCATGCAGATTCGCCATTGAATGATTGCCATTTTCGGCCTTCTGCTTCTGTTAACGATCCCCGCTAAAACTAGAAACGACCGTTTAAACATGAGCAGAAACTGTTGGATTAGCATGCAGCAGGTGACGAGAACTTAGTAAACAACTTTGACTCCGCAGTTCTCGCAAGAATCAGCTGTTAATTCAGGCCGTGACTCGACCCGGCGTGTCATTCATTATCATCTTGCTTTTTTCCTTCTCACGCACCGCCGTGGCATTGAGAATGTCACACCGGCGCTCTACGTTTTCTGCAACTCCATGGAAGATGGTGACAGCAACAACTTTCTAAATACTTAGGCTAAGGTCGACTACTTCCTGTACAGGGCCGACTTCAATGGCGTGATAAAAGGCCACTTCGCCAGTGCAAAACGACCGCTGACTTCACTTCACCGGTTCTTAGAGTTGCTTGACATCGATCCATCTTTCAGTATGCAAATGTGGACACAAAGCATTTGCATCGCAGTGAAATCACTCGTGTCTAACCAAAATACCTAAGGAAATGGTGCACCACACGGCTTAAAACCCGACCTAATCATGCTCTGAATGTACGAACACATGGCTATTGAGATCATTTTTGCATCTAGGAAAATTGCGCGATTCCCCGACAGCATGAGAATTAAGCATTTGTAAAATTTTATTCACAGCTATACAAATTATTTGATCTGGTTAATTTTGCAGCCAAACTTCTCGGCTTACTGTTGCCACCTCCACACTCGCGTTTCACTGCCGATGTGGAGACAAGCAAGATCACGATTCGCATGAGCTACTCCTCTGGATCTGGTGGGATTCTTCCTGAAACTGAATTTTTTCAGCAAGACTAAAGTTTATTACCCATTGTTTTCTTATGCCTCAATACACAACTTGATGTATTTATCCATGATTTCTGGGGGAAATGCTTGTTGCTAGCCGATCAAGTGAATCTGTTCCGAGACACTGCGAAGAACAATTCGCCGGGACGAATCGAGAACGGGAAAGGACCTAAAGAAGCACCTGGCTGAGTCCATTTTTTCTCATTTCTATGTCAGGCAATGACCATATACCTTGAGCTATTTTCTCAGTCCCAACATGTCAAATCCTTGCACTCCCGTTGCCTTCACTCAGTCGCTCATAGCCAGGCTTCAAGTAAGCTTGCTGAAAAATTAGTTGTGGCCCTCTTGAATTAGTCATGGGATCCTGATGAAGAATTTCATCAGATCTCCAGATTTGCTCTCCTAAACGAGCAAATTCATTCGCATTACTGATGGTTTATTTTGGGATTGCCATATATGTTGTTGCAGAATTTGTATGAATCAGGAGTGATGAAAATTTGTGTTGGTCGGCATGAGCCAAATAGGGTGTTTCGCAGCGTTTGGGATGAGAAACGGAGGGCACAGCGACGAGTCGGTAAACAAACTCATGATGCTCCGCGACGACTCGCAAGCAGAAATGATGCAAAAGCTAGAGCGTGAACGACCCGGCACTTCTTCGTACTGTTACAAGCGCACGATTACATCAAAAAGTTGACATGACATCTACAACAATCCAGTTCTAAATTGTCGTCGAAAATAAGATTATTTATGCCATTTTGCTCACAACCCGTGCGCGATGAATTCAACCTTAAGAGAGCCTTCCGTGTAACCGACATTCTTCTTGATTCACAGGAGGAATGAAATACACAATAGAACATTGTTGCTGTGTGCAGATCAGATGGAACTTTGCATCAATGATGCGACTCCTTGCTCGAACAGAGACAAACATATATACTTCGACGCGGTGCATCCCCGTCAACTTGCTCATAACCTTGCGGCGAAGTTGGGCTTCACGGCACATTGCGTCGTCCCCTGAATGTCGAAGACCTTGTTCAGTCCAGGCCTTTTTAGCAGCTCATGCACTGATATCATTTCATGTACTCTTAATGTAATTGTTAACTCAGATAGCCCAAAAATAAATAAGTAAAAAGTCATTAACTAGATTCAATCATCCCTGAAAGGGCTTGCCCTAGATCAAGCCTTCTTGAATTTCTAGTTAATCACGTGTAAAAGAGCGCTAATTTCATTGTGCTAAGCTAATCTATTAAGCTCATCGAAAATGAATCAGCTTGCATAAGTTGATAAATTTCACATTATAGAGGCTTGAAGGGGAAATAGATCCTTTTGAATTATGTGATGTTTACAGAGTGAATTAAATTTGCAGAAATGCACTAAACTATCGACCATGTGAATTTATCGATAGTAACAATATAAGAAAAACAAGATGATAGTTTCTTCATCGATCTTGTGGACTTTGCCATGTCTCTCCTTTTCTTTTATTTGCCAAAATGATAGGACTTCGTTGAACTGTAGAAACATGAAGGAATACTAACATCAGCAAATCAACAATAATATCACACTCAAATAAGCCCGTGTACATTCTAAGTCTCTAACCCTTCTATACTGAAACTTGACAATAGTGATTCCCATCAATTCACATTCTAAGTCTCTAATACTTATATTATTAATGCTAGATGTCATTCAAATGAGAGTTGGTAATCCTTTTTCTTCTTTCCTTTTTTTTTTTTTTTGGTTGAAAGAGTTGGTAATCTATAACTATTTTAATGTTGATAAGTATTTTAATGTTGGTTGGATAAAAGTATATCAATAATCCCCAGGTTTTTTTTTTTTTTACCGTCTTATTGCACTTACCAACATTTAATGAAATTTACCAACACAGGAAAAATGAATACTTTTTACCCGGAACTATAAAAATTCTGCATCTTGAATGTACTTAGCTTCCACATGAGGAAACAGGTGATTGGTATTCAATCTCTTCAATAGTGATCATGCAGCATCCTGATTTCATGTGAGGATTTACGAGAAAATTGGGGAAATTTATCGCAAAAACCAACAACACATCATGTGCAATCCATTCACGATCACAAATAAAATCACCATCGTAAAAGAATTTCAATTATGGCCCATACTGATCCGCAACTGTGAGTTTCACTATTGATAGATTCAGGAAAAAAGAAACCGTCAAGAGCCACCGTCTTTGTCCTCCAATTCATGCTGACATTGAACCTCTCTAGTGTCAAACTTCTCCGTGCTCACTCGTCGATTCTGCTGAAGTCTCGAGTCAGGCTCACTACGCTTTTCGAACAGCTGATTCAACGCCGTCTTATGAATCCTGCAAACCACCGTTCGGGAACTCCAACGAGAATTATATCTGTGATCTTACACGAGATGTAAGTGGAAAGTAGAACACGAAGGAGTGGCGAGATCAAGAGAATGAAAAGCAAGGTAGAAACGAGAGCAACTAAACTGCTGGGAGGACTAATGTTCCAAGAAAATACAAAGTAACACTGAGCTTTATCAGTCTCGAAGCAAAGGGAAGCATTGTGTTTAGAATAGATAAGAAGAGAAGATTCTGATAGCCTAATTCTATAGCATAAAGACGATGATGAGATGCGCGGAGTGCTTGTAGGGCTCCCACCACCTATTTTGCGGAACAGAACCAGACTAAGAAATTTGTAGCAATAAAGAAAGCATCGATTTTGGGCGGGTTTTCACTATAATCCTCTGGGAAAATCTCTTCGACGTAGAGTGATCGAATCCAATCATGTGCAGTCGTAAATCAATTCATAAAACGATTAGATTTTTGCTACACGTTTTCATGGGCAGCAGACAACACAAATGTTCATTTGGAATTTACTGGTTGTTGTAATTAAAAAAAAAAATACGTCCATGATGGGGTGCGAGACATTATTGAAAGGGTATGAAGTAAGAGGTATAAAAACCTCTTAGAAGACAACCATTGGCGGTTGTTGGCAGAAAATACGTTTAGAGAGAACGTACGTTCTTTTCTTTCCCCTTTCCATCAAGGCGTTCCATTTTCATCTTTACGAAAGCAGTTTGCATTTATGCCGTGGAAATCGGGTGCTTTCCTCATGATCACATCCAGACCAACGTGGAGTAGTTTCGCTCGTGATTCGTCCGCAATTCAACGTTTGTTCCAGGGCTAATTGCTGTTTGCGCATCGGAATCGGGTAAGTCGTCTTCCGCCAACTTGAATTCCAACATTGGTATCAGAGCTTGGTCGTAATTTCTGCCTTATTTTTCAATGAATTTTCTCGTTTACCATTTCATATCGAAATCAAGAGATTGTATTCTACACTGTTTTGATAAGTTATTGGTCGGAATTACAATTTGAAAACTCAAAATCGAACTAAAGCAAAGAACGAGTTCGGGGTCGCATGCATCCGTGCGGTTTTGGCCATTTTTCGAAACATTTTTTCGGCCAAAATCAATTTTTAAAAATACAGGGTGCAAGTACTCGTTGAGACGAGTCCGGCGATGGGTCAAGCGCCGCCGGAGGACGCCGGACGCGCCCACACACGCGGCCAGAAGCCGCTGAGCGTGGGTGTCACACGCCTAAAGCGCTAGGAAAGCCCGCGCGTGCGCAACACGCACCGGTCTGCGAACCGACGCGTGCGCATCACGTGCGTGGTGCGCGGAGCGACGCAACACTTGATGACGTCACGGATGACGTCATCCATGACGTCATTCAACGGTCGGTAACCGCTGGGATGACGTCATCACCGACGGTAGTTGGCCGGCCGGCGACCCGAGCCGTTGACTGTTGACCGGTCGACGGTCGGACCGGCCAGGAGCCGTTTGGCTCGCTGGCGCGTGCGCCACAAGCGCCGCGCACTCAGGCGGTGCGTGGGGGCGCGTGCGAGCTCCGATTGGAGCGTGGTCGGTGGCGTTTGGTTCGTATGAGTGTCCTCTACACTGTAGTCTATTTATTTTTTATATGTGAATTTTATAAACGTATGAAAATGCGTAGGAAACGCTATGTACGCGTATTTTTTGGGGTTTAATGCATAGTTTATTCATTTGTAGCTTGTATTTTCTTGTGGTTTAGGAAATACAGTAGCTAGCTTGTGTGCAAATGATGTCATATATGCTGTGTAGAGCTTGGTTCGATGATATTATGTATATAGTCTAATATACTTGCAATTTTCTAGTTGTTAGAAAATTCGAACAATGGTAGGAAATCCATTACATGTTAAATTGCGATTTTGATTAATAGTTGAAGCATGATTGTTGTTTGTATGTTGGTTCATATCATGCTATGTTTTTGTGTTAATAGAAAAATGTAAAAATTACATGAAGTCATGTAGTTTTTTTTCCTAGTGGGAGTTCGTAGGTTGGTAAAATTCGAAGGAGTTCTCACCTAGAACTTAAAATTTGTGCAAATTAAACTAATTAATGATAATACAACAATTGTACATAGAAGTTGATTGGGAATATAGTGAACTTTTGTTTTTGTGTCTTTTGTTGAATTATTATTAATTTAGTTTGTCTTTGCTGCAAATTAATATGTGTGTTACTCTGAAAAATGTGCTAGTATTGATTATGCGTCTATTATGTCAATGTGTTATAGTAATTGATAATGGCATCAGCATCCAAGACCATTGTGGCTGACCTCAATAAAGGTGAGAAGCTAAACGGTGACAATTATGATATTTGGCACCGAAAAGTTTAGTACATCCTTGAGGAGCAAGAGGTTTTGGAAACCCTCAACCATACCATGGATGAACCTGAGCATAGAACTTCAACTCAACACAGGAGAGATCTAGAAGCTTATCAAACTTGGAAAAAGAAAAATAGCATTGCTCGCATCACGTTGCTGAGCTATATGCAAGATGATCTCATGTGTGAGTTTGAAAGTTATGATTTAGCTCAAGCTATGTGGGTTGCCTTAAAAAATAAGTTTGGGGGTACATCTGCCACTAAGCTGAGGAGACTCACCATCAAGTCTAACACATACCGAAAGCGCCCAAATGTAACGATGAGGCAGCATCTTCGGGAGATGTCAAACATGATTCGTGAGCTGAAGTCGGCATGTCACTCCCTTATTGATGAACAACAAGTTCAGGCTGTTATAAGGTCACTTCTTAACAATTGGAAGCATATGAAGATCAATATGACGCATAATGAGAATATTGTCACTTTTGATGATATCGCGTGTCATTTGGAACTAGAGGATGAGCGCCTCGAGGCTGCGAGATCCTCTACCCATGTTTATGTTGCTGAATCGAGTTCACGCAAAGTTTCGGGCTTTAAGCGCAAAAAGAATTCTTGATTCAACAACAAAGGGAAGAAGACTGATCAGGCACCTAAGAGGGCTAAGACCTTCCAACGCAAGAAGCGTGTTGGGAAGAAAGACAAGGCCAAGATGAAGTGCTACAATTGTGACAAGATGGGTCACTTTGCTCGTGAATACACTGAGCCGAAAGAGGTACCCTATTACTTCATTACTTTAAGTAATGCTTTTGTTTCTAGTACTGTAATGCTTACCGAATCACATCATATGTGGACTGTAGACTCAGGAGCAACAGACCATGTAGCTAGAGACCGAGAAGCATTTGTGGAGTATCGTCGGATACAACCTAGAAGAAGATGGATATATGTTGGGAATAACTCAAAAGTTGAAGTGAAGGGTATCGGCACATGTAAATTAATTTTACGTGGTGGTCGAAGCCTATTCCTACATGATGTCCTCTATGCTCCGGATATTCGATGAAACTTGGTCTCCGTAGTTGTTCTTCTTAGCTTAGGTTATGTATTGAATTTTCATGGTGATTGTGTTGACATTTTGTATGGAACAGTTTATCATGGTTCAAGTCATGTATCGAATGGTTTTATGGTGTTAGACATTGACTGTGATCAATACAATATTAATGTCGATGGTTGTTTTTCTTTAATTGCATCTTCTAGTAATGTTGAAATTGATGCAAATACTTGGCATGCTAGATTAGGTCACATTGGGTTGCAAAGAATACAAAGATTAGCTAGAGAAGACCTTTTAGGGTCACTCACTAATGTTAATCTACCTGTATGTGAACATTGTCTAACGGGAAAATCAACTAAAAAATCATTCGGTAAAGAGACTAGAGCCGAATTTCCATTGCAACTCATTCATTCTGACATTTGTGGACTTTTGAATGTGAGGGCGAGGCATGGAGCCTCATATTTCATCACTTTCATAGATGACTTTAAGCGTTTTGGTTATGTCTTTTTGATCTCCCATAAGTCAGAAGCATTGGACTGCTTTAGACGATATATAACGATGGTAGAGAATCAATTGAACAAAACAATAAAGGCATTGAGAACCGATCGCGGGCGTGAGTATCTATCGGAGCAATTCAAGGCTCTTTGTGATGAAAAGGGAATTGTACGACAATTGACTATTCCTGGTACTCCACAACAAAATGGGGTAGCTGAGAGAAGGAATAGAACCCTAATGGAAATGGTTAGGTCTATGATGGCGCAAGCAAATTTACCTATCTCCTATTGGGGAGATGCATTATTGACTGCTGTCTATGTACTTAACCGAGTGCCCTCAAAATCAGTCACTTCCACCCCTTATGAATTATGGACTGGTAGGAAACCAGACTTAAGTAGTCTACGTCCATGAGGATGTGCAGCTTATGTTCATAATTCTTCCCATAAATATGGCAAATTGGGCCCAAGAGGGAAGAAATGTATCTTTATAAGAAATTCTAAACGCTCAAAAGGATACGTGTTCATAAGTGAACAAGCTGATGGAAGTGTGACTAAAATGGAGTCACGAGATGTCACGTTCTTAGAGAACGATTTTCCTAGTAGAGGTGAGATTGATAAGTACTTATAATTATATGAGGTGGAAGATCCTGATAACACACCCACTAATGTTGTAGAGGAAAATGAAAATTTACCTCAACACACAAGATCTAGTGGAAGTGTAGCATCGCCTGACGAATTGAATTCAAGAGAAATTAAGTTGCGTAAAAGTAATCGTAAAAGCATTCTTCGTCGTCGTTTTGAGATTGAAGGGGAAGCATTTATGATTGCTCAGAAAGACGATGCTGAGCCTAAGACTGTTCAAGAGGCTCTCTCATACTTTAATAAGGAAGAATGGAGAAATGCTTTGGAAGATGAGATGGAGTCAATGAAGGCAAATCATGTCTGGGACCTGATTGATCTACCACCCAATCGTAAGGCCATTGGAAACAAATGGGTCTTTAAGATTAAGCGAAGGGCAGATGGATCCATTGAAAAGTATAAGGCTCGCCTTGTGGCGAAAGGTTATACTCAACAAGAGGGTATAAACTATGAGGAAATCTTTTCACCAGTTGTAAGGTTTGCCTCAATACACCTTATTCTAGCCATCGTTGCACATTTAGACCTTGAATTACATCAAATGGATGTAAAGACGGTATTTCTCAATGGAGAACTAGATGCGGAAATCTATATGAAACAACCAATAGGTTTCGCAGCTAAAGGTCAAGAGGATAAAGTTTGCAAACTTCGTCGCTCAATATATGGCCTTAAGCAATTATCTAGACAGTGGTATCTTCGTTTTCATCGAGCCATAACAACTTTTGGTTTCACGATGATCGAAGAAGATCACTGTGTATATGTCAAGCGGTCCGAAGATAAATTTGTGATTTTATCACTTTATGTGGACGATATTATGTTGGCTGGAAATGACAAGGTTTTGGTTATCACCATAAAAGAATGGTTGTTCTCCAATTTTGAAATGAAGGACATGGGAGAAGCTGCTTATATATTAGGAGTTAAGATCGAAAGAAATCTATCAAGGAAACTCCTTACTTTATCACAAGAGTCTTATATTATGAAGATTTTTGAACGTTTCAATATGCAGCACTGTAATCCCATTGATACTCCTGTCATGCAAGGTGAAGGCCTAAATACTGAGATGTGTCCTAAGATTTTGGAAGAAATTAAAGTAATGGAAACCGTTCCTTACGCTAGTGCGGTCGGAAGTTTGATGTATGCTATGATGTGTACTCAACCCGACATATGTTATGCCGTGGGATTGGTGAGCCGATGTCAATCAAATCCCGGTCAAGGACACTGGAAAGCAGTGAAGAGGATCTTGAGATACTTGAAGGGCACCATGGACTATCGACTTTGTTACTAGGAGAATGATTTACGCCTATTGGGGTTATTCAGATGCCGATTGGGGTGGAGACCTGGATGAGCGTAAATCGACTTCTGGATATGCGTTCTTGCTCAATGGAGGTGCAATTTCTTGGAATAGAAAGAAACAGACATGCACAGCCTTGTCTACTATGGAGGCAGAATTTATTGTGTGTTCTGCCGCAATGCAAGAAGCAGTATGGCTAAAACGTTTCTTGGAAAATTTAGCCACTATCACTGAGGTTCCAAGACCGGTGACAGTTTATTGCGATAGTCAAGCAGCCATTGCTTATGTGAAAAGATCCCAAGTATCATGGAAGGACGAACCACATTGACATAAAGAACAATTTCATCAGAGATATTAAGCGCAAAAAGAAGTGATCCTACAATACATTTCAACCAATAGAATGGTTGCTAATCTATTTACGAAGGTTATACCTAGAGACATATTCTTAACCCACAGAATGTCACTAGGATTGCGTAGAATGTGATATGTGTTATTGTAGAGAATCATTATTTTATGTATTTGTGGACATATGTATTATACTTGTTTGTTCAATAGTGATTTGATGTTTTATCAATAAGTACAAATCCACTATAAGACTAGCACATACACACATATATTATTGAAAAGTATGTTAGCAGGCAACGATTGGCTCACTCACACGAGCAATCACCTCAAGTGTTGTAGTTAGCACGTTGAGATGAGACATTATGTACAAGTAAATGCTGAAGAGCAAGTTTAGTACATAAAATAATATGTCGAGTTGGTTGGAGTCAAGATGAGGTCTGTGATTTGTTAATAATAAGACCGAACATGATAGTCCCACAATCATGTATGCTTGAAAGATGCCGGATGCGAGTACTTAATTGGGCGCTATAGAAAGCGAGCCGATATAGCACTCGAGCTAAACATGAGTATGTGAGTAGCACGTACCTATGTTTAGGCTAAGATCCGTATAGTGAATATATTTAGTAAATGACATGCGCTCTTATAGAAAGAGAAATCCACCATAGCATGTAATTCATACTACATGTGCATTGTACGACCAACAAGGGAATATGAGTAAAATTATCCCTATTTACTCATCGTGTGAGCCATTGAGGTAATTTATAATTTACCTCATTTTATGCCCTATGTTACTTCTGACTATGTTCTCGAAGTGAAATATCAATGTTGCTACTTTAGCATGTTATCGGCGATCAAGAATAGATATGGCTTTATGGGACGTGTCTAGGAAAGCAGTTGTTCTGAAATGGAGAGAGACATGAGTGCGAAGGAAGACTATTGTTGTTTTACATCTATCACATATATTTACCGGTCGACCAATTATATCGCCCTTTGTGGTTGCGGATATAATTGTAAATATATGGTGTTTTTGAGAATAGTCAAGTATAGCCTTTAAGGATAGGTATACTTGGACTGATGTAACAAAATATGTCTGGGGCACTGTGAGACATCGATTGTTTATTTCTTTTCAGGGTTGTAGCCATTATGTCATCCTTAACAGGTGCATAATTTGAGCTCCCAAGTGCAGGTGTACTCACCGGTCGCACAGCTTACTTGCTAGTATGAATTGTTTTGTAAAGTTGATGAATGTTGAACGCCTTATATTCTTAATAGAGAGAGCTATCAAGCCCATCATGTCCGAGTGGGAGATGTTGTAATTAAAAAAAAAAAAAAATACGTCCATGATGGGGTGCGAGACATTATTAAAAGGGTATGAAGTGAGAAGTATAAAAACCTCTTAGAAGACAACCGTTGGCAGTTGTTGGCAGAAAATACGTTTAGAGAGAACGTACGTTCTTTTTTTTCCCCTTTCCATCAAGGCGTTCCATTTTCATCTTTACGAAAGCAGATTTGCATTTACGCCGTGGAAATCGGGTGCTTTCCTCGTGATCGCATCCAGACCAACGTGGAGTAATTTCGCTCGTGATTCGTCCGCAATTCAACGTTCGTTCCGAGGCTAATTGCTGTTTGCGCATCGGAATCGGGTAAGTCGTCTTCCGCCGACTTGAATTCCAACACTGGTTGTGCTCTACAAAATGAAAATCTTTTGAGTGATTCTGATTAGCAAGTAATGCTTGCATTATGGCAAAGATGATGTTCCTGAGAATAGGATCCTAAGCGAAAGGAACCGGTCCAATATACGTAACAAGACACTTTGCTGTCGGTGGCAGAAGATGGAGACGGAGATTGCTTGATTTTGGTATAGTTTGTAGGCCATACAGTTTAATCAAGCAATGGGGACGTAAGTGCTTTGATTGTCCAAAATGCTTTAGCCGAAATGGTAGCGACCTCATGTACAATCCCCATATTCTATCTCCATTTTACAATTATTGGATTTGTATCACGTGGCGATCTACATTAACTAAAGAAAAGAAACCCTAATAGCACCCATCCTTCTCTCTCAGACCATGCCTCCATCCTCACCGCTGCTTGACCCCTGCCATCTCCGACAAGCTGGCCGCCGACAAGCTGATCGAGCTACCCCGTCCCTGCCCATTGGCCGTCCGGTTGGTTTATTTGTAGGTAGTTTTCAAGGGGCTTTTTTGGGTCTTCCGAGGGCAACATTTATTTACTTTTCTTGGGAGGTCGAGCTCCCCCATGTATGCACCTTCACAGTAAACGTTAACTTTAACTTTACCTAAAATGCCACTTTGAACTCTAATTCGATGCTAGATGCTTTATTAGTGCCCTAGGAATCTGTTCGGTGACCACGAACCGGTTCGGGTGAAGATTAACCCTAATATTCGATAACCCAGGAATCTTCGGAGCAAGAGCAAAGGTGGGGAGATGAGAAGTTCACTGGTATGCTCGATGCTTTGGTTGACAGATAAGTTCTTGGATTGGATTTCGCGTCTTTGCTTGAATAATGATTAACCAATATTTGTAAAATTACATCGTCTTTTCTTTCTTTCTTTCTAATGGTTCGGGTGTTGCCTCCAACTCTTTGGAATGCTGAGTTGGATTTTTACCCACCCCATTTCGTGACCCCTCCTACTATGGAACAAGTAGATCCTACTAATTAACATTAGGTCAATACATAGACGGTCCAAATCTCTAACATACATTAGATGAGAGGTCATGTTAAGTGATATATAAGTTAACACCCACTCTCAAATGGTCACCATCTTTTATGGTTATTTTGAGTACTCCATTTGAGGGATAAATCTACATGCACGGGCAGGGTCATTACAGGAACCTAAAGTGCAACACTATATTTGAATTGTGCCCATAATGTGCGGTGCAAATCGTAATATTTTTCCAAAGTAGGGGACCATTATCATGGTATAATGGGAGACTAACACGATTTGGAAATGAATTTTGGGAAAGAATTGGACAGCAGGAAATTAAGAATGATGAACATGAAAGCCCTATGCAATATTCATCAAGGAATGAGGCCACTTTCTTCAGCTTCAACATCAATCAATATTCGACAAAAGATGGTGTGAAGTACCCCAATCTTCAACATGGGGAACCTACCATTTCACCGTGGGACTAATGCAGTTGCAGGCCCATTGCATCCATAATTTTCTTACAAGCCTAAGCTCTAATGTGTGAATTTTAAGTATCTCGAATGCCGTAATCACGAAAAGCATTTTAGGGTAGATTAGCGGCAGATAGTTATCCACCTCTAAATTTAAGCATTTATTTTGAATAGAGATATACTATAGAAAATCCAATTCACAAGATAATAAATAATCTGATCGAAGAATGACTTAAGAAAGACAGAGAAATTGACTATTCTTTTGACGAAATTGATCCGCACTTGCTTCGGATGCTAAAATTATTTTGAAGCGCACCCTTCTGATAGAACTGAAACCACATATTAGCATTAACCACGAGAATCTGAGTACAAAGTGTACCACACAAAAGACACCATGCAAAGCCAAAAGAGAGAAATTGAGACCGCACACGCAACAACCCAAATTCCTCGTTTTACTTTAGTAGCTTTGGCGACTACTTCTTGCGCAGGTTGCGGAAGTAGGACGCCGTGTTCTTCTCGAAGTCGTCCCGGAAGATGCGCATGTCCCTCCCAGGAGCTTTCATGGTCCTTTTTCCGCTGGACCTGGACGAGTCGCCCATCAGACTCGCCACGCCCATGCGCAAGGCCAAGATCGCCAAGCCGGCGATCACTCCCGCGGCTGTGGCAGTGCCACTCGACTCCCTGCCCTTGCCATTTCCCTCCCTGCTTTTGCTCTCGCTCCCTCCCATATGGGTTCTGATCGATATCAATATGCCTTCGGAAATGATAAGCTATGAGGTCTCACCAGCGTTCTATGTGACTTGCTGCTTTTGGGAAGAAGTGAGTTTTTGGGTCAATATATAGGGGGCTCTGGTGGCTTTGGAGTTTGGACTTGGAGTAGTCCATTTACTCCATGCTCTCTCTCTCTCTCTCTCTCTCTCTCTCTCTGCAAGATGTATGAATCTTTCACTGCTTATATTTCCGAGATCAAATTTCAAATGAAATCCCCGATTCCCCACTGACCTCTTCAACTTTAACATGAAATCTGCATAGTATGGACTCTATAAAGCTATTCAAGTTGGAGGGAATGGTTAAAAGTAGGTCATTTTTTTAAAGGCGCCTCCGGATTCTCACTAATCTCAAAAGCATTTTATTAAAGAAGCAATTCACCTCAATTGGTAAATTCGTTCCACTAAGGCCACTAAGTGTGAGAAGTCATCAGGCACGAGACTTGAGGCGTAATTCTTGCAAGAGCGAAAAAAAAAAAAAACTCTAACTTTAGATCTTATCTCAATAATATTGCCCTAAACTTTTCTTTATCTAAAAAGAAACACAACTTTAAGTCCGAAAAAAAAAATCATCTCTAACTTTAGATCTTATCTCAATAATATTGCCCTAAACTTTTCTTTATCTAAAAAGAAACCCAACTTTAAGTCCGATCCCTAATATACGCCGATTTCTTTTTTGTCAAAGAGAAAAATCATCAATTTTTACTCTATTCCTAATTCCTAAATCTGCCCCTATTAACTCTCTTTTAAAAAATTGCAATAAATTGTCCCAAATTTTCATATTCTAAAACGGTTTCATTGTGAATATAATTTTCCAATTGATGTGGATGTATTTTCAATGTGAAACTGCCACATCAAGTTAGGACTAGACCACAAGAATAGATTTGAGAATACATTAAAGGTTTGTGATTTTTTTATGACAAAACAAAATTTAGGACAAATTTGAAATTAAAGCTAAAGTTTTGAGGTTTTTCCGAGACAAGAAAAATCTTATGATAGTTTTGGCACTTAACTTAAAGTTTGGGATTTTTCCTGAAGTCAAATAAAAGTTCGGAACATCCGAGACCTAATGTTAAGAATTAGGCCCGAGACTTTGTTGCCGCAATGAATCGGGCATAGCGCAGGCGTTTGATTAATTTCTATGAAGCGTGTGACTAATAAATGGCGAGACTCTGCCTTTCCACCTTCACCATCATCATTCAAAGTCAGTCAATAGTCCACGCCTGGCATATCAAACTCCGATATACCTGTTAAAATCTGATGCGAAAATCTCGGGTGGGGGATAAAGATCAGAAGAAACCAAACGAGTGAAAATTTTCATGTTCATGTTCTCCTGCGATTTCTTATTCCGGGGGAGGGGGGTGTGGTTTGTAAAGGAGAGTCCAAAACAGCAACAAGGAGATAGCAAGTTCACTCCAGACACTACACATCAGCATACATCAGCAATTAAAAAGCACCGACAGGAGTGGGAAAACATGCATATTTACAAACATTATCGATCCAACATCTAGTAAACAACCACGATGGAAAGTTCCTCCAAGTCTTCGATCATGTTGGTTTATGAAGATCCTCCTCATCCTCCTCATCCTGCAGATTTCCATCGATTAGTTGCCATCAAGAATCAAAGTCCGGGGAAAGATCGCTGACCAAAAGAAAAACTATATTAGAGTTGTAGCCATTATGTCATCCCCAACATATGCATAATTTGAGCTCCCAAGTGCAGGTGTACTCACTGGTCGCACGGCTTATTTGCCAGTATGAATTGTTTTGTAAAGTTGATGAATGTTGAATGCATTATATTCTTGATAGAGCACTATCAAGCCCATCATATCCGAGTGGGAAATGTTGTACTTAATCAGTACGTTCATGATGGGGTGCGATGAGAACGCACCGTTTCGTCTTGATACACTATAGTGGAAAGACACCCTTTGAAAATGCATGAGAGACTTATATAAAATTCTTCTGAAGATAACCGTTGACACGGTTGGCAGAACATACGGTCAGAAATTTCTCTCCTTTTCTTGTCCCATTTCCATCAAAGAAAAAAGGAGGCGTTCCATTTCTCCTTTACAAGAACAATTGGCATTTACGTCGTGAAAATCGGATATTTTCCTCATGACTACATTCAGACCAACGTGAAGTAATTTTATTCGTCATTCATCCGCAATTCAAAGATCGTTCTGGTGTAAATTGTTGACTGCACATAGGAAACAGGTAAGTGATCTTCCGCCGACTTTCTTCCAACGGAAACAAAAAATACCTGCTAGCCATGAGAGCCCAAGTGAGACCGAGAACATTGGCATACACGTTAGGGTTCATGGCCATCTTCATCCACACCACTCTCGCTAATGACCAATAGCTCCTCTTCTCATGATGATCACCGCCGCCTTCCCTCATAATCACAATGCTCATCTCTACGTCCCTCTCTCCATTGACCACACCATTATTTTCGGGAGGAGGAGGAGACGAAGAAGTGGTCGAATCCATCATCCTCGTGCTTTTGAACTCGAGAAGCAGAAGAAGCAGAGGGATCCAAATCAGAGACTGTACCATGCACAGTTGGACCACCAGGTCGACGCCCCAATGGCCGTACATGGGCCGCATCACCGGCATGCCGGCGACGAGTGGGTTCGTCAGCGTGCACAGCAAGAACGTCGTGATGCTCCAGTTGTAGCTCGCCCTGCTGCTGAACCTCCCCTAGAGGCCAAGGATAGCAAGGGTGGCGAGCTTGGATAGGGCATCAGTGGCGAGGAGGCGGAAGTTCATGGCATACGGGTTCATGTGGGCTGTGAATTCGAACTCGAAGAGGTGGAGGATGAACAGGGCGATGAAGCGGTTGATGCCGTCGCACTACTCGTGGGTGAAGAGGTGCCACCACTTGACGGAGCTGTAGCCAAGCATGAGCGCTATGGACAGCGGGAACATCGACACCACCACCTTGTACACGTTGTCCCACCCTATCATCTTCCTTACTGATGATGATGCTTGATAGCCTAAGCTAGTGCTATAGGGATAATCAATATGCATGGAGTGGGTATGTACTACCAGGTAGGGTTGAACCAACTAACCCAATGGCTAGACGTCATGACGTTGGCCGCACGTGCCTCGCACGCGCACGGGCAACCACTTGCTGACGTCACAATGACGTCAACCATGCGTGTGGAGCACGTGCGTGGGCAACCACTCGTGCGCACGTGCGGCGCATGCGCTTGCAGTTGCCACACGTGCATATGGTGCACGTGCCTGTAGGCTTCCTTACGCATAGCTCCCACATGTCAACGAGCCCAGTCCCTTTTAGCAGCACATGGCAGCGTGTCCAGCCACCACTACTTTTTTTCTCATCTCAACGAGAATTATGACCCTGCACTTTCAAAAAAAAAAAATTGATGTATGGAAAATCAACAAGAGTTCTTGAACTGACATTACGTGCTTTTCGATTCTCGGACCATCTCATACGGCTCATCATGGTTTGTGTACGCTCTCCTATGTTCTCCATCTCTCTAAACGGAGAGCTCCATGGCTTCTTCCCTAGTGGACGTGGCCTCCACCAAGGGGATCCTATGTCCCCTTACCTCTTCAATTTGATCATGGAAGTTCTCTCCGGGATCCTCAGTGCTCGTGCGACGCAGCCTGGATTTAATTTCTTTTGGAGATGCAAGACTACAAGATTATCTCATCTTTTCTTTGCGGATGATGTTTTCCTCTTCTGTCGAGCGGATGTGACTTTCGTCTCTCTCCTTAAGGATGGACTGGAGACCTTCTCGACTTGGAGCGGATTGAGGCCAAACAACAACAAGAGTGAAATATTTCTTGCAGGTGGACCGGAGACATTACGGAATGAGATCAAGGATACCCTAGGCTTTACTGAAGGAAAGCTACCGGTGCGATATTTGGGTGTTCCTATCATATCATCAAGACTCGGCAAGGCTGATTATGTGTCCTTGATTGATCGTATTACGGCCAGGGTCCAATCTTGGATGCATCATTTTCTATCCTTCGCTGGCAGAGTCCAGCTTATAAGGTCAGTCTTTCATGCGATTCAAGCCTACTAGGCGAGCGTTTTTACAATTCCCGCTGATTTTTTGGACGGCATTGAACAGATCCTTAGACAGTTTCTCTGGAAGGGCCTCAGCCTTGGCAAGGGTGGCACCAAAGTTTCTTGGGAAGATGTATGCCTCCCTAAGGAGGAAGGTGGTCTTGGAATTCGTAGACTGCGAGACTGCAACAAGGCGTCGATGCTCAAACACATTTGGATCCTGTTCACGGACAAGGAGTCCTTATGGTGCAAGTGGATCCACTCAAATTTCTTGAAGAGGAAGAGCTTCTGGGTGGTAGAGGTGCCGACTTGTTGCTCTTGGGCTTGGAAGAGGATTCTTCATTTAAGAAACAAGTTCCGACTCTACTTCTGATGGAAGATTGGTGATGGCAAGACAGTCTCCCTGTGGTTCGACCACTGGCACTAGAGAGGCCCCTTACATCTTTTTTGCGCTGACTCGATGGCCTCAGATTCCGGTTTATCCAGTCGCGCCGTGGTGGCTGACCTATTCTCTCCGGCCGGACATGCCTTCAAATCGGTGATTGAATCATGGGACCATCCCTTTCCCATCCTTTCCAATGCACCGGACAGGTTGGGTTGGAGCGAGAACCCCTCTGGTATCTTCTCAGTTGCTTCGGCATGGCAAATTATCAGAAGAAGGAAGGATAGGGTTGACTGGGCTTCCTTTATTTGGAATAAGGCCACTACCCCGAGATATCAATTTAATTTTTGGCTTATTATTAAGAATCGTCTTCCCACCCAAACTCTACTCATGTCCTATGGAAGAATTGGGAAAGAGGTTTGCGCTTATTGCAAGTTAACGCCGAACTCCATCGATCACCTCTTCTTTGGGTGTTGCATCACTGCTAGCATGGCATTCTTTTGGGCGGCTAAAAACAACCTCCCTTGGCGGAACAAGACCTGGACTGAAAACCTTCAATGGGCGAAGAGATTCCTATCCGGTAAGGATTTCTACCACTCCATTGGTCGTTTTTCATTCGGTGCCCTTTGCCATCTCATTTGGAAGTATAGGAATGACATACTCTTCAGAGACTACCCTGTCGCGGTTGTGGCAGTCAAAAATCACCTCATCAAAGTGGTAAGGGATAAGGCCTTAACTTTTAGAAACGTTGAAGATAATCCAAGAAATAAAAGACTTCAACGCAACGTCTATCTTTCTCCATGTCGTTCACTGACTTCGTGGGAGTTGGATATGCCCTCGTCTTATCTGACTTCTACTGCATGTTAGCCTTCCGCTCTCCTTGGCCCGGTTCGATTGGCCTGACTCGGCTGCCTCTAGCCCCGCGACGTCGGCGGTTTTATCCTCCTTGGGGTTTTCGTTTTGCTTGTATTGCTGTTTTGAGGTTGGGTTCCGGTTGGCCCTGCATGGTCTCCTCCTTCCTCTTCGACTCGTTTGCCTTCTGTCTAGGCTTCTGTTTTCCTTACCCGCCCTTGTAGCGCTCTTTTTGCATCCAGTTCCCTTTCACTCGCACAGACTTCTGGTCTTGTTGAGTGCAAGTTTTGTGGTGCCGGATCTTGTGTATTTGTTGGCTTTTGCTCCTTATATGATTATTAACTCTTACCAAAAAAAAAAAAAAAAAAAAAGAGGGGGCAAACAATGCATCAAGTGTCCAGATTTCCGCCTCCAAACATTCGTCGGCAACAATTCTCAAATTCTGGCCAAAAAACCAATTATAAACTACAACAATGATCGGGAAACAACAACACTTCCCTCTGATACCAATAATGGAAACGGATTCCTAAAACGAATAGATACTTGAACAAAGGAATACCAAAAACAAATGCAGAAATAGGTCGAAGGATATATGTAACACCGATTGAAAGGGACATCACGAATACGGATGTAATAACGCACAAAGAAGTGATCATACAATACATTTCAACTAAAAGAATGGTTGCTGATCCATTTACGAAGGTTGTTCCTAGAGATATATTCTTGACCCACAGGATGTCACTATGATTGCGTAGAATGTGATATGTGTTATCGTAAAGGATCATTGGTTTATGTATATGTGAACATATGTATTGTACTTGTTTGTTTATTAGTGACTTGATGTTTTGTCAATAAGTACAAATCTATTATGAGACTGACACATACACACATATATTCTTGAAAAGTATGTCAGCAGGCAATGATTGGCTCACTCACATAAGCAATCACCTCAAGTACTATAGTTAGTACGTTGAGATGAGACGTTATGTACAAATAAATGCTGAAGAGCAAGTTTAGTACATAAAATAATATGTCGCCTTGATTGGAATCGAGATGAGATCTGTGATTTGTTTATAATAAGACCGAATATGATAGTCCCACAATAATGTATACCTGAAAGATGCCGGATGCGAGTACTTAATTGAGCGCTATAGAAAGCGAGCTGATATAGCACTCGAGCTAAACATGAGTATGTGAAAAGCACGTAACTATGTTTAGGCTAAAATCTATATAGTTGATATATTTAATAAATGACATACGCTCTTATAGAAAGAAAAATCCACTATAGCATGTAGGAAAGTTGAGATACCAAGATAGACTTACCAGACTTATCGATCTTATTAAAATCATAAGCAAAGCTCCCTTCACCATCATCCAGAAGACCAGAAAAAAGGTTAACAAACGAATGGTTGCATATGGATCTATTAGAAGACTTGCACAACAAATTCACCAACACATCTGCACTCCCCCTTATATGGACAAGTAGCTTAGATAAATATATGAACATATCAACATTTGCATATGTCATAATGGCGGGGGTGGGAGCTCCTGCCACTCTCTATATAGAGCATCAACCCACGCTACGCGCATGTTTCCTACACTACGAACATTTGCATATGTCAGCACGGCGGGGGTGGGGACTCATTCCTCTCTCTCTCTCTCTCCTCCCCCACATTCGCAGTCGAATACATGTAAATTTGTGAGAATAACCATATATAAAAATCAACAGTACATCCACGCACAATATCGGTCCCATGAGTGGGCGTACCTATGATGAGTAGCTTGATTCTGCATCGACATTTACTAAGGCATCGTTAACCAGCTCAAGTGAACAAGCTACAAACCCAAATATTAAGAAAGAAATGCTGTAAAACACAAAATCAATCGGCTAGCTCAATCAGCCGAGTCCAGATCTGCATTTGGTGTGTTCAATAAAACTCATATAGAACCCTGACTGAAGTGGGACTTAATTAATCTGAATCAGCCAAGTTTGTGAAGGTTTAACACTCGATCGGTGTTTTCAGATGAAAAAGAACATCAAAAAGCTGTGGGTGCGTCGCCAACTTTATATGTCAGCATTACAGGCAACACTTGCCATAGGCTGACCATTTGAGGCACTACACCTAGTTTTCTCATGTTTGCGAATCTCTACTAATTGTAAAACAGATCTGGCAGCTGAACTGGTTGGACAGATCGACATCACTTAAGCATTTAGCGTATTGACCCAGTTATGAAGTGATTTACTTTTAAGGGAATTGAGCACGCTAAAACAATCATCTCCTTGCAATAAAATTGTTTAATGTGTCTTTTATCAAGTTCATTCTGTTTGCAATAAAAAGAAGAGAGAGGCATGCCACTGTTTGAGACCAATTACGTCCCGGGGAAAAAAATACAACTATCCTGAGCTTCTTAGACCTTAAAACACAAAATGAAGGATATAAGATATCTTTCGCATTTTCAATCAATACTCTTGTAGGGGGACTCTGCAGAGGGACACATTAACAACATAATATATTTCATAACCTTTAGCAATGTACGGAGACTAGATGTCTGAGTTCAAAACACAAAGGCTTTTAGGCAAACGCAATAAACAACCTAAAAAAAAAAAGGAGAAAAAAGAAAAGTCTACGGCGAGATTCAATCATCCCTGAAAGGGCTTGCCCTAGATCAAGCCTTCTTGAATTTCTAGTTAATCACGTGTAAAAGAGCTCTAATTTCGTTGTGCTAACTTAATCCATTAGGCTCGTCGATAATGAATCAGCTTGGATAAGTTGATAAATTTCACATTATAGAGGCTTGAGGGGGAAAAGAATCCTTTTGAATTATGTGATGTTTACAAAGTGAATTAAATCAGCAGATCATGCACTAAACTATCAACTATGCGAATTTATTGACAACGACAGTATATGAAAAACAAGATCATAGTTTCTTCGTCAATTTTGTGGACTTCGCTATATCTCTGTTTTTTTTTTTTTTTTTTTTGGCCAAAATGATAGGACCTCATCAAACTGCAGAAACATGAAGGAATATTAACATCAGCAAATCAACAATAATATCACACTTAAATAAGAGTTGGTAATTCTTTTTTTTTTTCCTTGGTCGAAAGAGTTGGTAATCTAAAACTAGTTAATCTAACAAAAGTTGATAAGTATTCTAATGTAGATTGGATAAAAACATAGCAATTATCCCAGTTTTTTTTACCCTTTTCGAAAATTTGATCTGACGCGGTCCTATGATTCTTGCAGACCACCGATTCAAGAGCTCAAGTGACAATTATATCCACAATCTTACATGAGATGTAAGTGGAAAGTAGAACATGAAGGAGTTGTGAGATCAAGAGGATGAAAAGTACAGTAGAAACGAGAGCAAATAAAAACACACTTTGTTGTCGGTGACCGAAGATAGAGAGAGATTGCTTGATTTTGGTTTAGGTTGGAGACCACACATTTGATCAAATAATGGGGACGTGAGTCCTTGAATTGTCCGAAATGCTTTAGCCGAAACGATAGCTTACTCATGTACAATTCCCATTTTCTGTCTCAATCCACATCAACTAAAAAAAAGAAATCCTAATAACACTCATCATTCTCTCTCCCTTCTGCCTCAGACCGTGCCTTCGTCCTCACCGCCGATCGAGGTACCCCGTGCATGCATGTAAAGTCTCCTTGAGTGTGTCGATCCAGTCCCAACAAAAGAAGGTTTCCGAAACAACACCTTCACTGGAAACTTCGAAAAAGATGACCCCCATTCAAATTGGATTAATTACCTGAGGAACGGGAAAAACGTTGGCATCAATTTTACCTAAAACGTCTCTTTGAATTCTAACTCGGTGCTAGCTGCTTTTATTAGTGCCCTAGTAATAAGTTCGGCGGCCATGAACCGGTCGGATGAAGATTAACCCTAATCTTCGATGACCCAGGAACCATGGGAGCAAGAGCAAAGGTGGTGGGAGATGAAGAGTTCCATAGTATACTCGATGCTTTGGTTGAGATATAAGTTCTTGGATTGTTTATATCGGATTTCGTGTCTTTGCTTGAATAATGATTAGCGAATATTTGGAAAATTACATCGTTCTTTTCTTTCTCTATTTTTTCCCTCTTAAGGGTTAAGAATGTTGCCTCCGACCCCTTTGGAATGCTGAGTTGGATTTTTCCTCACCCCATTTTGTGACACCACCTGCCATGTAATAAGTAGGTCCTACTAATTAACGTCGGGTCAATACGTACATGATTCAAATCTCTAGCATACATCGGATGGAAGAGATCGTGTCAAGTGATATATGAATCAACATCCATTCTCAAATGGTCATCATCTTCTGTGGTTAATTTGAGTACTCCATTTAAGGGCGAATTCACATAGAACAGACTGAATCGTTATTGAATTTGTTTCGTACCATTATGTGAAACAATGCACTTTCTTCAGCTTCAACATCAATAAAAATATGATAAAAGATGGTGTGAAGTCAAGTGCTAGAGACTTCAACATGGGGTAACCTACCATTTCACCATGGGACTAATGGGGTTGCATCCATTAATTTCTTTCGGGCCTAAGCTCTGATATGTGAATTTTAAATATCTCGAATGCCCTGATGGCGAAAAGTATTTGATGGTAGATTAGGGGCGGATAGTTATCCACCTTTAAATTGAAGTATTCATTCGATTTTTTTTTTTTTTGTGTGTATAGAAAATCCAATTCATACATTAAAAAATGACTGCTCCTTTGATTAAGTTGATCAGCGCTTAATTCGGATGCCAAATTGATTTTCGGGCGCACCCTTCTGATTGAACTGAAACCACATACTAGCATTAACCACGAGAATCGAGTACGAAACGTACCAGATAAAGAAACCATGCAAAGCCAAAAGAGAGACATCAGGACCACACGCAACTTCACGAATTCCTCGTTTTACTTCACCACACGCAACTTCACGAATTCCTCGTTTTACTTAAGTAGCTATGGCGATTACTTCTTGCGCAGGTTGCGGAAGTAGGACGCCGTGTCCTTCTCGAAGTCGTCCCGGAAGATGCGCATGTCCCTCCCGGGAGCTTTCATGGTCCTTCTTCCGCTGGACCTGGACGAGTCACCCATCAGACTCGCCACACCCACGGCCAAGATGGCCAAGCCTGCAATAGCTCCCGCGGCGGTGGCAGCGCCACTCGACTCCTCGCCCTCACCATTTTCCTCTCTGCCTTTGCTCTCGCTCCCTCCCATATCGATTCTAATCGATATCGATATGCCTTCGGATATGACCAGCAATGAGGTCTCTCTAATGTTCTATGTGACTTGTTGCTTTGGTGGAGACCAAGGTGACTTTTGGCGGTCTATTTGTAGGGGCTTTGGTGGCTTTGGAGTTTGGTCTGGGAGTAATTTCAATAGTCGATGCTCTCTCACTCTGGAAGACGTATGAGGCTTCCACTGCTTAAATTTCCGAGATCGACTTTAAATGAATCCCCGACTCCCCACCAACCTCTTCTACTTTATGAACAAAGTAGTGTAGCATAAGACTATAAAGCTACTCAAGTTGTAGTAAATGTTCAAAAGGATCTCTTTTCCAGGCGTCAGCACGAGTTTTTATTAATCTCAAAAGTATTTTGTTAAAGAAGCAATTCCCTTGATCCGGTAAATTTGTTCAACCGAGGACATTAAGTGCGGGAAGTCATCAGTCACTAGATTTTATTGCCACAATGAATCGGGCTCAGCGCAGGCGTCTGATTTTGACGGACCGTGTAACTGATAAATGGTGAGGCTTTGCCTCTCCACCTTCTTCATCATCATTCAAAGACAATGGTCAATGTCAGGCAAATCAAACTCCAATTTCACCTGTTTTAAATCTGATTCGAAAATCTCGGGCGGGAATAAAAATCAGAAGAAACCAAGCATGTGAAATTTTCATATTCATGTTCCAAGCGGATAAATTAAGGGAGTGTCCAAAACAGCAACAAGGAGAGTGCAAGTTCACTCCAGATACTATACATCAGTAATTGAAAAGCACTAACTGGAGAGGGAAAACATGGATATTTACATATATTATCGATCTAGCCTCTAGTAAACAACCACCATGGAAAGTTCCTCCAAGTCTTTGATCATGTTGGTTTCTGCTGATCCTCCTCATCCTCGTCATCCTGCAGATTTCCATTGATTAGTTCCCATCAAGAATCAAAGTATGAGGAAAGATCATCAACCGAACGAAAAGCCACATTTCAACGGGAAAGGAGATTGAGATACCAAGATAGACTTACCAGATTATCGATCTTATCAAAATCATCAGCAAAGCTCCCTTCACCATTATCTAGAAGACTAGCACAAAGTTAACAGCCGGTCGGCCGGAGTTGCCAGGCCCTGACCGGCGATGGTGGGGAGGCGGTGACAGCAAGGGCTCAGCCCCTAGCCGTGTGCTTCCTCCTTTTAAAAAAAATTAAAAATTAAAAAAAATTAATTTTAAATTTAATTTAATTAATTTTATATTAATTATTTACCATGTCGTAGCAAAACGACATCGTTTTTTCACTTGTCTAGCCACGTCAGCGTGCAAAACAACCATTTTGCACTTACCTTACCGGAAAATCGTTACGTTAGCATTTTAGCCGCATTTTCTTGCCGTTGGCACTAAAGTGATTTATTTTACTCCGATTTTGGCACTTAAGTATCACTTTCCTAACTTTTGGCACTTAAATGTCCCTCCGTGCCAAGTTTTGACACTCCGGGTGTCTAACACTCCTTTTTATCTGGAACTATAAAAATTCTGCATCTTGAATGTACTTAGCTTCCACATGAGGAAATAGGTGATTGGTATTCAATCTCTTCAATAGTGATCATGCAGCATCTAGATTTCGTGTGAGGATTTACGAGAAAATTAAGGAAATTTATCGCAAAAACCAACAACGCATCATGTGCAATTCATTCACGATCACAAATAAAATCACCATCTTAAAAGAATTTCAATTATGGCCCATACCGATCCACGACTGTAAGTTCCGCTGTTGATAGATTCATGAAAAAGGAACTGCCAAGAGCCACCGTCTTCGTCCTCCAATTCATGCCGACATCGAACCTCTCTAGTATCAAACTTCTCCGTGCTCACTCATGGATTCTGCTGAAGTCTCAAGTCAGGCTCACTAGACTTTTCAAATAGCTGATTTGACGCCGTCTTATGAATCATGTAGACCACCATTTGAGAACTCCAACAAGAATTATATCCGCAATCTCACATGAGATGTAAGTGGAAAACAGAACGCGAAGGAGTGGTGAGATCGAGAGGATGAAAAGCAAAGTAGAAACGAGAACAACTAAACTGGTGGGGACTAAATAAATTTGTAGCAATAAAGAAAGCATCGATTTTGGGCGGGTTTTCACTATAATTGTCGCAGAAAATCTCTTCGACATAGAGTGTTCGAATCCGATCATGTGCAGTCAAAATCAATTCATAAAATGATTAGATTTTCGCTACACGTTTTCATGGGCAGCAGACATTACAAATGCTAATTTGGAATTTACTGGTTATGCTCTACAAAATGAAAATCTTTGAGTGATTCTGATTAGCAGGTAATGCTTGCATTATGGCAGCGATGATGTTCCTGAGAATAGGATCCTGAGCGAAAGGAACCGGTCCAATATACGTAACAAGACACTTTGCTGTCGGTGGCAGAAGATAGAGACGGAGATTGCTTGATTTTGGTATAGGTTCTAGGCCACACAGTTTAATCAAGTAATGGGGACGTAAGCGCTTTAATTGTCCGAAATGCTTTAGCTGAAATGATAGTGAACTCATGTACAATCCCCATTTTCTATCTCCATTTTACAATTATTGAATTCGTATCACGTGAAGATCTACATTAACAAAAAAAAAAAAAAAAAAAAAAAACCCTAATAGCACTCACCCTTCTCTCTCAGACCATGCCTCCATCCTCACCGCTGCTTGACCCCATCCATCTCCAACAGGCCGGCCGCCGGCAAGCTGATCGAGTTACCCTGTCCCTGCCCATTGGCCGTCTGGTTGGTCTATTTGTAGGTAGTTTTCAAGGGGCTTTTTTGAGTCTTCCGAGAGCGACATTTATTTACTTTTCTTGGGAGGTCGAGCTCCCCATGCATTCTTGTATGCAAAGACTCACCGAAATTTTGATTTGGGGTTTAGTTGCATCGATCGAGTTCCCAACAAAAGATGGTTTACAAAACAACACCTTCACAGTAAACGTTGACTTTAACTTTACCTAAAATGCCACTTTGAACTCTAACTCGATGCTAGATGCCTTATTAGTGCCCTAGGAATCTGTTCGGTGACTACGAACCGGTTCGGATGAAGATTAACCCTAATATTCGATAACCCAGGAATCTTCGGAGAAAGAGCAAAGGTGGGGAGGTGAGAAGTTCACTGGTATGCTCGATGCTTTGGTTGACAGATAAGTTCTTGGATTGGATTTCGCGTCTTTGCTTGAATAATGATTAACCAATATTTAGAAATTACATCTTCTTTTCTTTCTTTCTTCCTTTCTTTCTTTCTTTGTAATGGTTGGGGTGTTGCCTCCAACTCTTTGGAATGCTGAGTTGGATTTTTCCCCACCCCATTTCATGACCCCTCCTACTATGGAACAAGTAGATCCTACTAATTAACATTAGGTCGATACATAGACGGTCCAGATTTCTAGCATACATTAGATGAGAAGTCATATTGAGTGATACATAAGTTACCACCCACTCTCAAATGATCACCATCTTTTATGATTATTTCAAGTACTCCATTTGAGGGATGAATTCACATGCACGGGCGGGGTCATTACAGGAACCTAAAGTGCAACACTATATTTGAATTGTGCCCATAATGTGTGGTGCAAATCGTAGTATTTTTCCAAATTAAGGGACCATTATCATGGTATAAGGGGAGACTAACTGTAAAAATACTGATTTGACGGGTTAAGAAAAGAATTAAAAAAAATAAAAATAAGTGTTGACCAGTCAATAAAGCAAAAAGAAGTGGGAGTTCTCTTTTATAGGGGCCGAACCACTTCGGGAGAGAGAGAGAGAGAGAGAGAGAGAGAGAGGGGGAAAGGAAAGAAGAAGAAGAAGAAAAAGGAAGAAGAGGAAGGGGGTTTGGCACATGCGCGCTACGGACACCTCACCAAGCCAACTCGACTCCGTAACACAACACCCGGTAAGAAATTAGGCCCTATGAAGCACCGACACTCTCCAAGAGCCCGTGTCGTGTCGAACACTTCGACACATGTCCGACACTCGATCAACGCGTGTCGGAAAATCTGACACCTAGTCAATTTTTCCAACACTTTCCGACACTCGAGTAGGAATTCCAACATACGAGTTTCTGACAGTTAATTCCGATATCGAGATCAATTTTAAAAACTTTTAATAAATGAGATGTAAAAATATATATATGAAAAATGAAACACAATAATAAAAAAAAATGAAGAAAGAAGAAAAACATAATCTTCTTTTCTCTTTTAACTCCCACTTTTCATGATACACAATTCACCCCTTAAGTTTTTTTTCCTCTTCCGATAAATCTAACATGCAAGTCCAAAATGTTGATTGATTATTTTTTCTCCAAGTTTAATGAATTATTGGAATAAAGTTGAATTTGTCATACTAAAACAATGAATGATATTAATAAATCGTGGATTAACGTTCTTAGTGTAAATTCATTGTAGGCTTTTTTAATTACTTATTTATTTGTGAATTTCAATAAAATTAATTTGATTGAAATAATCATAAAAATGATAATTTATTATGTATATACAAATATATATAATTTTATTACAACGTGTTCCAACGTGTCGGAATTCTCTGTTTTTTTATAAACGATGTGTCGGCATATCGTGTTGTGTCGTGTCACGTGTCGCGGGTCAGTGTCGTTCATCCAATCGAAGTGATTTACGGGTTTATGGCTTAAATTCGGAATTTTTGGAAAATCGAGCAGCGAAGTCCGATTTTGGAGTCGTTGAGCCGTGTATTTTTATAGAAATCATAGTTTAGGATGTTGTGGAGCCATAGGATTTTGTGGATCGTGATTTGAGCTTATGATTTGTCCGAAACAAAATTTCAAAGTTTCCCGCGTAGTGAACAGTACGCGTCTAGCAGCTTTGGGCCCATATTCTGTCATTTTTCGGCTTGATTTTGGGATGGTCAAGTTGGGATTCCTATAATATGTTTGAAGGGCTTTCTTTTGACTATAAATACGTTCGGAATGGGGTTCGGAGGAGGAAGTTATAGCGTAACTAAGTTTTGCGCTTAAACTCCGCATTGCGAACAGCTTGAACAATCGCTTTGGTTATACGATTTGTTAGAGCGTAGGAGTCCTTTTGTTATAGTTAAGGCATAATTTAGTCGTTTCGTAATTGAGATAGAGTTTTATTAGATTTTAACATTATTCCTCGGTTATTTGATAGGGCCTTGAGTTCCACGATACGAGTATCGTTTGTCGTTTTGTCGTAGGCGACGAGGTGAGTGGTACTATATTTTCTTTGGTTTTGTAAAACCATGTCTTGAAGTATATATGTATATATATATTAACATTATTCCTCAGTTATTTGATAGGGCCTTGAGTTCGACGATACGAGTATCGTTTGTCGTTTGGTCGTAGGCGACGAGGTGAGTGGTACTATATTTTCTTTGGTTTTGTAAAACCATGTCTTGAAGTATATATATATTGAATTGAGAATCATTTTTATTGCATAAGAGCCGGATCGAGCATTTGCTACTCTTTGGTTGATTATGAATATTTGAAAAGCGTGTTATACAATGTTCGTGGAGTAATATATATAAAATTGCTTTGCGACTGATTTATGGAAAGGTTTATGATGATTTGAGAAATGGATAGGAAATGGATGATGGGCTATGCTGCAAAATGTTATTTGATTGGTTTAAGATATTGATTTTTGGATTGGATTTCTAGTATTGGAGGACGGTTGTTTATACTCAATATGATTGTAAACCCAGTGAGGGGTTTTTGGGATATGTATACCAAGTTTAGAATATCCTTCTGGGTCGAGCCACCGACTTTATAGGTGGAGACCTTGCCAAGGGGGGAATCTTGGTCGCCTTGTCACCAGACGTTGTGTTGTGACCATAGTAGAGTATTGAACAATAGATTAGTCAATGGATGAATCATTGATATGTGATATTTGATGGAGATTATTCAATGAACTTGATCATTGATACTTGACTTTTGATGGTGATTTAAATGAGTTTTTCATATTAGTATAAAGCTTTGATGATAAGAAATAACTCTTATATGATTCAATATGTATTTTATATGTTGAGTTTGAGTTATGAAGTTTGGTATTGCTTTGTATACATGCATAGTGGTTGCTCGATCTGCTAAGAAGACATATACTACTCACTGAGCTGTTGTTACTCATTCCACTCATCTTTTAATCTTTTCAGGTTCCTTAGTTAGCAGCTAGTAGATCGAGAGCGCTATTGATGAGGACCTTTGCAAGTAAACTTTAGGTATGTTTTTTTTAGGCTACTTCCTTTGGGTGGAAGGACGGCTGTGTCACCCCATCCCTATAGTTTTCGGGGTGCAACACTAACGCCATCTAGAAATGAATTTTTGGAAAGACCTGGACAGTAGAAAACTAGGAATGATGAACATGAAAGCCCTATGCAATATTCATCGAGAAAGCCCCATGCAATATTCATCGAGGAAAAAAAGGTGATGGAGCATACTCCTCCGTCTAAAGGATTCTAGGGTTTTTCTCTCTACGCTATGTAGAGCGTCTCTACCGCCATGGTAGTTTCTTCCCCAGGCTTTTCTACCTGGTTTTCTTACACTGAGAGTTGCGAAGTCACCATTTCTACCTGTACTTTTCTCAATTCCTTCTGACCCACTCAATCCTTTCATTCTCTATTCCATTCGCCCTTTACCCACATCCCTCCTCCATTTGCATGTCACGATCGGTCCCACCTTTTGTTGAATTTTCCCTCGAATTCCCTTGTGTCACTTTCATCTGGTCGATAATTCTCACAAGGCTCTGTGTTTTCTGAATTCTCTGTTACTGGGTCTTTTGTTGCGGTTTCATCTCATTGCTTGTCTTCGTTACTCTGAAATGGACCACCCCACTGTCGCAGATGAAGCCCGACGGGCAGCCTTATGCAATCGCATGGGTCGCTTGTGGTCCGAACAACAAATCGAGATATGGGATGAGGCAGTAACTAGTGATAAAATTGTGGAATGTCAGTTAACTCTGGTGGGTAAGATTCTCAATAACCCCTCAGTTAATTTTCAGGCTCTCCAAACTACTATGAAAAAGGCTTGGCGCACTGATTTAGTGGAATTCTCACAAGGCGACTCCGGTTTGTACATTATAAAGTTTAATCTTATGACGTCAAATAGAGAGTTCTAGAAAACGGACCTTGGTTGTTTGCCAATCATCTGTTTATCTTAAAACCTTGGATAGCTAACACGCCGTTGTATTGCTATGACTTTAACACTTGTGCGTTCTAGGTCCACGTTGTTGGCTTGCCTTTGGAGCGTTGTACAGATACTTTAATTCGTCGGGCTGCAGGTCATATTGGAAAGGTTATAGAAGTGAACATAGAGAGTAAAGATGGATTACCGCTTCGAGCAGGGAGGGCACGAGTGGAATTAGACCTTCAACGCCTGTTGAAAACAAGGCTTAGCCTTAAGGTTGAAGGCAAGAATCTTTGGTTGGACTTTAAATATGAACGTTTAACTCATTATTGCTACTCTTGCGGTATACTGGGCCACTATGCAACGAACTGTAAAGCTTTTCCATGTGATGAAAATAAATTAGACGACACCAGTTTTTTATATGGCTTTTGGTTAAGAGCAGAGGTACGGGAACATAGCCCCTTCTGGCGTACCTTTTATGATGAAGAGATTATCCCCGAGACCCCTCAACCTCCTTTAGCAATTATTCCTGTTCCGGACTCTGTCCATGTTGTACCTGACATTTCAGTACAAAAAAAAACAAGGGTAAACAAACTATGGAAGCCTCAGTATGTGATCCTACTATCACAGCAACAAGCCGAGCCAGTCAGGATCTTCATACCCTTGACCAACAACTCATATTGGCTGATAACTATGTAGCTGGTTCTTCTCAGTTGAAAAAGAAGCTTAAACATTCTCATCTTAATGCAAGATCAGGGCCTCTTAAGAAGGCCAAACAACTTCTTCCTCATGAAGTTAGACATCAACTTCAGGAGCATTTTGATGAATCAGCTTTACAAGACACTCCTATTACTGAAGCAGACACTCCTGTATGTTGGGCCCTAGTGGCTGGCCCTAAAAAGCCACCAGGTGAACAATGAGACTTATAAGTTGGAACTGTCAGGGGTTGGGCAACCCCTTGACAGTTCAAGCGCTAAGGGTCTTAGTGACCAAGGAGAAGCTCGAAATCCTACTTTTGATGGAAACGAAAAATCAGACTCAAAAGCTCATGGATCTTCGACGAAAACTCAAATTCTCAGCAGGTTATATTCAAAATCCAGTAGGATTGGCAGGAGGTTTAGCCTTTTTTTGGACTGATAAAGTTTCTTTGAAAGTAACCTATCAATCTTCAGATATGTTGGACTCTACTTGTACTGACCTGGACTCTGGCATCATCATGCGCCTCACCTGTTTACATGCTCCAACGCGCTTCATCTCCGACAGCACCTGTGGACAGTTTTACAACAAATCAGTAACTTTAACACCCTTCCTTGGCTATGTATAAGGGATTACAATGAGGTGCTATATCCATGGGAGAAAGTAGGGAAGTGTCCTGTCGAGCCTCACAGAATGTTTTCTTTTCGCGATCTCCTCAATGACTCTGTTATGGATCTCGGCAGCAAAGGCTGTGCCTTTACATGGACTAACAACAGACATGGCGATGATATTGTAAAGGAACGATTAGACAGAATGCTATGCACAAAGGATTGGAGATTGGCTTACCCTCTTGCCAAAGTACTCACCCTTCCAGCCCTGGGATCTTATCACAGCCCCCTTCTCTTGTCCACTGAAGCACTATCAAGCTGTAAAAGGCGGAAATCCTTCTACTTTGAGGCTTTTTGGCTTCAGGATATGGAGTGCCGTTCAATCATTACTACTTCATGGGCCTCTTCTCAGCTTGGAGAGGTGACACTCCCCCAAAAACTGCACTCCGTTTTTGTTGCATTATCCAAATGGAGTCGTTCCAAATTCAGGAATGCACAAACTCAGCTTCATACTCTCAAGAATCAGCTTCAGTCTGTTACCAATCAAACCTTTCTTCACTCTAATACTGATGTGATATCGGACATGAAAGCAAAAATACACGACTTATGGCAGCAGGAGGAAAAATTTTGGGCAATGCAATCCCGAGTTAATTGGCTTAAATGGGGGGACAGAAACACCAAATTTTTTCATGCCACTACGGTTCAAAGATGACAACAAAACAAGATAAGAATGCTATAGGATGATCAGCAAAACTGGATATGTCACCCTACTGTTCTTAAATAGATGACCTTTAACTATTTTCAGCAGCTATATTCTTCTGCAGGGTATAGAGACTATGGTCCGACACTAAATCTTTGCAAACAAGTCGTGACGGTGGAGATAAATGATAGTCTAACAGCTGCAGTTACCTGTGAGGAGGTCCAGACCGTGGTATTCCAATTAGGAGAGACCAAAGCACTCGGTCCAGACGGATTGAATGGTCAGTTGTATCGCGCCCATTGGGATATTCTGCAAGATGATATAATCTCAGCTGTGCAACAATTCTTTCATACAGGGATCTTATTACCAGAGTACAATCGCACCTCTATTTCCCTAATTACTAAGATTCCTCATCCAGAAAGATTGGACCAATTCCGTCCTATCAGCCTCTGCAATTTCATTTATAAGGTGATTTCTAAGATTCTTGCTAACCGTCTTAAACCCTGGCTGCCACAATTGATAGCACTAGAACAAACTGCGTTTGTTGGAGATCGGCAAATCCAGGATAATATAATTGTGGTTCAGGAGGTATTACATCATATCATAATCAGAAAACGGAAAAAGAATTTTCATGCCGTGCTTAAACTAGACATGCAGAAGGCTTATGACCAGGTCGAATGGAATTTCCTCAGAGATTAACTCCTAAAGCTTGGATTTCATACGAAATGGGTTCACTGGATATTCCAATGTGTTTCTACGGTTTCTTACAGTGTCAAATTCAATGGCGGATTTCTACCCTTTTTCCATCCTACTAGAGGTCTCAGACAAGGCGATCCTTCATCACCGTACCTATTCATCCTGATGGCTAATGCCTTAACCACTCTTATCAACAATGTAGTGGACATTGGCAATCTTAAAGGTATTAAACTTAACCGGTGGTGTCCTACTCTCTCCCACTTATTTTTCGCAAACGATGCTATTTTTTTCCTTGATGCGAAGCTTATTGAATGTCAGAACTTAGCTACTATACTTAATGAGTATTGCCTAGCTACGGGATAGGCCATTAATCGAAACAAATCAGGTTTATTTTGTAGCACAGACTGTCCTATCAGCTTGAAAGAAAATCTTGCCGGAGCACTTAGAGTTCCTATACTACACAAAACTGGCAGATATCTCGGTATACCCTCGGATTGGGGCAAATCAAAACGGGAAATGTTTTCTTGGCTTATGGGTCGAGTGCATTCAAAACTTGAAGGTTGGAAAGAAAAACTTATTTCAAAAGGAGGCAAGGAGGTCCTTCTTAAAACCGTTGTGCAAGCAATACCCCATTATGCAATGTCGATTTTCAAAATCCCTGCTACTATTTGTAAAGCCATAGAACAGAAAATAGCTATATTCTAGTGGCAGTCTTATTACAGCAAGAAAGGCATACATTGGAAGAACTGGGATTGCATTAAGAGTAGGAAAGATGAAAGGGGTTTAGGATTTCGCGATCTTATGGTTTTTAATAGAGCTCTACTGGGTAAACAAGCTTGGCGTCTAGCCCAAGATCCTACTTCATTGTATAGCAGACTACTAAAAGGTTTATATTTTCCATCTCAGGATTTTTGGCATGCCTCTAAAGGTGCTAGGCCCTCTTGGGGTTGGCAAAGCATACTACTAGGCCGGGAATCTATCGCAGATAAGGTTCTATGGTCTGTTGGAAATGGCACACACATAAAAATTGTGAGGATAGCTAGTTACCTAGCGGTGTTATTGGAGGTCCTGCTGCTAGGGATGAACCAGAAATGGTTGCAGACTTTATATCAACTGATTCTGACTCCTAGGATACTTCACTTTTGAATCAGCATTTTGATAGCCAAACAGTTGATGAGATCCTATCTATCCCTATTCGACCTCACTGTACCCAAGATAAACTTATCTGGAGAGGAACGCAAAATGGAACTTTTACAGTGAAGAACTGCTACAATCAGCTTAGAGCTCAGCAAAAAAGCAATATCACTAATCAGGCCTCTTCATCCTTTCAGCCGCCCCGCCGATTATGGAATGCAATCTGGAAACTACACACTATGCCTAAACTCAGGTCATTTCTCTGGTCTCTCTATAATAATGCATTGGCGACTAGAGAAAATCTATATAAACGACACATCTTGACAACCCCGACTTGCTGTATATGTGCTAATCACATACCCGAGACCCCAGAACATCTATTTTTGTTCTACCCATGGACATATGATGTTTGGAAGCATCCAAAATTAGATATAAAGAGTCCTATAGTGGCTGTGCATCGAATAGAAATCTGGTTACTTCAATTTATTGACAGCAAAGGTGGCTTACCGACTCTTGAAACGATTACGTCTGTCCTTTGGCACATCTGGAAAGCCCGGAATGATTTTCTTTTCCATCAACAACAGCCGAAAGCCGAGCGAGTTGTGCAATTAGCGATTGCAGATGCCCAATCCAGGCGTATTTTCAATACTCCAATGTCGCGATCTGTTTCAAAACAGAGTATTTCGCATCACATATGGCATCCACCGGACCAAGGAGTCTTAAAAGTTAACATTGATGCAGCTTACCACCCATCCTGCCTCGACGCCTCGACGTCTTGTGTGTGTAGAGACTCATCCGGCCGTTTGATCGATGGCTTTGTGCAGTCTGTCCGCGCCTCCTCGGCCCTGCAAGCTGAGGCGATCGCCCTAAATCTCACCCTGCATTTTCTGCTTCAGAGAGGACGAGAGATGGACAAGATCGTGGTGGAATCTGACTGCTTGATCATTGTGGAAGATGTTCGTGATCCTGCCCGACGACCGTGGGCTCTTAGATCGCTTCTCGAAGAAACTCGGGCGTTGCTCCTTCGGTGCCCTAATTTCCAACTAGTACACTGCCCTAGAGAAGCTAATGTTGTTGCAGACCAAGTTGCGAAGGTCCATCCGGCCTCCTTACTCCCTCCGAATTGGGTTCTTCAGCCTCCTCCTTTTTTGCAGGATCTTGTGTATTCTTAACTTAATGTAACTACTATGCTGAGATCTTAATATATGTGATGTTTCCAACCAAAAAAAAAAATATTCTTCGAGGAATGAGGCCACTTTCTTCAGCTTCAACGTCAATCAAGATTTGATAAAAGATGGTGTGAAGTACCACAATCTTCAACATGGGGAACCTACCATTTCACCGTGGGACTAATGCGGTTGCAGGCCCATTGCATCCATAAATTTTTCACGAGCCTAAGCTCTAATATGTGAATTTTAAAATTGCGAAAAGCATTCGATGGTAGATTAGCGGCGGATAGTTATCCACCTCTAAATTTAAGCATTTATTTTGAATATAGATATACTACAGAAAATCCAATTCACAAGATAATAAATAATCTGATCGAAGAATGACTTAAGACAGACAGAGAAATTGACTACTCTTTTGACGAAGTTGATCTGCACTTGCTTCGGATGCCAAAATTATTTTGAGGCGCACCCTTCTGATAGAACTGTAACCACATATTAGCATTAACCACGAGAATCTGAGTACAAGATGTACCACATAAAAGACACCATGCAAAGCCGAAAGAGAGACATTGAGACCACACATGCAGCAACACAAATTCCTCGTTTTACTTTAGTGGCTGTGGGGACTAATTCTTGCGCAGGTTGCGGAAGTAGGACGCCGTGTTCTTCTCGAAGTCGTCCTGGAAGATGCGCATGTCCCTCCCAGGAGCTTTCATGGTCCTTCTTCCGCTGGACCTGGACGAGTCGCCCATCAGACTCGCCACGCCCATGCGCAAGGCTAAGATCGCCAAGCCGGCGATCACTCCCGCGGCCGTGGCAGTGCCACTCAACTCCCCGCCCTTGCCAGTTCCCTCCCTGCTTTTGCTCTCGCTCCCTCCCATATGGGTTCTGATCGATATCAATATGCCTACGGAAATGATAAGCAATGAGGTCTCACCAGCGTTCTATGTGACTTGTTGCTTTTGGGAAGAAGTGAGTTTTTGGGTCAATTTATAGGGGGCTCCGGTGGCTTTGGAGATTGGACTTGGAGTAGTCCATTTACTCAATGCTCTCTCTCTCTGTGTCTGTCTCTCTCTCTCTCTCTCTCTGTGCAATATGTACTTATATTTCCGAGATCAAATCTCAAATGAGAAATCCCCGATTCCCCACTGACCTCTTCAACTTTAACATCAAAGACTATAAAGCTACTCAAGTTGGAGGGAATGTTTAAAAGTAGGTCTTTTTTTAAAGGCCTCCCCTCAGGTTCTCATTAATCTCAAAAGTATTTTGTTAAAGAAGTAATTCACCTCAACTGGTAAATCTGTTCCACTAGGGCCACTAAGTGTGAGAAGTCATCAGTCACGAGACTTCAGGCGTAATTCTTGTAAAAGCAAAAAAAAAAAAAAAAAAAAAAACTCTAACTTTAGATCTTATCTCAATACTGCCTCAAACTTTTATTTGTCTAAAAAGAAACCCAACTTTAAGTCCGATCCCTAATATACCCCGATTTCTTTTTTGCCGAAGAGAAAAATCATCAATTTTTACTCTATTCCTAATTCCTAAATCTGCCCCTATTAACTCTTTATTCAAAAATTGCAATAAATTGTCCCAAATTTTCATAATATAAAACGGTTTCATTTTGAATATAATTTTCCAATTGATGTGGATGTATTTTCTACATGAAAATGCCACATCAAGTTAGGACTAGACCACGAGAATAGATTTGAGAATAAATTAAAGGTTTGTGATTTTTTTAAGACAAAACAAAATATAGGACAGATTTGAAATTAAAGCTAAAGTTTTGAGGTTTTTCCCATATAAGAATAAGCTCAAGATAGTTTTGGCATTGAGCTTAAAGTTTGGGATTTTTTCTGAAGTCAAATAGAAGTTCGGAACATCCGAGACCTGATGTTAAGAATTAGGCCCGAAACTTTATTGCTGCAACGAATCGGGCGCAGTGCAAGCGTCTGATTTACTTTTACGAACCGTGTGAAAGATAAATGGCAAGACTCCGCCTTTCCACCTTCTCCCACCTTCACCATCATCATTCAAAGTCAGTCAATAGTCCACGCCTGGCATATCAAACTCCAATATACCTGTCTAAATCTAATGCGAAAATCTCGGGTGGGGGATAAAGATCAGAAGAAACCAAACAAGTGAAAATTTTCATGGAATGGAATGGTAGAGAACGAAGGTGGGGGGGGGGGGGGGGAGGGGTTGTAAGGGAGAGTCCAAAACAGCAACAAGGAGATAGCAAGTTCACTCCAGACACTATACATCAGCAATTGAAAAGCACCGACAGGAGTGGGAAAACATGCATATTTACAAATATTATCGATCCAACCTCTAGTAAACAACCACGATGGAAAGTTCCTCCAAGTCTTCGATCACGTTGGTTTCTGCTGATCCTCCTCATCCTGCAGATTTCCATCGATTAGCTGCCATCAAGAATCAAAGTCCGGGTAAAGATCGTTGACCGAAAGAAAAACCACATTTCAACGGGAAAGGAAGTTGAGATAGCAAGATAGACTTACCAGATTATCGATCATATTAAAATCATCAGCAAAGCTCCCTTCACCATCATCCAGAAGACCAGAAAAATGGTTAACAAATGAATGATTGCATATGAATCTATTAGAAGACTCGCACAACAAATTCACCAACACATCTGCACTCCCACTTAGATGGACAAGCAGCTTAGATAAATATATGAACATATAGACATTTGCATATGTCAGCATGGCGGGGGTGGGAGCTCGTGCCACTCTCTATATAGAGCATCAACCCACGCTACACGCATGTTTCTTACACTACGAACATTTGCATATGTCAGCATGGCGGGGGTGGGGGCTCATGCCTCTCTCTCTCTCTCTCTCTCTCTCTCTCCTCCCACATTCGTAGTCAAATACACGTAAATTGAGAATAACCATATATAAAAATCAACAGTACATCCACGCACAATATTGGTCCCATGAGTGGGCGTACCTATGATGAGTAGCTTGATTCTGTATCGACATTTACTAATGCATCTTTAACCAGCTCAAGTGAACAAGCTACAGACCCGAATATTAAGAAAGAAATGCTGTAAAACACAAAATCGATCGGCTAGCTCGATCAGCAAAGTCCAGATCTGCATTTGGTGTGTTCAATAAAACTCATATAGAATCTTGACTGAAGTGGGACTTAAGTAATCTGAAACGGCTAGGTTTGTGAAGGTTTAACACTTGATCGGTGCTTTCAGATGAAAAAGAACATCAAGGCGCTGCAGGTGTGTCGTCAACATTATGTGTCAGCATTACAGGCAACACTTGCCATAGGCTGACCATTTGAGCCACTACACTTAGTTTTCTCATGCTTGCGAATTTCTACTAATTATAAAACAGATCTGGTAGCTGAACTGTGGACAGATCAACATCACTTAAGCAGTTAGTGCACTGGCCCGGTAATGAAGTGAGTTCCTTTTAAGGGAATTGAGCACGCTAAAACAATCATCTCCTTGCAATAAATTTGTTACTAGGTCGTTTATCAAGTTCATTCTGTTAGCAATAAAAAGAAGAGAGAGGCATGCCACTGTTTGAGACCAATTATGTCCCGGGGGAAAAAAACAACTATCTCTAGTTTCTTAGACCTGAAAACACAAATGAAGGATAGAAGATATCTTTCGCATTTCCAATCAATACTCTTGTAGGGATGCTCTGCAGAGGGACACATTTAGCAACATTATATATTTCAATGTACGGTGACTAGATGTCTGACAAAGGCTTTCAAGGAAACACTATAAAAAAAAATAAAAAAATAAAAAAAAAAACAACAACAAAGAAAGAAAGAAAGAAAGAAAAGTCTACGGCGAGATCCAGTCACCCCTGAAAGGACTTGCCCTAGATCAAGCCTTCTTGAATTGCTAGTTAATCACGTGCAAAAAGCGCTAATTTCATTGTGCTAACTTAATCTATTAAGCTCATCGATAATGAATCAGCTTATATAAGTTGATAAATTTTACATTATAGAGGCTTGAAGAGGAAAGAATCCTTTTGAATTATGTGATGTTTACAAAGTGAATTAAATCTGCAGATCATGTACTAAACTATCAACTGTGCGAATTTATTAACAACGACAGTATATGTAAAATAAGATCATAGTTTCTTCGTGGATTTTGTGAACTTTGCTATATCTGTCCTTTTTCTTTTCTTTGCCAAAATGACAGGACCTCGTCGAATTGCAGAAACATGAAGGAATACTAACATTAGCAAATCAACAATAATGTCACACTCAAATAAAAGTATACAAAGTACATTCCAAAACACAATAAGCTTGTGCACATTCTAAGTCTCTAACCTTTCTATACTGAACTTGACAATTGTGATTGCTATCAATTTACATTCTAAGTTCCTAATCCTTATATGATTAATACTAGTACGTAATTCAAATGAGAGTTGGTAATCTTTTTTTTTTTTTTATGGGGGTTAAAAGAGTTGGTAATCTAAAACTAATTAATCTAACAAAAGTGGATAAGTATTCTAATGTAGGTTGGATGAAAGTATAACAATTATCCCAGTTTTTTTTTCCTTTTCGAATATCTGATCCTACGTCGTCTTATGATTCTTGCAGACCACCGTTTCAAGAGCTCAAGCGACGATCATATCCACAATCTTACACGAGATGTAAGTGGAAAGTAGAATGCAAAGGAGTCGTGATATCAAGAGGATGAAAAGTATAGTAGAAACGAGAGCAAATAAAAAGACACTTTGTTGTTGGTGACCGAAGATAGAGAGAGAGAAAGATTGCTTGATTTTGGTTTAGGTTGGAGACCACACGTTTGATCTAATAATGGGGACGTGAGTGCTTCAATTTTCCGAAATGCTTTAGCCGAAGTGAAAGCTTACTCATGTACAATTCCCATTTTCTGTCTCAATTTTACAATTATCGGATATGCATCACGTGGCGATCCACACCAACTAAAGAAAAGAAATCCTAATAACAGTCACTCTTCTCTCTCCCTTCTGCCTCAGACCGTGCCTTCGTCCTCACCGTCGATCGAACTACCCCGAGCATGCATGTAAAGTCTCCTTGGGTGTGTCGATCCAGTCCCAACAAAAGATGGTTTCCGAGACAACACCTTCACTGGAAACTTCGAAAAAGATGACCCCCATTCAAATTGGTTTAATTACCTGAGGAACGGGAAAAACGTTGGCATCATTTTTACGTAAAACGTCTCTTTGAATTCTAACTCGATGCTAGCTGCTTTTGTTAGTGCCCTAGTAATAAATTCGGCGGCCATGAACCGGTTAGGATGAAGATTAACCCAAGTCTTCGATGACCCAGGAACCTTTGGGGCAAGAGCAAAGGTGGTGGGAGATGAAGAGTCCCATAGTATAATCGAAGAGATAAGTTCTTGGATTGTTTATATCGGATTTCGTGTCTTTGCTTGAATAATGATTAGTGAATATTTGGAAAATTACATCTTCTTTTCTTTCTTTATTTCTTCCCTCTTAAGGGTTCGAGTGTTGCCTCCGCCCCCTTTGGAATGCTGAGTTGGATTTTTCCCCACCCCATTTTGGGGCACCTCTGGAACAAGTAGGTCCTACCAATTAACGTCAGATCAATACAAACATGATTCAGATCTCTAGCATACATCGAATGAGAGATATCGTGTCAAGTGATATATAAGTCAACACCTACTCTTAAATGGTCACCATCTTCTGTGGTTATTTTGAGTACTCCATTTGAGGGCGAATTCACATAGAATGGACTGGATCATTACTAAATTTGAATTGTACCATAACATGCGAAGCGGATCACAACTTTTTCCTAAATTAGGGGGACTGTTATTATAGTACGAAGGGAAACCAATGTGACTTCGAAATGAAATTTGGGAAAGGATTGGAGTATAGGAAACTAGGAATAAAAATATGATAAAAGATGGTGTGAAGTGCTAGAGACTTCAACATGGGGTAACCTACCGTTTCACCGTGGGACTAATGTGGTTGCATCCATTAATTTCTTTCGGGCCTAAGCTCTGATATGTGAATTTTAAATATCTCGAATGCCCTGATGGCGAAAAGTATTTGACGGTAGAATTGGGGCGGATAGTTATCCACCTCTAAATTGAAGTATTTATTCTTCTTCTTCTTTTGTAGAGATACTATAGAAAATCCAATTTATACATAAAAAGTGACTGCTCCTTTGATTAAGTTGATCAGCACTTGCTTCGGATGCCAAAATGATTTTGAGGCGCGCCCTTCTGATTGAAAAACCACATACTAGCATTAAGCACGAGAATCAAGTACGAAACGTACCACATAAAGAAACCATGCAAAGCCAAAAGAGAGACATCGAGACCACACGCAACTACACGAATTCCTCGTTTTACTTCAGTAGCTATGGCGACTACTTCTTGCCCAGGTTGCGGAAGTAGGATGCCGTGTCCTTCTCGAAGTCGTCCCGGAAGATGCGCATGTCCCCTCCGGGAGCTTTCATGGTCCTTCTTCCGCTGGACCTGGACGAGTCGCCCATCAGACTCGCCACGCCCACGCGCAAGGCCAAGATCGCCAAGCCGGCAACCTCTGCTTAAATTTCATGGAAGACGTATGAGGCTTCCACTGCTTAAATTTCCGAGATCGAGTTTAAATGAACCCCGACTCCCCACCAACCTCTTCTACTTTATGAACGAAAGAGGGTAGTATAGACTCTATAAAGCTACTCAAGTTGTAGTAAATGTTCAAAAGGATATCTTTTCCAGGCGTCAGCACAAGAAGTGATGAAGTTTTTATTAATCCCAAAGGTATTTTGTTAAAGAAGCAATTCACTTGATCCGGTAAATTTGTTCAACCGAGGACATTAAGTGCGGGAAGTCATCAGTCGCTAGACTTTATTGCCGCAATGAATCAGGCTCAGCGCAGGCGTCTGATTTTGACGGACCGTGTAACTGATAAATGGTGAGGCTTTGCCTCTCCACCTTCTTCATCATCATTCAAAGACAATGGTCAATGTCAGGCAAATCAAACTCCAATTTCACCTTTTTTAAATCTGATGCGAAAATCCCGGGCGGGAATAAAGATCAGAAGAAACCAAGCATATGAAAATTTCATATTCATGTTCCCAGCGAATAAATTAAGGGAGTGTCCAAAACAGCAACAAGGAGAGAGCAAGTTCACTCCAGATACTATACATCAGTAATTGACAAGCACCGACTGGAGAGGGAAAACATGGATATTTACATATATTATCGATCTAGCCTCTAGTAAACAACCACCATGGAAAGTTCCTCCAAGTCTTTGATCATGTTGGTTTCTGCTGATCCTCCTCATCCTCGTCATCCTGCAGATTTCCATTGATTAGTTCCCATCAGGAATCAAAGTCTAGGGGAAGATCATCAACCAAACAAAACCACATTTCAACAGGAAAGGAGGTTGAGATACTAAGATAGACTTACCAGATTATCGATCTTATCAAAATCATCAACAAAGCTCCCTTCACCATCATCTAGAAGACCAGAACAAAGGTTAACAGCTGAATGATTGCATATGGATCTATTAGAAGACTTGCATAACAAATTCACCAACACAATTGCACTCCCCCATAGATGGACGGGCAGCTTAGATAAATATATGAACATATAAACATTTGCCTGTGTCAGCATGACAGGCAGCTTAGATAGATGTATGAACATATAAACATTTGCATGAGTCAGCATGGCCGCCCCCCCCCCGGCCCAAGGCGGGGGGGCGTGGGGCCTCGTAGATATGTATATAGCATCAACCCATGCTACGCGCCTGTTTCTGGCACTACAATTGTCACTCCATAGATAACAACTTCAATGCAGTAAAGGTTTAAAATAACAAGAGGTTTACCAAGAAAAGAGGTTAGTGGAAGTATCAATGATTTAAGAGGGTGAGAGACCAAAAGTGATCTCTTGCTTAATACATATATACATAGTCACTAAAGTTTGGGCACATTCGCGGTCAAATACATGAAAATTGTAAGAAAAACCATACATAAAAATCAACAGTACATCCACGCACTATAATGGTCCCACGAGTAGGGGTACCTATGATAAGTAGCTTGATTCTGTATCAACAATTACTAAGCATCGTTAACCAGCTCATGGGAACAAGCCACAAACCCAAATATTAAGAAACAAATGCTGCAAAACACAAAATTGATCGGCTAGCTCAATCAGCCAGACTGTCCGATAAAACTCATAGATTCCTGACTGAAGTGGGACCCAATCAATCTGAATAGCTCTATTTTGGTGGACTCAGCCAAGTTTGTGCAGGTTTAACACTTGATCGGTGCTTTCAGATGAAAAAGAACATCAAGGCGCTGCAGGTGTGTCGCTAACATTACAGGCAACACTTGCCATAGGCTGACCATCTGAGCCACAACACTTAGTTTTCTAGTGCTTGTGAATTTTTACTAATTATAAAACAGATCTGGCAGCCGAACTGGTAGGGCAGATCAACATCACTTAAGCAGTTAGTGCTTTAAGGGAGATGAGCAAGCTACAACTATAGTCTACTCGCAATAAAATTGTCTGATAGGTCATTTATCAAGGTCATTCTGCATTAAACTTCCTAAAAGATAACACTTGAATTTAGCAGAGAAAGTCCACATGAATTACTGATCACACAGTTCCCACTCAATGGCTCCAGACAAAATGCCAGTCAGAAATGCAGCCAATCTGCAGGCGCAGCCAAATTTAATAACTTTCTTAGGAGGCAGCTATTCAGGTATAAGAGGTGAGAAGAGCAGGGCAACAGTTATATTTTGCAACGTTTTCAATAATATTTGAACCAAGCATAGGTCCAGTTGTAATAATCATGAGAAGACACCTAAATTTTGAGTCATAACATTTGTGTTGTAATAAAAAATTTGTATGAACAACAGTAAGAAATCAAAAGCATGTACCTGCGCCTCCATCACTGTCCTCAAGATCTCCTAGAAGAAAAGTATCCAAGTCTTGCTGAGCAGACAAACTCGATGTACTGCTTTTCGTGTTCTTCTCTACCGCATTAGGATTTTGGATCTCTGCAACTGGGGCCTGCATCATCTTCTCAGCTTTAGCCTGCTCCACAGCCTTGAGCTTGGCGTCCTCCAAGTACCTTTTCTCAAATCTAGAAAAGAAGAAAGAGGCATGCCACTGTTTGAGACCAAAATGTATCTTTCTCATCAATCACCACACAGAATTCTTTTGTTATATGACCTAAAAAAAAGCCATTTATTACAAACGAAGACTAAGCGCAGCAACATTGCACAGAGCTTAATTGTATGGCGACGGTAGCTCATACGGCATCTCAACTAAAGAGAAAAGGAGACATTCTCCCCCAAACTAGGTAAATTTACTTGGTTTCCTCCCAGTCCACGAAGCACAATGACTTACGGGGCCACGTGAGTGCTCACAAGAGTAAAATAGATCCTCCAAAATCTCCTCTCTTTCATGACCCGAGGACACAATTGATATCGCAGCCGCGAAATTTCCTGCATAACGAGATCAACATTAAGCAAAGAGAAGTCATCGTGGCTTCACGGAGCAAAAACGCGGACAAAGATCACCGAGGCAAACATTAGACCAGAGCTAGCATAGGGAACACTTTGAATTGTAAACGGCATTGATCAGAAAGATCACTCCTCTCCAAAGACAACTCATTTGCACCGATCTGAAACGCTCTCATAATCAAATCTCCTACCAAGCCGTAAGAACTCGGGGCCGTACCTTCACGGTGGTGAGAACGAGAGTCGCGTGCTTCGCTTGCCACTCCGTAAGATCCCGCCTCACGTTCGAACCAGCCGCGGCGGCATCGCCCTCCTCCTCCTTCTCCTCGTCATCTACCATCATCACAACCATCAAAACGACCACGGCCCAAAATCAATCCCCGAAACCACACCGATCCCCCTCCCCTACGAAGCCCTCGGGATCAAAAGAAACGCACCTCGGATCGGGAAGTTCTGGAACGTGGCGGGCGTGAACCCCTTGACGAACTCCCGCAGGTCCCCGGTGACGCCGAGCTTCTCGAGCTCCTCCTCCGCCGCCTCCTCCGGGGCGGCGGCATTGCCGGAGGGGCCGGCGAGGAGCGGCGGGGGAGGGCGGCGATGGACTTGATCTGGTCGGCCTGCTGGAGGGCGGCGGCCTTGAGGTCGTCGGCCTTCTTGGAGGCCTCGAGGGCGAGCTCGCGGGACTTCTTGGCGGTCTCGGAGATGAGATCGGAGATCTTGGCGGAGGCGGCGGAGGAGGCGGCGGAGGCGGCGAGGGTCTGGGACGTCTTCGCGGCCTCCTCGGCGAAGGTCTTGGCTCGCTTCCACCAGTCCTCCATTTTTCCCTTTGCAGGAGCGAGAACCGAAGCGCTCCCCTCGCTCGCTCCCTCGCTCGCCCTTTTTGACGGGATCCGGATCCTCCCTTGCTTCGGGATCGAGGGAGCTCCGATTCTGGATCTCCTCCTCACCCGGCCCGAAACGGCGCCGTTTCGAGCGGCGGGGGGGCCGAGGGATGCGATGCTTTGGAAGGGGATGACTGACCTTGTGCGCTGCACCGTGCTTCCTCCGTCTTTGCACGTGAACGTTGCGTCGAAAATGTCGAAATGGCGTGGGGTTCGGACTTCGATCGTAAGATAAAATGACACGTCTAGCGTGCCATGGAATGTATCCTCACGTTGATTTTGCCATTTTTTAACGTCATTTTTTGGAGACGTTCGACGTTATTTAAGTTCGTGCAATCATCGATGGTGTCTGACAGTGACGAGAAAGGAATGAGGAGCGATTTGGGAATGAACAAAAAGAGTTCGGGCGTTAGATTGGAAAAAACAAGCGAGATTGAAGGACAAGAAATGAATAGACGAATGAAAATGTATGGACTCAACGTAATAGTTTGTCCACCTCAAATTCCTTTGATTATCTAGGAGCTACACTGAAAGATTTTCTTAGCATATGTTATTCACATAAATTGACGAATGGGTATTTTTATCGCAATTTCGACTTGACATGAATAGGATTCAAGGGCGTAACTTCGTTGACATTTTACTGACACATTAAAGTTCAGGCCGAATGTTTCATCACATAAAGTTTGTACTTTTTTACCGTATGGTTTCTTCAACAGAATAAAAACACCCGACATCATCGAATCCAAGCCCAGCACGCCTATAGAGAATTTCTATGATTCCTCGAGGGACCGATCTACATCAAAACAAGCTGTATCGAGGTGACGTTTCATTTTAATGTCTCCACAAACGACATCACGCACGGATGCTTAAAAGTCTTCATCCAATAACCGAGATCGATTCATTCTGTGTTCAAAGGGTTACCAATCTCCAAAGGGACAACTCCCCAGGGAATCATAGAAAACCACCACAGCGCAGAACTCAATCAGAGAAAGAGAACAGAGAGAAAATTGTGGGGAGCTAGAACATATCAGTGCATAACTTTAGACATTGCACGAACGAAACCACAAACACCAACCAATGAACTCTCTTATCTATCAAACCCTCAAATCCTACAAGGGCAATCAAGAGAGGGCAACAATAGAAAAGAAGCAGATGTATACATCTATCTAACAACTAGACTAATGACCTAGAGAAATTTCTAGAGAGGAGATGCCATTCAGAATTTACAGCATAGGAATCGCACCCAACTCTTGTCCTTCCCGAGCCGTCTCCGATCCGATCTCGCCATCCTCACTGGGCTGCTATTCCACTCGGATTGCAATCTACATGCCAAACGAAAATGAAGAAACAAAAATGGAAGTCAATTCCAATCAAACAAAGTATGTAGCCAAAAGTCTTCGAGTTGGAACACAAGAGCATTGTAGCTTACATTGGAAAGGCAAAGGATCTAGCGCTGGTCGTGCTGCTATCCGATCTGATAGAGAGGGATCTGAGAGAGAGGCTTCCTGAATAAGTTATCGGTCCCGAGTAAGTTATCGAGCCCGATGGGGGGCCTGCCACAGAGAAACTCGACTCTCCGAGATCATGCCGTCCTAGGCAAGAATCAGTCCGCCTACCGGAAGCTCCATCCGGTTTATGCACATTCTGGTCCTCATGCTGTTCTTTATTGCCATTACTAGAACTTGCCCCTCTATCACTCGATTCAGATGCTGAAGCATTGAAACTGAAGGTAATACTTCCACTCTCCACTTTCCTGCAGTAAGATAACTCGTTGGCAAGATCCTTGTATTCCGCCCTTTCGGATGCAGATGGGTCAGCTGCAACCTGGTTATCGGGGCTCCTGTTATCCATCTCGCAGTTATCTCGCAAATCATGGACTTGGGCAGTATCATTCGCTTCTTTGATGATAGAAGAAGGGGATGGGGGAGCATTCTCCTCGCTCCTTTCGACTGATTCTTGGGTTTTAACTGAGGACAAATTCAAACATGCCATCACAGATTCATCGTTTGAGCCCTGTATTCAGGATAAAAAAATTAAAAGATTAGCCTACAGAGCCAACTCCATACATCATACTTAAATGAATTCCAATTGACGACAACAAAGTATCTCAACCTCGACTCCAGAACCAGAACAGACGAAAGAACAAAAGGTTAAACCCTCAGTTGACATGGAGATCGCACTTGAAACTTAGCAATGAGACATTATGACTAGTTACAAGATTGTCACTTCTTTTCTCAGATCCAAAGAACTCCAATGTTGGAACACACGTACAAGGCTACACCTGTGCCGTCGTATCATCTTTCAAAAGCAGCACATTACAAAGCTACACCAGAAACCTGACAGGCTTTGTTTAATATTCCAAAATTGAGGAAATACATACCACAGCAGAAGGTGGCTTCATTTTATCAGCAATATCATCAGAAGACTCTCGGTCAATATTTTGTAAAGTCAGCTCTTGGACTGAAGGAACCACTTTCTCGTTGGATAACTCATCCACAAATTTGTCTCCTGTTGTGTCTGCCTGCACTAAATCCTCAGAACCATTTTTGGAACACTCAAGTGCATCTAAGTCACTGTTTGCATCCTTCTCTAAAGGCAAAAAGGCATCCAGGTCCTTATTTCCATCAGTTTCTGACAAGGTAGCCTTGTGAGAGGGCACACCTTCGTCTACACAGATATCTTTGACATCACATGAAGGGTTTCCTTTGTGACAAGGTATTGACTTATCAACCTCACATTCCGTGACAGTTTTATCAGTGAAAAGGTCCAAGGGCTCTTTAACCAGTTCTGTTTCTCCAGTAGAATCTGTATTTGAAGCGAACGAACTTTTTACAGTCAATTTGCCACTCCCAGTAAGAACCTCGTCAGGCTCCGGATTGCTCAATCCTGGCACTGGCCAAAATCCATCCCCAGAATTGACATCAATCGGCAATGGAGCAGCAATATTCTCGTTGTACTTCATATCATCTAGGTTTTCCTTCATGCTGTCCTTGTTTGACTTTCGTTCAACAGTTGTCATGGGGTCATCATTGTGCTGAAAGGACTTTGCAGTAGGATTATTGACCAGATGTTGAACCACCGTCTCACCATCTGCGATGCAACACACTACTGAAGCGTAAAAAAATGCAACTAAGGAATTATAGATGACTTAGAGTGGTAACCGCAACTTCCTGCGTGAAGCAAAAATTCCAGAAACTCGCTATGACTATTAAGTTTTAATCAAGTCAACCAGACTAAATGAGTGAGATGGTAGGCAAGTGCTTGGAGCCCCCATTCATGGAGATATCATCTTTTAGGAAAATAATTTTTCCACCCTTTTCGCTCTGGGACAAGACAGTCAAAGGCTGCAACCATTCGCAAAACAGAATTCTTTTTATGCATGTAAAAACGTATTAATACCAATTCTTAACAATTTCCACTAGGATAACATGCAGGACATACAAAAGAAAAAGGTTCAGTACCAATCTTCATAGTTGAAAATTTAGCCAAATGTCAGAAGAACTATTCCAGAACCGCGAGCTATTTATGTCATTCGTCACACGGGAATTCTCTGCAACAAGGAGATCCTGAAATTGAACAGAGTTATGTCAGCAAGCAACTATTGTGTACATGTGAGCGAGCCTTCAGGGAACCTCACATAACAGGAAAACCATATGAGTCTAAAAGTAGGAATCCTAAAGGACGACTAGAAGAACTTGAAACCAGATAATGACCAGCAGATTCTTTTCCAGCATCCAGCAATACCAGCACAGTTCAACCAGCAATAAGCTCAACCGGCATCATGCTTTCATCAGAGTTAGTCATTACCATTCGAAAAAGAACACAGAAAGGTAAAAGGATCACCGAAAAGAAGTCCTAGCCCATTTCAAAGTCTTCTTTTCTTTTCCAAAACAGTTCGTGATAGCCCACCGAGACGAATGATTCTAGAACAGGCATCGGCTTATATAGACAGGTCAGTCCCAATCTTGATCCAGGCACTATTTGATATTTAGACAGAGATGAAGCCTCAAATACAAAACTGTAGAAAAAGGCCAAAACCACGACTGGGAAACAGGGTAGACACTGAGTGAGTTGAGATGGCCCTGTTAAGCCTAATCTAAAAGGAAGCCAATATCGTCTTCTGATAATGCGCACTCAGTTTGCCAATATATAAAAAAAAAAAAAATGCCCCAAAAATCTGAAAAGCACTGTCCTACGGAAATCCAGTAGAATATCTGTAATGATTATACATATACCCGGATTGGTCCATGATGGGTGAATTGCGAAGACTAGAGGATAGTGGCCAATACATCTGCACTCATCCCAAAGGGGCGGAGAAAAAGTAGAAGAGAAAACAGTAATTGGCTGATGTACAAAAGGACAAGGGGAAACAAAAGTTTTCAACTTTCCAAAAGCTTCCAAAACTTTCAACCCCAGAATGATTCCCCCCTCCCAATTCTTTTATTCTCCAAAAAGGTTAAAAAAACCTTAGACGACCCTCTATTGGAGCGGTTCCATCAGTTCACCACCTTTGTCCCACCGGGAGAGAAGGTCTGATCGGATCGAAACTCGAAGTCGAGCCCAAAACCCAGAACGCGAACGAGAAATTAGAACGGCAGTGGAAAAGGGAAAGTGAGAGAACCCAAATGGGTTCAGCCGGAATCACCGAGAGAGACGAGCAAAAATCCAAGAAAGAAGGGGAACACAGCAAGACCCGAAACCAGATCCGACAAGAGAACAACCTCAAAATCCAACAAAAATACAAGGATCCAAAACTGGACAGGAAACCCAAGTACCTTTTGCCCCCGATCAGCTACAAGAGGACAACCATCTATCCTTCCACCTCTCGCTCTGTTCCGGAAGAGGCGTGTCACACTCTGGAGCCACCCCCACTGCCACAAAAAAAAAAAAAAAAAAAAAAAAAAAAAAAAAAAAAAAGGGGAAAAAAACCTTAGAAAAAGGGAAGGAAAACACCATGTAACACGGCGAAATCCGGGACAAAGAAGACGGGAAAAAGAGAAAGCATCGAACAGTTCCTGCAACTGATTTCGCGGATCAAGACGTGGAGATTCCGGACCCGGCAAAAAAGCAAAAGATGGGGGGAGAGAGACAGACAGACAGACAGAGACAGAGGGGACAACCTGCGCTTCGGAACGGCAGATGGGTTCGAACTGAACTCGACGGCGAAGGAAGGAGATCGCGGGTGGCGGAAGGGACGACAGCAGAAGCCCCGCTCCAGAGGACAAGAAAGAGTTCGTTGAAGCAGGGGAGATGAAGTGAAGGAGGGAAAGGAGGGAGAGAGAGCGTGTAAAGTAAAAAGACAGAGCGGGGGGTGATGCTACATAAAGTAGGTGGCTAGAGATAGAGAGAGAAAGGGTGAGTTGTACCCATTTTATCGAACTCCTCCCAATTACGAGGTCAACTAATATAGTTGATTTAATTATTATTGTTATTATTTATTATAATGATGCTTTAAGTAGGACAACCGACGAATCTTAGATGTTATTTTTACCTTAATTAGTGGCTAGAGAATTTTTATTTCTACATACTCAGGAATGCATTTTAAGAAAGGGAATCTCATGTTTCAATTTGGATTATTTATTTCTAAAGAAGCTTATGTAATGAATAATTTCACTTTTTTTGTTATTATTGCACTCTAGGCGTCTCGTGAGCACTAATTGTCGGACGGATAGTAAGCGATGTGACTAGAATTGTTAAATGAACTTGAGAATAAAATATTTTGGCGATTGACTTTTCTTGTCACGAGAGTTGAGAGAAAATCGGAAATTAGAAACTAATCTTGTTTGATTTTATTACTTAATAAGCCCATTCGAAGCACTCTTGTACTCAAATATTTTTACCGATTTCTAGGATATCAAAAACATATGCAGAGCTTACCTTTTGGAGACCGCTCGACACCTTCACACATAAGTCTCTATTTATGAAAACATTACTTTCAATAATTAAATATGAAAAAATCGCACTCAATCGTAATCTTTGAGAAAAAAATATTTTGGCAATTGACTCCGCTGGTCACGAAAGTTAAGAAAAACTCATAACTTAGAAACTAATCGTGTGTGATTGTATTACTTAATAAGGCCATTCAAAACACCAATTACTCAAATATATATACACACACAAATACCAAATACGTATGCAAAGCTGACCTCCGGAGACGGCTGACAGCCTGACACTTTCACATTCAATTCGCCATCTACGAAAACATCACTGTCTCTAAGAAATCATCCTTCATCAAAAATGAAATTATACACTCGAAATCAACTAAAAACTCCAAAACATTTCGACCAAAAAAAAAAAGAAGAAGAAAAGTTCAAGATCGCTCGAAACTAGGGTTTAGCAATTAATGTGTCTATCCCCCTCCCAACTAATAAAAGGCCAAAAAGGGACGCCCTTAAATGCGCCAAACCCTCACTCTCCCTTTCGTTTTCCTCTTCTTTCTTCTCCCCCAATCCTCTTTCGCTTTTCGTCGCGGCATTAGCTGTTCACCACTACCCATTTTTCTCTTTTCCTTCTCCGTTTCCTCGTCTTGTCGCCCGTCGCCTTCCGTTTCTCACTAATTTTCCCGAGAAAATACCCCCTCGGAAGGTCAAAGCCTAAAAATGTCGTCTTGCATGCGGGGGGGTGAATTAGAGAATTTATCAACGGACGAAGAAACGGATTATTATAATTTCTTTCAATGTGGTCCTCGATGCAACCTCGTCTTTTGCGAAACGCCTTGCGGGAAGGGGATTAACTAAAACCCTAGTTAATCCCCCCTTCCCCTCCCTATAAGCAGCCTCTAATCATCGTCTGCAGGAAAAAGAAGTGATATTTTAATAATGGTTCGTTTCTTACTGCAGCGCCGATCCCGAACCAATTCGTCTTTTTGGCTTTACCTCCGAGTTTCTTACTCTTTTTCTCCGTTTTCTTCTTCTTTTCCTCGTTCTTTTTCTTTTGCGTGGGACCACGTTTGGCCGTCGAGACGAGGATTAGACTTGCGGTGCGGCGCGATATGCCAACGGATGCAGGGGGGATTTATCGAATCTCATGCTTTTGTTTTGTTTGGTACGTGAATGGATTAAGTAGATGGTGAAGAATTAAGTAACTTAAAACGCGGAGATAGAAAAGCTTAATCTACTGTGCCCCTAACATGCGATCGGATTAGTTCTACCTGTCTACCGGAGTGGATTGCCTTGAAATCAGGTTTGACTCCGGGTTCCAAAATTTGGAACCGGTTTGACTCTAGATTAGCAAAAACCCACTCGAGAACTAGATCGGTTTCGTTAAGCTGAAAAAAAAAAAAACAAAAACCCTAGTTTCCTTTAGGTTGAGGTTTTATATGAGTTTATTGCAAATCTAACTATGTTGTTTGTTTTTTTTTTCAGGTGGTTAGAATTTGGAATAGTATCGTTATGGATGAATGAATGATGGAGTTTTATAATTTTTGTTTTCAATAATAAAATTGAATATATTCTCATTGTATAATGTACATTTTTTGGTATAAACGATATATAAGTATAAATGAATCTAAAGGTTCATAGACGGAGATGATAAAAATTTCTCACAACATTTTTCCTACTTTATTTTTTTGTTTTAATTTTATTTTCCTCTGTTTCTAAATTATTTTATTTTTTAAAATATTTTCCAATTCAATTAATTTCTAATAAAATTTTATTAAATATCAAACCGTACTAATATAATGTAATAAATATATATTTATATATTGTTATTTAAAAATATTATAATTAAATATTATTTATGTTGAAATATAATTTCAATTTTGTTAATTTAATAATTTTATTCTTCAAGAAAAATAACTTTTATATTATAAATATTAAAATTTCTATCCACATTTATCTCATCTATTTCCCATAAAATAATTTTATCATATTTATATTCATTTTATATATAATTTTATCTTTTCTTGAATAGGCACTGAGACACGAAATAGAATAATTCATGAATTTTATCATGACTACCAAATACCGCCAGAGGTTCTAGAATTGATTTAAACGCAAACAAAGCAAGTTTTCGGTTCGAGGTTTCAAGTTCAGAATCTACCCACCCGAGAACCAATCAACCCTAATGCACGTGAGATGAACGTCGCTTGTGATGATCGCCATTTCCAACAACGACATCCAAGGCGGCAACGTGCGGTTGCCGCTGTCGTAGGGGTGTGATCCCGGCCGCGATGGTCCGTGATGGCCAGATTTGATCGTGCATGGATAGGAAGAGAAAGGCTCTCGGTGGTGGTCGCCAGAGACCAAGCAGCGGTTGACAGCGACCCATGATTTTTTTTTCGGGTCTCCTTGGTCGAGTAAACTTGATTCCATTCCTAAGGTCGGCACGACTCGTCCAGCCTGTTATCCGAAACATCCAAGTTTGTCCTATCCAATGAGGTGATAACTCCGCTGTTTATTTTAATCCGCAATCTTCTTTCGCGACTCGCCTTTTACTTAATAAAAACATTCGCAATCTATTAAAACACAAAGATGTTTTTGTTATAAAACCATATTTCAACGGTCTTCAAGAACGAATTCCCATTTCCTTTATGAGATTTTAAAGGAAAAATCAAAAGGGAAAATAAAAAGGTTATATTGCAAATGACTTATACTACAAAAAACGCTCGAATTTGTACATTTATGATAAATTTATCCTCCATTAATTTCGTTAAATTGGATTAATATCATGAAAAATCACAAACGGTTACTCATGTAATAAACGTAGAATTAAATCCCAAAATGGTAAAATTTAGCTCAATAATTTAATGGTAAAATTTGAGTAAAAACTAACAAATAGTAAATTTATCACAAATGTAATGATTTAGAGAAATTTATCACATAAATCCTATCACAAATGAAGTCTTGATTTTTTTTTCCCCTTTTCGGCCTTGTCATTTTTGGGTGGCCGATTTAACTACGACGATCAGACCAATTCCTAAAAAAGAAAAATTAAAGGTCATATATGAGATCATTATATATCTCGATGAAATTTACTAAGAAAAAGATAAAAAGGGAAGAAAATTTTAAATGGAGACAGAATCATCATTTTTGACCATTCCTTGCGTGGGAGGGAGGGGGCACCGACCGGGCGTCATGGTACTCGCATATGATCGCGTACACGTGCGGTGGGCCCCGCGGCTCTTGTCGCTCGCTAAAGTGCGCCGTGGGAGTTGATTTGACGTACGGCTGAGGAATGTGCGCTGGCCCCTCTCTAATTCTGAAACCGGACTAGACCGAATCGACGGTTTTTCCATTCAGAAGGAATCGTGCCAACCAAGCTAGACGGGATTTTTTTCCAGTTCTTTATGAGTCTATTTCGTTTTCCTTTAAATATTTATAGCAAAAATCACCAAAAAACAAAAAAACACCACCGATTTTAGGGCAAACAGAGTCGGTTTCCAGTTTTAGCACACTTAACCGACCTTGTTTGGTCCATTTTGGATTCCGGAGTAGGAATTAACCTATCTCGAAAACGAACTCTCCTAAAATGTCTTATAGGCTATGTAGCACTGACATGGACACGCGACACAATACAACACGACACGCCGATACGTCATTTCTAAAAAAATAGAGAATTCCGACACGTCACAACACGTTATATATTAAATATATATTTTTATATATAAATGCAAAAATAAATAATAAAAATAGCATATAATTAATTTATACTAAAAATATTAATTCAACATTTGTTAATATCATTCATTATTTTAATTTGACGGAGATTGAATAAGAAATTCAAAATGCAAACACAAAAGAGTAAATTTGAAGGAGCATGTCATGTTTTCTTACACTTATCGGAAATTAGTGAGATTTCTTATAGTCCCAGACAGAGTTCAGAGTTCATGATATAAACTAGCTTTGAGCTCCTTTGCAAAATAAGGTTTGAGAAAAATGAAAATTTAGGATGAGAATTCTTGAAGTATGATCAAAAGAAAATGAAATAACTAAATTCGTTGTGCAAAATGTAAGAGATAACTCACAAGCTAATGATATAGACCAAAAGAGATAACTCACAAGTGCGGAAAGAAGTGAAAAAATAAAAAATAAAAAAAAAAAAAATAAAATCACAACTTTAAGTCTGCAAGAGGCGGCGGAGCGACGCCAGCGAGAATAGGACCATTTCATCGTCACTCACGGGAATGTTAAAATTTATAATCGAGAAACTTGAGAGTAAGAATTTTCTTCTTTTCCCTTTATTTTTGTTATTTTCGTTATTTTTTTTATATATTTATACTTTGACTCCTCAAGTATTGAAAATTTTTAAAATTGACCCCATGCGTGTCGAAATCGCGTGTCAAAATTTCAGACTCGCGTGTTGGAACGTGTTGGAGCGTGTCGGACAAGTGTTGAAGTGTTGGACACGTGTCCCGACACAACACAGGTTTCTGAGAGTGTCGGTGTTTAAATTTTTATAGGTCTTTTAAGTGGGTGTGTCTTTGCTATTGTGTCCTTGAATTATCAAACAATAATTTCATTAGGAAATTTGATACGGAGATTCGAGTTATCATAAGATGGAAGGAAATATTTTCCCTTTTTTTTTTTTTGTGAGGCTTTTGCAATGTAGTTGGTGAACATTGAGAATGCGAAATGCAACCCAATAAAAGATTTATGATCTATTAATTATTGATAGTTAAAGGGACCACCGGGGCTCACAATATAGCCCACGGATATCTTTGGCCCGAATCGAGATTATATCGCCGCAAGATGTTCGATTTTAAAGCATTTAAAGAACACAACCAAATCAAGAGTTCTATTGCCAAGAATTATAAATGCGACCAAATCTCCGGTGACAATTTGATGATTCCGAACAAAGAAAGATTTTCCCGAATAAGAGTTAGGTTGTTCGGTAGATACGCTAAAGATTGCAAAAATGTTTGCATTAATTTTCTTTATTTTTGGTACTAAGATATGAGTTATAATGGCAAGAACTTGAATTTATCGGTAGGGTTGCCTAACGTCGTTTGACGAGGTGGCCACACCAAATTAAACCAAACCAAACCTCCCAACTTTAGATCCTACGACCAGACACGTGCTGAATTATATTAGTAGTGAGTAGTGAAGACATTTACTTAAATTCGAGACGAGGAATATAAATAATTTAAAAGGAATCACGACAAGTCGTGCTGGAAAAAAAAACCGCATCTTCTTTACTATTGACACGTGTAATTGGTTTAAATTTTCAATCTATTTTCAAAGCGATTATTTATTAACGCGAAATTCGTCGATTTCTTTCCAAATGGAGGGCAATCTTCCAAATGGCTCGGTAGACTTTCTTGATGGCCGCCGTCTGCAATCTTCTTTTTTTTTCCCAAAAAATCATCATATAATCATCACGAACGGTTCTTTAAATGATATTGTATGGAAAATTAAAGGACTCGTTAAAATAGTGACGGTAAAAGATTTGACTCGTCCTCACTCGTGCCTTCCACGAAAGACCTTATGCAGCAATCTCTCGCTTTGGACCACATACCCATGACTTCGCACGTCCACGATGATTAACTTCTATTTCTACTTTTGGTGTTAAAAAAGGCAATAGATTCAATTTCTTTCCACAAACTGATCAATCTTCTAAATTATGGATAGGAACTGGCCTGCCTGATCTTGGAATCGGATTAGACCGATTAATCCAATTCCAAAATTGGTCTCGAAACTGATAATTTTTCTACTTATATATTATTGGGTGCTCGGACATGGAGTATTCATCCCCCCTTTTGTACACGGTAGAATCAGCGACTGAATTATGTTTTACAAACGATTTTACTGTTCCTTTAAAATCTCATTTCTCGCACCTGTACATTTTTAAAAACTTGGCTACACTTGAAAAAATGTCAGTGAAAGAAGTTGCCAATTCCTCAATGTTTTGATAGATTGTTGGAAATTTTACCATGCTTTGAAAATATCATCGACTTCCTTTCATATAGTTTTCTAGTTACCTATTTTTTCATTTTTCAGTCGGAGAAAATTTATTGGTGACTTATCGACACTCATTAGAGCTCATCTATTTAATAGCGAAGTCCTCTTCACACGAGACCAAGAATCATTCATGTTATCAAAAAATCTAACCCGAAAAGTTTAGGCACATGTACATATGAAGAGTATGTACAAGATTACGATCTGAGACGATATTTCAAACGCATGCGATGGAAAAAACCCTGAAGTGCAAGGAGCTGGCATTGTCGCTCTCAAGTTATCACAATAATAGGTCCCACCTTCGATTACAAAGGCCACGTTGTACTTCGTTCCTATCATTAAAGATTGGCGTCCTCACGTACCGCATTTGATCTCGCACGAAAGGTGCTAAAGACAAAAAAACAGAGAAATTTCTTGGAAAAACACATATTAAATTCCATGTGTATATATATATATATATATATATATATATATATATGCACTGGATAATTATTGGCTAGATAAAATAGCAAAATAGAATAAACAAATAAAAAAATGAGGAGATTAGAAACTTCCCCGCGAATCAATCGAATAAAGGGGGAGAGTTCCTTATCGCTTAATTAATTAACTCTCGGGAAAAAAAAAAAAAAAAAAACTTAGGAAAAATTCTCATGGCCCCGTTGCTGCGAATAAACTATTAATTGGGTCTGAAGATATCAACATCCATTTGTGATCCCGCGATTTTTCTCGGCATTTGCTAAGAAATCTTACGGAAGAACAACCTTAGTCCTATCTTCTCAAATTTATTATTATTAATTTCCTTTTATATGCCGTGGACATCATCTTCGAAGACGGTTCCAGGTGAATGCCATAAAAAAATGTCCTCTCGGTCTTCATGATGTTCTTTTGACTAGCGCGATACTGCAAACTGATAATATAGAGAAAATTTCATAGGATGTGAAATCAGCAGTTGAGATCTCAAGGTCAAAGGGCTTGAAAAATTTCTTATTATCTTACATCGGCTCCACGATTTCAACCTTGTCAACGCATGCACACACGCGCAGACAGACAAAATCTTGAAGCAAAAGATCTCGAAAAATATCATATTATTTAGTTCGTTTGAAGAGACTACGTAATCCTCCGAGACTCGAGAAATGATAAGTATATATGAAAATGCATGAATTGTCTCTTGTGACGTTGTGACAATCCAAAAGAAAACTGGAATAAGAACATCGGATGTCCCATCAATTTGCTTCGACTGAATCGGATTTATGAATCGATTAGGTATGGCGATCCTTCCTTTCGTTTCTTTTTGTAGACCATCTAATCTAGCATTTTTCCACCTAATTCACATCTCACTACTGACATAAGCACCCGATATTTTATTGGGTCCTTTTTTATCATTAAAAAAATTTAAAAACTCTATATATATTGAGGAGAGGCACTTGCGAATAAGGAAGAGACAATTCCAATTGACAGAGGAAAAAAATCTGGCAACGGGGCCAAAAAGGAAGGAAAGAGAGAGAAAAAGAGGGCACTTGGAAGATACTTGTCTTCCTTTTGGATATGGGCCTTGCCAAACCCATTGGCCCGTTTCTCGGCCCATGTTTTTCGGCGACCCGGAATGGGCTGGCCCAGATCTTAAAAAATTCTCGTTGCTGAAAGAGACTTTTTTGTGCTCTTCCAAAGCACAGTAATATCCAACTTAGATAATTAGCTTTTTTTTTTTTTTTGTATTTAGGATCCGGCCTGGCACAACCTTGCGGGTGCTCACGGCCTCCGAGGACCCGACAGGCCCAATGGCGACCACCGACTATACCTAGAGGAGAGGGTAAACCCACCACTGTAGCCTCCCCACTTAAGATCTTGCAATGACCGGAGATTCAAACTCATTCTCTCGACAACGATGCGTAGTAAAGACAAACCATCACGGCCACCTACCAATAGGTATTAGCCTTTTCCACTTAAACAAAAATTACATTTCATATTGATTATTTCCCTCTCTAACTTGCAAAAAGAAAGAAAGAAGGCACGTTAGCATCCATATTGATCTAATATGCTCTGAAAGTGCTCACCTTAAATTTCTCATGATGTAATAAACATTTCAAAAACGTGTTGAATAAGTTAGTTCCAACAAAATTGGAAATGGAGATTTTATTTTGCTAATAATTATTAACTTGACGCTGGATAATGGATGTGACATGTGTCGGCATATTTATGGCTCATATGTTGCTACCATGTTATATTTTTTTTTTTTCGTTATCTACGTTAGAAAAATATACATAACATGAATTGAAAGAAGTTCCGAAATCAAGTTGAATAGACCCTTTTTAAATTCTTGAAAAATAAATAATTTATAAGATATTTTGTCAAAAATATTATTTTATTATTCAGAAATATGAATAAACGAAAAATATTTTCACAGAAAATATGAAGATAAAAATTATTATCGATTTATTTTTACTAATTAACTACTTAAAGCGATCCGATTGAACGATTGTAGGAATTTCTTTTTCGCAAAATGAAACAAAGAGCATGCTTCCCAAAAATGAAAAAGAGAGAAAATTAAGTGAGAGAGAAGAGAAGGACAGATGTGGGGACAAAAGGGAAGGAGATGAAGTGCTCCTCCGCGATCCAGAAGATCGTTTTAATGGCCTCCGACTCCAAGCCCCAGCGCCTCCGTCAATGTCCGCCGCTACTGCATCCTCTTCTTCTTCTTCTTCTTCCTGCTTTCTTCTTGGCAATTCGCTGTCGCTTTCCTGCACAACAACCCTAGGATTCACCCTCTCTCCGCCGCTTGCGTCGCTCATACTGGCTGCATAATACGGCTTCGCAGGGGCAGGCTTCCAGAGCTCGGCAGCTGAGAAGGCCAGGACGATGACGACCCAGTCTTCTCTCAAGGATGCCTTCTCCTCCTACGCCGAGTACCTCAACCACCTCGTAAACGCTCTTTCTCTCTCTCCCTCTCCCTCCCTCTTTCTCTCTCTCGCTCTCTCTTCATTGGTTCATTGTTATCGAGATGTGGGCATAGGTAGCAGCGAGCGAGTGCGATTGACCCATTTTCTGAGTGTAGGGAGAAATTGGAAGGGGCGAGGTTCTGGGTAGTAGTAAGCTTTCTAGGGCTGCCTTTTCACTCGAGAGGCCGGTGTTGAAGCTGTGCGCATAAAAAGTTTTTTTTTTTTTTTTTGGGTGCGCAATGTGGTGAGTAAGTCGGCGGGCACTAGCCTTCACTTGCATAAGAACTAAGCTACACTGGAATATTGAGGTTTAGGGTATTCATTCGAATTGCATATAGATGGTAGTCATTTTGCTCTGTGATCAGTGGCCTTTTATCCGAGTCGTGCTTACATACCTTGGCCTTTTGTTGTTGCCATATGGCCTTTCCCTACTATTGGGTTCTCTTGTTTCTGTTCGAATGTTTATCTGACACGGCCACAATTTGCATCCGTAGAATGAAAAACGCGAAAGGGTAGTCAAAGCGAGTCGAGACATAACCTCGAACAGCAAGAAGGTCATATTTCAGGTGCACAGGTAATATTTATTGGTATATCTTCATATCTTTAGTGCCGTGCGCTTTAAAAAGGGTCAAATGATCTAATTCTTTGATTCTTGCTGAAATTGATAAAATTGTAAGTAGCAGGCATCATCAAAGCTAGTTTTGCACGATCAATTCTTAAAATTAACTTCCCAGTTTTCTTGGAATTGAACCATGTCCCATATCATGCTCATCGCAGAATCAGTAAAAGCAACAAAGAGGAAGTCTTGGAGAAGGCACACAAGGATTTAGCAGCTGTTGTGGATCAGTACGTAGCCAGATTGGTAAAAGAGTTGCGAGGCAGTGACTTTTGGAAACTCCGACGGGCATACTCTCCAGGGGTTTGTGATAGTTTATCTGTCTGCTTAAAAGGCCCAAATAGATTGCTGCAGTTGCCTAAAGTTGCCCTTTGTTTTGCAGATACAGGAGTATGTTGAGGCCGCCACTCTCTGTAGATTTTGTAAATCCGGGACCCTTTTAAATCTCGAGGAGATGAATGCTTCTTTATCATCGCTGAGTGATCCATCTCATGAACCTTTGCAGATTAATATCCTTGACTATATTCTTGGGGTAATGGCCTAAATTTTCATAATCTATGCACTTCCGACTACTTTAAAGATGTAATAGCATCTCAGCATTGTATATGAAAAGATGTAATAGCATACAAAACAAAAAGCAATCAGGATGAAGCATTGAAATATCTTTTTTTTTTTTTTTTTTTTTGCTCTGTCAATTGATTTTTTGAACTAGTTCGGTCTATTTAAAACATTGGGTTAGTTGATTCTGGTCATCTACATGACTCAAATGTGTCCTTGAATGAGCAAAGGTTGTGCATGTACTGGCAAACACTTGAAATGCTTGCAAGCTAACTTACTCGAGCTTGTATTTCTTATCAGAAACTTATAGCTGGTATTTGTTCATATGAAGCTTGCAGATTTGACAGGAGAGCTCATGAGGTTGGCTATTGGTCGGATATCGGATGGTGAACTTGAATATGCTCAAAAGATATGTACATTTGTGCGCGAAATACACCGTGAGCTGACCCTTTTAGTGCCACACATGGACGAACCTTATGATATGAAGACAAAGATGGAGACAATGCTTCAAAGTGTGATGAAAATTGAGAATGGTACTATGCTGCCACTTTCCTAGCTAATATCTGTCTATCTACTTTTGCTCAATGATCATTTCAGGTCTTCTTGTTTGATGGCTGTAGAGATCACTTAGCTGAGTCTGAGGCTTTAAATCATCACTTCACTGAGTTAGTCATGAACTTTACTTCAGTTAGAAAATGTGCTGAGTGAGTAGCTTTCTCCAAATGATTTAAACTTGAACCTTTGCTAGTTTGAGCTTTGTGAATTTCCTTCTGCATTTAAAGGTGAGGTACAGTACTCTTCCCTTTTCTTTCCTAACCTTGTTAGAGTTGTGCTGCGACTGAAAGGGACTAGCCGTCATGTACTTCAAAATATCAGAGCGAATGTAAAATCTTATTATGTGCTTGGTTGCTTTGGAACACACTTCCTCTTCATACATCAGAATTGAATTCTCCCCAAGCTTTGACGGGTTCTTCCTTGTTTAGCTTGCTTTGGCGTCCACGTGAGAAAATCAGAATATAACCCGCTGCTTGGATCTGACGACCCAAGTTACCCTCTGATGGGGGTTGCCGGGGGAATTGATCTATGAAGTACACTCTCTTCACATCCTAAGTCTTACATTATGGTAATTTCTTTTCCTCTTCTAATAGAATAATAACAAGAAATGCTCGTGTCTCGCAGGCGGTTCCAAGGCTGAGATGTTTGGAGTTGCTCCCAATGAAGGTCTCGGGGCCCCAGAAACAAGAAGCTTCTGCAACAACTTTTAAGTGAATGTAGTGCCGCCACTGCCATGAATCCCATTGAAAGCATCCTGGCTGGATATTTACTTGTGGCAGATGGTGAAGGGTAGATTGTAATTGAGCTTATGGGGAAGTTTTAAAGGAGATTTTAACATGGGATGGTTGATTTTGAAGTTGTACGAGCTTTCTTGACGACTTAATAGGACTATTGCCCCTCTTTTCTCGAAACTTTTGTTGGTTTTCTCTCAACTTTGTCTCGTTCGGAGCACGTATGTTCGGTCGAATCAAACTAGTTCGAAAAGGCCCAGCTTCATCCGAGCTTTTGAGCTTCAGGCCAATGCAGAAGCCCCACTCGGCTCTCTCGATATAAACCCAAACTAATTCTTGGGAGAGAGCGTTGTGATTACTCTGGGCTGTCACGATTGTTCTCGATCAAGGACGTGCCTCTGTCGAGAAGGCCGGAGTCCGGCTTCTCTTTCGCTCGCACGCCACTCGATCCGAAGAATCGGCGCGAGGGCATGAATGTCGCGGATACGACTCTAGCTGAACGAGGTGTTCGATGCAATCCACGATGAAATGACAGTTGCCCAGATCTATCGCCCAGATCATGCTAATGAACAATTTGCAAGCATCTAGTGCACAAGCTCGTGAAAACACTCAAAAGTCAAAAAGTTTTTTATCTTCCTTGCTTCGAATTGCTTTATATTCTTCCTTTATTTTTTTCTTTGGAAGCAGCAAAAGTGAACGCATGTGGAATTTAATTCTAGCCAAGCTGTCATTTTGTCAGCCTCCTAAATAGGTTGTGGGCCAAAACCCAGTGACGGGGGCCCTTTCTATACATCTGTCCCGACAAAAACAACAGCTTGCAAGATGGGCCGTACGACCCCGTATACGTTTTTGGACGGCACGGCACGATCGAACGATCCTTCCTTTCCATATCGCGTTGGCCCGACACGCACGTCGTGCGAATCGTACAGAACGTAAGTGAGCTGTTTCCTTTTAACGTACGGCAAATTTGCATTGCCAAGGTAGAGAACGAGATGTTTATTTTGGTTAGAAGTCTAGTCGACATCACGGCCTCCCCTTCGGTGACGTTTGCCGCCCATACTGGATCCTCCTCGTTTCATGCTTGCTCTGCAGTTTTCGATGCCATAGGAAATCCATTGCTATTCGCACAAATTGGTCAGCTGCTACCTAGTAATCGATCATCATTTTGTGTAATATACTTGTCGCATAAGCTAACTCTTAGGATGGGACAATTTCTTCTCAGAGAGGATTTTATGCATACGCCATTCGAAATCGACGCTTCTAGTTAATGACTATATACCGGGGCATTAGGCACAAATGACGAGAAGGAGGTAGATGCAACCGGTGGGCTTTTAATCAGACGGCAGTTAGGTGAAACCAAGTCGTGCGTATTATTAGTTAAAGGGCAACTGAGGTACGAAGTGGAGATGTCAGGCAAATCTTTTGGAAGTTTGCCACATGCATTTGTACCTTCGTTGTCTCCTCGGCGGTCACAATGCAATGAATGCGGTCGTCACATCACCGCCCCGCAACGTCACGTTCCAGCAATCAGCGTAGTTGTCCTTTCGTCCAGTACTTCAAGTTCGCTGCATACGTAACCCTACATATTGAACATTTTGTACAAGCCCCTCTGCCCCTCGGTCGACGGTGGAGGGCTCGATTGCGGCTTCAATGGTTGATGGCTCACGTGCGACCGGGGGCGACGGAGGGCAGGACACGACGGACGAAGAAGGCACGGGCATAGCGAACAAGGCGGAGGGGGGCGGAGGGCGGCGGTAGGGGATATGCTAAGATCGCCATCGAGATCTAGATAAGTCGGTAGAGAAAGGAAGCAGGTTCCTGCAATGAAAGCTTACCGCTTTGGGGGGGGAGACATCGGATGTGGCTGACAAAAAATATCATGAGTTCGGTGGCCACTGTAGCCTTAAGAGATGGAGAACGTGCGTGTTTAATGAAGGTGAATTCTGGCCCTTGCTCGCCGTGAAGAGATGCGGGCAAAATCTTTCTGTCTTTGTCCCACCCCCAGCTACGCACGTCCGGACGTAGGGGGTTGGCGTCGTAGCCGACAACAGAGAGCGCTCATCATCAGTACATTAATCATTCGGCCGTCGATGTTCGAGACTGACGTAGAGCCCTACGGTAGAGTTAGGTTTAGCGACTAAGTCGGCTCTCTACTCGACTGTTAAGGCTCTAACGCGACGGGGTAATTGATTCCTTAGATTCTGTCTCTAGAAAAGGCCTAAAAGTTTTTTTTTTTTTTTTTAGGAAAATAATTGGCCACCCGTCCCGAGGACATGTATTAATGAGGGGTATATTAAAGAACTGAGAGCTGCTTGGAATTGGATTGAATCGGCCTAAAAACGGAGATTCTTATGAAAATTAGTTCACTTCTCGATTTCAATTTACTAAAACCGTCCATTCAAATCGGATTGATATAGCACTCACGATTTAGAATGTTAAGAACTCAAGTGAGTTTTATGTCATTTACCATACCGTTAATTATACTTCTTAAGTAATGAGTTGCCCGCCCTCTTTGATGTGAAAACGATGTCATGATGTCTTGTATGTGATTTTTTAAATTCCTCTTACCAACTCATTGAAAAATCTCTCTTTTGGTTGTGATGGTTGGAGAACACCATTCAATAGAGGAGACTTTGTTTCACACCAACAGCGAAAGTAGCAGTGAGAGATGGGCATTGCCTGCACCTTGACATCTCAGTTACTCCATCCTACAAAAAGCATGCGAGGGATGTGAAAGCGGCCGTGAAGGAAGGGGATTGGACTGGTTCCATGGATTCACTCGAAACCAGACCGGATTGATGATACAATTCCCGGTGAATCTATAAAATCAACAAGCAACTCTTGATTCCAATTTTTCAAAACTAGTTCTTAGTGGGCAGTTTCCAATTCTACGGTGGAAATTGTCCATCCATATCATATTCACCCCTAGTATTAGTTTTAGACCTATCAAACAAGTTGATTAAGTCAGGTTAAGGTCGAGTCAAAAATGGTTCAACCAAATATGCTCATTTAATCCATTTTGATCATTTTCCACCCAACACACACCTTATGACCCATGTTTGATTTGACCCATTCTTAATACCTATCCAGCTCGGCTCCGCTCAATTTTACCTATATTGCTAAAATACTTCAGTATTTAACACCATATGGAAAAATCATATTTAAATTGAGGTAAGAGTGCAGAGCAAATGAGGACGAAAAAAAAAACGAAGAGATAATCATAGAGGTGATAAATTTTAAATCCATTAACACTCATGTTAATCTACACGTGACCCATTTATTATATATAATTAACTTTTATAACAATTTATCATATATTGTATGGATCAAGTAGCTCCCATTCGAATCATAATTTCTTCACATCGCGTGCTCCTTAGAATCCAAAATTGGCAAACTCATCGTTGCAACCATACCAACGCGTCACCAATCAAGAAATCTCCTCGTTTAGAGGCTCGTTCACGACATTAATCAAAGTCCCAGTCCCGTGAATTTGGACCGGTGGGTTTTCGGCATTGAAGAGAGGATGAGCCTCTCTCTCTCTCTCTCTCTCTCTCTCTCTCTGTTATTTTCTTGTTTTTTTCTTCTTTTTATGTGCGAATTGCCGTCGCCATCGCGCTATCAATGAAAAACGACGTGAAGGGGGAAAAAGTCCGTCGAACAAAACGACTGTGTCGCTCCTCCAAAGATCCGATTCTCTGCTGCCGCCCCCACTTCCCCCAGCTCGCCAGCTGTCGCTCGCCCCTTTTCCCTCTCCGGTCCACACCACCCCCCACTAGACCGGTCCAGCTTGACCCCATCATCATCCGTCCCTCCTATCGCCATCACCTTTTGTCGCTGTCAAAAGTCAAATTCCTCCAATCCGCCTTTTCCAAATTCCAATTCATGCGCCTCCCCGCCTTTGCCGTGTTCATGGGAAATTACTGATCGTCCTGGATGACGCAGCATCCGATTTAAATTAATAATATTGAATATATGGAATGGTTGATGTGATTGGTGAATTTATCAATCCATCGCATCGCTTTCTATATCTATAGAAATAATTGTCCCGACCGGATGATGCTCTTCTACTCGGTATGAGAACTAACTCTTTGAGAGTTTATTCGAGGGCCACAATCTCAAGCTTTCTAAAGAAATTGTCCGTACGGTATTAATACATGCATACGGAAATTTTTTTTTTCTTTCTTGATTTCTATGTACTTTGATCATCTTATGATTTTTTTTAATCAAGAGTTCACAGTGGTTAGCATAGGATTCGAGAGAAGAAGGAAATACAAGTCAAGAGTGGCCAAAATAAAAATTCATTGGAACTTTAAATGATTTCATGGGCCTAGAATATATATCGCCCGCCTTGTCTAAAAATAAAAAAGAAGAAGAGAAGATTGGGTCTTTGAACAAAGGGACTCTTTTAACTTATAAAAACAATTTTAGCTCATTTTCTCAATAGGGATCAATACGGGAGATGACAATGTTCCCTTTACAACATCCAAAGTGCATGCATCCCAATAAAATCGGATCGGGTCACCAACAATCTTTCATCTCATCCGTCGAAATATCCCACGTCGCTAGACATGAGATTTATATGCTTTTTATATACATATAATCTTTTTCCACAGATCGATTTAAATTTTTTGAATAAACATCCTAATATGATATCAAAATCAGGTTCTGTAAGAGAGGTTTTTAAATTTTCACATACACTCGGTTATCTTGCAATTTTATTTTTCTCTTTAGCTCCAATTTAGTAAATTTACGATTACAGTCTTTCGAGATTAGTGGTGCAATTATGGGCCGCGTTCGGACTCATGACTCGGGGCCTAATTCGTGGGTCACAGAAAAGAAGGTGGCCCCCGGGTGTCGCTTCAATAGGTGACGTGGCAGGTCGACAGCTCGAAACGTGTACACGGGGCGCCCGGCTCCCCCTCGTCGAAGGGAGGACACGGCTACGACTGTCCCTACGCCTTTTCTGGGACGGGATTTCCGGCGTGTCGGGGCTCTGATGGCTGCCTTGTCGGTCTTTTCTTTCCAACTGCCTCCTTTTTCTAAATGGAAAATCTCAAAAATTCCTCATTTTTAATAGTTTTTTTTTTTTCAAAATTCTCACTAAAATGAATTTTAAAAGGAATATATCCATTGTAGTTGGCGTCTGTACCACAAAATCGGAGACATTTGCTGATTTTTTGCTTCGAATTGGTGCGCTTTGGGTCAAATTAGTTGATTAGTCAACAGCTTCATGGAGCTTTTTCGAAATTTCAAGCGAATGACGCGACTGCGGGAGAATTTTTGGAATTTTCCTTAGTCTATCTACACACACCCTCTTAAAAAGAACCCAAAAGAAGAAAAAAAAAATCGATGGCACGATGGATGGAAGAGGCCAAACCATTTACCCCGCGGAAGGGCCATGAGATTTGATGTTAGAATAAGTGTAAGCATAACAATATGGATGAATGCACCCCTACGAACATGTCAGTTGAGTTAGGCAATTTGAGATTGAATAACGTTGAGGTGACCAAGAGCGACGATTGCATCGACAGATGGGTTGTTGGGTAAAATGCTTTTTTGGTATCTTGTCGTGTCTTAACTGACAATTGAACTCCTATCTTCGCAAAATGAATCCGTCGAGATTATGAAAGTATCGAGGGAGCAATATTGTGGGTAGGCGACCGGTTTCTGTAAATTTTTTTTTTCATCTGATTTTCTTTTGTGTTTGGCATGTATCCTGATGATGTTTCATATGGCACCACGTGAACTGTGTTTGGAAAAATAAAAATGCCGATGGTTTGGTTGTCACTCGCACATCGTATCTCCAAACCCCAGATTCTTGCCGATCCGCGTTCAAACGGCTCCTTTCTTAGACGGTTGCTACAGTTGAAGAGGTGGTTGTGCCTATAACCTTAGGAAACCATCTCGGCTAAGCTATTTGATGGGAAAACGATGCATTTCACGTGGTTTGGTCCAGTCATTAGCTGAATCTTTTCCTCTATTTAATATATAATTTTCAGATGATATTTCAGTGATCACCTTTAAAGGCTGTGTTCGTTTTGTGAAAAATAAATAATTTCAAAAAAAATATTCACTTGTACTACATTGGAATAATTAGCTAGTGAAAAAATTTTCATTATTAATAATAATTGTTGCGTAAATATTCATGTGGACGATGAAAAATATCTTTCATTATAATCATGTTTCGAGAAATATTTATTAAATCCTTTAGTTTTTGCCAAACGAACGAACCCTTTAGTAATCAAATCCAATAGATGAGTTTCAGTTGTGCAACGTCATCCTATTTCAAATTCCCAATCAAAAAGTCGAAGAAGATTTTTTTTTTTAATAATGAACAAATTGCATGGGGGCAACATCAACATGGTACGATCGGCCAATTATTATTTTTCGAGTGCAATGAATTCCATCCCGATTGGCACCATGAGTATATGTATTACATTTTCGATCGATCAATTACATCATGTATTGATGTATTTAACCAATAAAAAATATTCTCGAAAACTTCAATTCATGATCTCTCTAGAGTGTTTTCTTTATAAACTTTTCCCAGCATTTTTCATGTACACGATTATTTTTTACTTTTATTTTTCGTTTTTCGACTTGAAACCAATGCAGAGAATAATAGCCATGTATTCGTCAAGAAAGGAAGGAAGAAGAAAAAAAAGAAAAATCGACCCATCTAAAATGGCGAGGACGGCCGGACCGGCCACGCCCGTCACTTTCCGACGTGGATGATGAGCTGGCAACGGGCGACCCTTCGCGGGCGCGAAAATGGGGGTTCCGTCTCGTCCCTCCAGAATCACCGAACCGAGTCCTGAAGCTTCTTTCTTTCAAAAGACGTGGCGGAAATAAAGGTTAAATAAATAAAATAAAATAAAAATAAAATCGAAGAAAAGGGAAAAAGGGGGAAAAAGGAAGACGAGACTTTATCATGTGCACGTCCGACGGGCATGGCCGCCATGCTGTATCCACATGTGTGTCTGCTCACGGGTCTGCCGCTCCCTCACGTGACCCTGACTCACCCCCTCCCCTGCCCTACTCTCGAGAAAAATATAAAAATATAAAAATATGAAATTATTATTATTATTATTATTATCTAATTCGATACCTTTACTTTTTATATCGTTTTAAAAAAAATGGGTCGAGTGCAGTGCGGCCACCCCCCAAAAAAGAAAGGAATAATTAAAAGAAAAGGGCGGTTCGGTCGACCTTTGACTCGGGAGTCAATTCGGCGACGGGTGGAGGCACGGGAGTGGGGAGAAGCACGTTTTGACTCCCTTTTTAGCTTAAACGATAGGGTTACCCCGTTAATGATCTTGTTAACGAATGCCACGGACCACTCGATCAATTTCCTAATAAGGAAAATTCTTCATTTTTAAAATGCTGTTCCGATGATGTAAGATCAATATGACAAAAAAGGCCCCCCTCTTAAATAAATCGGACTAAAATAAATAGTATCGGAAGAGAAAGGGGTTCTAGAGATGATAGGATAGGTAGCTGGTAGTTAGCTAGGCTTTTTATCATGGATGCGTGAATATATTATTATTGGTTGTTTGATTCGTGAGTTCTCAGCGAGGTGAAAATGCTAGGGCATGTTTGGTAAACTTGAAATTTAGGTGCCGAAATTTAAATGCTGACAATGGACATAATTCTCTTTTAATTACAAATTGATAGTCAAATATTACTAATCTCTTGCCATATTTTCATAGTTTTTGTCACTACTTTATCTAAATTACTAATTATCATAAATTATATATATGTTGAACGTGTTAGGTAAAATTTCAGTCACTAATCGAATTGAATGGATTTTTGAATTTATTGAGTCATCTAGGCCGATTCTATAAGGTTATCAAGCAAACCCAATCTCATAAATAGCACAGCTCTTTCTGTCACTTAATTAGATTATCAAATCAATTGTTACCGATATCCTTTGGAGATGAACGGTGCGATATCTCCCTTTCTTTTTGACTAAGATTAGATTCCAAAAATGCACCCTCTTTTCTTCGTTTCTATTTTTTTGGGAAACTTTTGCACACTAATCTGACATGAATCGGTACATATAAATTGTGGTCCTAGCTGAATTGGATTTTTCCTAAAAAGCAAATTAAAACCCTCCCTTAATTTTCACACGTGACAAAAAAATACGGCACGATGCTTTTTAGCTCTTTTGACCTTTATAACTACAAGTAGGATAAGCAATCCTAGCAATTAGCATCGGATGGTATAAGAATCAATGCATACTTATTAACGTGGACCTAAGTCCTAACTCATTCTCATGCCAGTTGCTACATACATTTACATAAATGGAAAAAAAAAGGATATGAATTCCAAGTTTCCAAAAATTATAAAAGGACCACACATAATATTACCTGTCAATATTTGCATAATTAGAAAAATTAGTGGTACTAAGCAAAAGTCAGAGCACGGGACCGCAATGTTTACAAAAAAAAAAAAAGTGAAGCGTAAAAGTCATATGGTCATATCGAAAGAATAGCGTGGAGCTTTACCTAATACATTGACTGACCGAACATTTAATTCCGGGCGATTTTTTTTTTTCCCTTTCAAAGTGTTAAAACGTGGTTTAGCATGTGGGATTTATCGTAGCCTAGTGAGCAGTTCAGCTAAACATAGCCGAAACCGGCATTATCATAAAAAGTATCGATGAGAAACTTATTCTTACACGAGGTACTCATGGTAAAATACGAACACAGCCGACATTAGTTTGAAATACGATGATGTTAGTAATTAAATATGCAATAACATTGCTGGTTTTCCTTATAAATGCAGGTGATTTGCATGTGATAATCATTAAAAGAAAAGCCATAAACATGTTATATGGATGTCAATTCAGTTCTAAATCTTTAATTCATCAGTTTAGTTCTGAATATTTTTGACGATTCGCCAATGCAATTCTTCTAATCAATTTTAGCTAGAAATAACTGATGTGGAAGTCGGTTGTTCAACGTAGCATGACCAGTGTTGACGTGAATAGTTTTTGTTGTTTTAAATAATTTTCTTATTTTTTATTTTATTCTTCTTATTGTGGTTAGTGGGGGTTGTCGAAAGAAAATAAAAAATTAAAAAAATTAAAGAAAAACAATTAAAAAACTACAAAAATCGCCACGCAGAACGGTCTGATGTCCACGTTAGCGATTTCTGACCAAAATTAATAAAAATGACTGTATTAGCAAATCGTAAAAAATGTTCGAGATTAAATTAGTCAAATTAAAAGATTTTATAATTAAATTGATATTTATACAATAAGTTCAGTTTTTTTTTTTTTTTTGCATTGTCTTTATCCACGACTCATTGACTCATCTTGGCTTTTTCGAATAGGGTTCTGAGGGCGTTTGTCGACCGGCCCTCGTTCCCGAAATGAATATCCATCCAAACCTTCAGCACACCTCCGCCGACAACGAAAGACAATGCTTCGTTGCCTCCATTAACGGGCGTGGGTCTCTCCCCGTTGCTGCCATACCAAAGCCAAAAAGTTCAGGTGTCCGACCCCAATCACTTGTGTCGCCCACGACACAAGCCGTCCCGAATTGAAATACACTCGGTTCACACCATGACCCCATGCTTTTCCGGCACGTCTTGGTAATGGAAGGTGAATAAGACGGCAGCTCTCTCGCAGGTGCATCTACAAACGGCACTTTAGATAAGTTCACTTTCCCATGGGGAAAAAGTAGTGGAGTCAAGGGTAAATTTCATTTGCATCTTGGTGGTATTCATGGGCGGCACTCGACGACAAGCATCGCGAAAGCGATGTTCGGGCTGAGATAAGCCGGACTGAGAGAACCGGGCAAGACTGAAAGTGGAAAATCCCTTTGAGATTTCGAAGCCGGTACGCCGACCGTCTCGTGTGATGCGTGATCGGCGACTTCAGACTTGATTTCTGAACTTGATGCGTGCCCGGGAGAATTCTTTACTGAACTAAGACGAATAGGTAGGTCTAGTGCAAAGATCCTGCATTATATTTTACTTTTGGTGCTTCTCGAGGAGGGTTTTCGTCTTTCTTGTTTTCCCCCCCTTGCCTTGGTGAAATAAAATCATTATGTTCATATATGTAGGTTGGCGCCAAAGACTATAGTCAGTAAATAAAGTATAAAAAATAAGAAGAAATGAAGGATCTTGTTCCAACTCTTGTCCTTGCTCCTCTGCAGTCAACCCTAAGTAGGACCAAGTTGTTTATTTATTTAATCTGACCACGACCTCAATCTACTCAATAGTCCATGTGTATATATATATTAAAATCTGAGAAATTCCCACGTATAGGAGGTCCACCATTTCTGAGTAGACAATCCATACCCATAGAAATGATAACTGAACTACAGACTTTGCAAGAGCACGAAGGCACGTCGAAGATTAGGAGCGCGTCTGCTTTCGAATGCTTAGAAATTTTTGAAGTATAAAAGAGCGGAGATTGTCCAATTGATCTTAAACCTCCGGTTCGAATGTTAGTCCTAAACTTTCAAATTTTGTCAATTTATTTTTAAATCCTCACATGAAATTTCAATGCGATATTTCCGGTCAATTCTCGCTTGGAATCGCACAGTCGGCAAGTATTGAATCACCACATTGGTTATTTCCGACAAAAAATTGAGCCCATATCAAGTCAGATTCCTATGAAAGACGATATCAAGTCAGATCCCACGGTAAGTGGAATATTTTAGGGCAAGCAATGGGACCGCGTAGGAGGAGGGAATTGAGCCCGGCACGAACCGTAAGACACGCGTAGGTGCGCCCACGCCGCACGCCAACCATTTCTCGATTGACCCCTCCTAGTCTCGAGGGCTGATTTTCAGCCTGCTTTTGGCTGGGCCATGTTTCACTTTTACATGTACATTTACATTGATATTTATATTCCTATTTATATATTAAAATATATAACATTTATATTATTTTATTTTGCGGTTTTAGGGTTTGTAATAGAGAGAGGGGAGGCACCCGTTGCTAATTTTTAAGTACCGGCCGCTGACTTTGGGGGCTAGGGGCAGTGCTTAACGAGGAAAATTCATCGAGATTGGGGTTGGTTAATTATGTTTTTATGCATTTCTATGCCGGTGATAGATTTGTCTTCTCTTTTTTTTTTTAAATATAATTATTTACTATTAGCAGAGATTAATTTATAATGGTCGGAGCTCGTAAATTTCCACACTAGATAGGCTAAGAGGTTATGAAGTTTTAAGTAATTTATTTTTCAGCCTCCTGCTTTAAAACGTTCATCGATATTAAAAAAAGAAAATCATCTCAAGCAAAATTTTTTTATTCATGTTGTGTCCGAATTATTTGATAAAATTATATATATATATCCAAAAATCGCATGTTTAGATCTTTTATTTAGTAGTTTCACGTGTGCATAGGCCGCACGATATCAAATGTTGCTAATTAGGTTTTTTTTTGGATGTCCATTGGAAAGTGGTCATAAATTACAGTAAATGCGTTTCAATGAGGCAAGAAGATAACGAACTTCGTTAGTAATGAGATCGCAGGGAACTGATTAATCGTCATAAGTTCAGATTCAGCGATGCATTGGCAATCAAACATTAATTAGACCTATCCAAGCAAGTTTGTAACTCATCGAATGAGGCTGTAATGTAATAGCTACCATGTTATAAAGTAATCAAGCTGTAACGATTATTACAGTATTTGATTTAAGTAATGTAACATTCATTACACTGTTTGGTTTCTTGAATGACAAGAATAATTATAAAGAATAGCCAAAAATCCCAAAAAGCCCATAAAATTAGAATTACGATCAATATAATGGTTATCATTTTAATAATTAGTTGTGATTCAGGAGTTTAGTACTCCATATATATCATTAGTATACTTCAAATTCATTGATGATTGCAATTGAAAAGTTAAACACATAGCATATGACTATATTGAAAAATACATGATCATAAACAAACATGAATGTAAGACCCCATATTTGATATCATGATTGAATACATATATTTATCTATTATTTAAGACACAATTTATAATTATATTTCACATTTGATTATATAGCACGTGACGATATTAAAATAAATATTGTTTATAACGTAATTAGCAGTATGATGGAAATTACAATAAATAACTATTTGAGCATCAATTTATTATATTTTAGTAATCAAGAGAATCATCACATCAATTATAATATTTAACGATGAAAGCTTAGGTTAGGTACCAAACGGTAAGCAATTGATATAATGCCAATTCTTATTCTATAAATAACTCCTTAAAACAATACAAATAATGTATTATCAAGATAACACAATCGTTATCGCATCGAATATTTGGTTTCTATTCAATCGCTTATTTATTCGTCGTTCAAAATAATACCAATTAGTGTCATCTTTACAAAAGTTATACAAATAGCTTGTCATAAATCATATAAATTTAACTGATGATCAATAGTTTAAGATTTGATAAAATGAGTGAATGAGACAAACAAGACACAACCAGATTGGAAGGGCTATTGCATAGATGGAAATTGCAAGCAAACATGATAATCAGCGATCGACATGTGATAATTGTTGCATCGACATCCCACCGGCGATCAATGTGCTGCTGCTGGCGATCGACATCGATGGGGTGTATTACTTAGTGAACTGAGGAGAGTCCTCTCCCTAGGGTCTAAGATGGTTTTTACGGTTGGTCATCTCCGCAAACCTTGGAGAGATTTATTTACTGCCCTGTCAACGTCCTTCCCTCTTACTTTTCATTCAGCACGTGATGATGGTTCCTTTCCCTTTCCTAGAGAAACCAAACCAAACCAGAGAAAGAAAAAAAGAGCCTGGAAAGAAAAAGGAAATTTAGGTCCACCGGTGCGCCGTTTAGCAGCAGCCACCCGGCAAGTCCTTTCCCCCGTGTACCGTCGCCCCACGCTAAGATGCGCCGCAGTCAGATTCGGATTCTCTCTCTCTCTCTCTCTCTCGTTTTAGGAACTTGCTCTTTAAGTACTGAAACATACCCATTGAGAGCGAAACCGAAACCAGCCACACATCAGCAGCACAGAGAGAGAGAGAGGAGGGAAGGGAAAGTTGGGTTGTGGGTACTTTTAAGGAGTCGCAGGTTTTGGGGAATATGATGTCGGGGTCCGTTCTGATTTAGGAGGATTTTCTTTTCTTGTTTTTGGGGGTTCGGGTTCGTGTTCGTTTTCGTGTTGGTTTCGTCTCTTTAAGGTCTGTGCAATTACCAAAACATACATTACGGAATATGTGATTGTCATAAAATACTTTATTTCCTTCCTTTGTAGGCAGGGGAGAAATCTGGTCAGTCACAGAAGTATAGAGAGAGAAGTAGAGGGAGAGAGAGAGAGGGAGCTGGTGAAAGATCTCGCCTTGGTCCGTGTATATATATATGTCATATGTGTACACGCGCTGGTCAGAGTTTGGTGTTCCAGTTGTTGGCACGAATCCTCTTTCCTCCCTCCCATCTTTTTTCTAATACCGAGAGGACCGAGAAAAGAAACTCGGGGGAGCGAGAGCAGATCACGAAGAGATCCCTCAAAAAACTGAAATGGGTACGTTCTGTCTTCTTCGTTCTGCAAGCCCTTTGCGCTTCTCGTGCTCTGTACTTCTTCTGATGGTCGTCTCATGATTTCAGAGCCGTTTTTGCTTTTGTTTGGTTGGGTTAATCGTCCTTTGTTTTCGTATAAAATTTTGCGGTGAGTGCTGTTCGTGGTGGGCATTGTCTTTTGTCCTTGGTCATTGTTCCATTGCCCTGTCAACTAATTCCATGAACCCTTTTGGATTTATGGTGTCAAACGCCAGATTTAGCTCTCCGCCTTGGCTTTGGAGTCCTTTTTAAGGAACTTTTCAACCGTCCTGCATCTCTGTTATGTGAATTAAAAATATCTGGTTTTTCGCCGTTTCGTTTTTCGGTTTTTCGTTGAGGGGAGCGGGTTTGGTGACGATTTTTATGTTATAATTTTCTCTAGATTTTGGAGATGTTGTTGAATGGCCTGGTCTGTCTTATTAAACACCACCTAGTCTTTAAGGAACTTTCTGCGAATCTCTTTTCTTCTGTAGTGTTTGTGGGAAGCTCACAAAAGGGTATCTAAATCGCTGATTCCTCGGTATCTTTTCTCTGATTGGTGTTGGGGGATTCTAGCCAACTGCCTTCTTTTTTTTCACTTGACTTGATTGGTTCTTTCCATTCGTTAGTATCTGAGCTTCACCTAAGGAAGTAACTTTGAAATTTGCTTCCTTTTTTCTTGCCTTTTCTGCTTCTACAGACATCAACATGAGCTTTTCGCCTAACATGGATGACGAATATGAGAAACTCATCCGAAGAATGAATCCACCCAGGTTTGCAGTTTCCTTTTCTCTCCTATCTCTCAATTTGATCTTGCTTATACGTACGACGACTAGGTATTCATGTTTTTGTTCTGTTTAACTGCTCTGTTTTTGCAGGGTTGTGATTGACAACGAGACCTGCAAGAATGCAACAGTGATACAGGCATGGCTTCTGTTCGTTCTCTCCTTTTCTCTTTCACAAAGTTGTCTTTTTTCTAACCGTTTGGCACCTTTTCTGTTCATGGTTCAGGTCGATAGTGCAAACAGACCTGGAATACTACTGGAAGTTGTACAAGTCCTCACTGATCTCAACCTTATCATTACCAAAGCATACATTTCCTCTGATGGTGGATGGTTTATGGACGGTAGGCCTTCGCATATTTTTCATGTTTTTTCTAGAGCAGTTCATCAATTATGACTCTGAGAAGCATCGCCTAACTGTCCTTATTTTACCCCGACCAGTCTTTAACGTTACTGATCAAGATGGAAACAAAATAATGAATGATGAGATCCTTGATTACATCAAGAAGGTAAGTTGTAGTCAGCGCTATCAATTAGTCCTTTCCCATTGGTGGTGTTCTTATCTTGCTCTTTCTTCTGCTCCTTGAACTCTCCGCTCATAGTTTTACCTTTTCATCTTCAGGTTCTCGGGCCAGACTCATGTTTCACTTCCTCCTTAAGATCCGTAGGGGTTAAGCCCTCGGATGACCACACCGCCATTGAGTTGACCGGAAGTGACCGACCAGGTCTCCTATCTGAAGTGAGCGCCGTCCTCACGCATCTCAAGTGCAACGTGGTGAGCGCTGAGGTGTGGACCCATAACACGCGTGCGGCTGCGGTAATGCATGTCACGGACGAGGAAACTGGGTCGGCTGTTACCGACCCAGAGAGGCTAACCAGAATCAAGGAACTGCTGTGCAATGTCCTCAAGGGAAGCAACAAATCCCGGGTAGCGAAGACTGTGGTCTCCCATGGGGTCACTCTCACTGCAAGAAGGCTTCACCAGATGATGTTTGCTGACCGAGATTATGAACGAACTGATGATGACATGTTGGATGAGAAGCAAAGGCCTAATGTAGAGGTTGTTAATTGGTACGACAAAGACTACTCGGTTGTCACTATTCGGAGCAAAGATCGGCCGAAGCTTCTGTTCGACACGGTTTGCACGTTGACCGACATGCAGTATGTTGTGTTTCATGCAAACATCGATGCGGAGGGGCCTGAAGCTTATCAGGTACACGTTTTTGTAGCCTTGATATACGAATGAATGATTTATGGCACACGGACTGCAGTTAAGAGTGTTTTCTTATTGACATTGTTGGTCGATTGTGCAGGAGTACTATATCAGGCACCTGGATGGATCCCCTGTGAATTCAGACGCAGAAAGGGAAAGATTAATGCATTGTCTTGAAGCTGCTATTGAGAGAAGGGTATCTGAGGTAAAAGGAATCTTGTGAATATATTATCACTGCTAGTGGTTGATGGTGCATATGAGATGATGAAGTGAAGCCGTCCTATTTGTGGAATTTCATAAGCTTGTCCTGTTTAGCTTTCACTGAAGTTTCATTTAAAAACTTATTTAGAAAACAGAGGATGCATCTAGCATGGTTGATCTCTTTACTGAACTTTTGCTGAAGTGATTATCTACATGTATTATTTGAATTTCTGTACTTGCCTACTTTTAAATTTCATGGACTACCTTCACAATCTTATTGAGAGTTTTTTATAAGATTAATGCCTTTCTTTGGAGCCCTGAAACAGACAAAAGTCTGTTGATGTCTTTTTTTCACACTTTTGTTGTGTTCTCACGTGTTTGAGTAGATGTCGTGTCCTGTTTTTGAAGGGAACATGTTCTTAAGAATATTGTATGCCAAGATTCCAGAACACCTTTAAGACAATTTTCTGCTTTCTGTTTCATTGATCAGTTGGATTTGCAGCAATATTCTGACGGTGAGTTTTTGTATCAATGCAGGGCTTGAAGTTAGAATTGTGCACGACAGACAGAGTCGGGCTTCTCTCCAATGTCACTCGCATTTTCAGAGAAAACAGCCTCACCGTTACTAGAGCAGAAGTCAGCACCAAAGACGGAAAAGCAGTAAACACGTTTTACGTGCGAGATGCATCAGGGTACCCTGTGGACCCCAAGACAATCGATTCCATTCGTGAAACTATTGGCCAGACCATACTTCATGTCAAAGGTAGTTCTGGAGAGTCAAAGCCCGTCGCTCAGGAATCTCCCTCTAGGTTCCTCTTTGGTGGTCTCTTCAAGTCGAGATCCTTCGTCAACTTCGGTTTAGTTAGGTCGTACTCTTGACAAAACTCACAGTTAGCTTATCTTCTCATGTATATGACTAGCCAGTTTTCTGGAATTCGCCCGGAAAATATCTTTACGGTTTTTGCCTTTGAAGTAGATGCAACTACTGATGTTAGGAAGAGCCATTTTCCTGAAGGAGGAAGGTGGTTTTAGCCATTAGAATAGTGTGAGGCCTTGTAAATTTCTGCCGGTCACCTACCTGACCTTTAGTTGTTTACTGTGGAACCAAACTCGCATTGGAACCACAAAAGCGGAGAGAGACCTGATTTGTGTAAGGATTTTCGTCTAACCATTGTATATAATCATTCTTTGCACTTTAGTTTTCTTACTCTTCCGTTGGGGCTGTTAGAGACTTAGAGTACGTGTCTCACATGACACTTCTATGGTGATGGTGAAGATTGTTCCTGCATCAGTTGACCTTTTTCAGATCCAATTTTTTAGTTTGGCAACTGGGAGAGTTGAGGTCATTCGTTTTATGTTGTGTCCTTTGTTTATTGGATTGGAGTGAACGAATTCTCTCTGTCATCGGATATACCAAGATGCCGCGGAAATCAGCTCAGATGGATTGTTCGTTAAATTGGCCATTCACATCAGACAGAATTAGCAGTTAGGTGAACCTACCAACCTTTAATTTTTCCATTTGCTACGACTGGTCAATCAAACAGGATGTGGCTGGATATGTGCTGGAACACCAGGAATTGGGTGTTCCATCTGCAGTTGGATTCGGATGGGGTGTCTAACATATCTATCTGACAGCGGCAACCATTTAAAATCTCATTCCGTGGATGCCAAAGCAGTCCCACCTTTGGCCATGGCCGATCGACATAAACGCTTCCTCAGTAGGGCGACTTGATATGGTACCGAATGAACAAACATACCTAAATTTGGGATATGTCAATCTCTCGTGAACTGAGGGCTCGCTTCTGTGATGTTCATATAGCCTCCTTTTCCTAGGCATACTTAAAAGAGAGACGAAGATAATTAGATGGCTTGGCCATTTGAAGGATTCTCTCAATATAAGTTGATGATCTTCGTGGTCGCTGCAGAAAGCAGCAGTGTATGAAAAGAGAAATTGAGAATACTTCAAACTCTACTGATGTTAGCATATCTTGCTTTTCGCTTTTTCTCAGGCTGTAGATCATATGATAGATACGCTTCAATTTTATGCACTGGATTGATGTGAAGGTTCGATTATGGCTGATGATTGTTGGTGCGACCGAACTGTTAGTTGGATATGTAATGAGTCCAGTCCACCGATTTCTTTCCCAGGACAGCTCAAGACGGTCCTACTAAAATCCTTTCGTGTTCCAAACGAGAAAGCGACTCGAACAGCCTTTACGACCATGTTTTCTGGAGTTGGTGCGAAGTAGAGAGAGACGAATGCTTAACTCTTATTCTCACATGTTTTCAAGAGTGACCGATCGGCACAACCATGATCTGTCCCGTGCAACCGCTGCAAGGGGGTTTTGCCATGTGGACCGCCGTTTGTAGTCCGAAATTCCAAATGGCCTCTCAGGATTAATCCGAAGCCACGCCTAATGATCCCAAGTTAATTCGATTTTACTGTTGTTCGATGGCTCTAGATTCTGGAACTAGCCTCCTAATTTAGCCTCATGCCAGTTGCTAGGGATACCGAAAGATGTGCTTTGAATTTCGACTGCTATTGAACAGACAACGCTCGCATTTTGTTCTTGCAAAGGGTTAATGCTTTGCCTGTGCTGTGATTGCCGTTCGATGAACTAGGTTGGCAAGACAATCATTGCAGAATCTACGGTGTTTGACCAGTCAAAGCCGACTCGAATGATTATACTAATCAACGCAACATCAGTTCCCTATGTACATCAACTGTGGGTTTACCGAAGTCGAATAAGATAATACCCACTATCAGTCCATTACCTAAGGAGCCTTTCAATATGTCTCAAAGTTGATGAAGAAAAATGTCAGAGCCAGAGCAACTGATATATTCAATTGGCGTTCATGTGCTTCTTCTGCATCTTCAATCAGTCACTGAAAAAAAAAAAAGTTCGCCGTTTGATTCTACCGTCACATGAAGCGGCCCGAGAAAAACAATTCATTGTTCCTTACCGCAAAAGCAATCAACGCTCCCCCACATGAATCGTTCACTGAAAACCAAGTCCATCACCATCACCGCCATTCACTGCTTCTCTCCTTTTTTATTTATTTATAAAGATGCTGTGCCGTCGTACAATGATTCGATCCTCTATATCCGCGCAGTGGATGTGCCACTTTCTCGAATGCCGATTAGTCCTCAATGTCTAAGATTGTATAGAGCGCCTATTGCTGAGACTCTGAGAGTCACATACTCAAGCTAGGAAAACATAATTGAGCTTATAACCATCGCAGTCGTAGCACTGACAATTTTCTCCCTTGGGTCATTCATTGGCCGGATGATATCAGCTCGAGGAAGCAATGCCGAGGACTCAGGTTCTGAGTTTCCGGGCTTCCAAATGTGCATTCACAAAGATGTCCATGCCTGCAGGAGGCCTATTAGCCGGTTGCGGCAGAAAGCTCCGTGTCCTCTGCCACTGAAGCCGCAGATTTCACTCCAGGGGAGGGACGAATCCGGTGAAAGGGGATGGAGCTTAAGTTCGTCGATGTCCTCTTCTTCTTTGTCGTCTTCGTTTTATCAGAATAAAGATCCAATCCCTCTGCTATCGCCTCTGGTGATGCCTTCTGCCATGAGTAATGTGGCCGCTTGTGCTTCCCAGGATAATGCGACAAGATCTCATTGAATGGAGCAGGTAAAATGCGAAGGGAGTGCCTGGTGATCTCCATGAAAATGGATATGTGTTGCTGTGTAAATTCTCTTTGGTCCGTGAAATAAGATATCAAAGAACTATCAAATGTTGTGGCTTTTGCTGTCTTCTTTCCTTAACTTGGTGTGACTGCAACTTCACTACCATTCAATTTGCAAATATAGACCTTTGCGATCAAGGACATCAAATTCCTGAAGACAGCTTCAGGTTCACAGAAGTCCTATATAAGGACCATCGACCGAAATCTGATCTTGGTTTTCGTTTTCTGTGGTTGAAACCTCGCAATTTCCAGCACGGACTTTCTTCCCCAAACCTAAAGATTAGGAAATTTCCAGTGTTAAAAGAGTCCTGTTGCCCACTTCAGATGATGGGATTGGCCTTCGCACATGCAGTATTCACAGACTAAAACGGATCACGAAAACTGGTCTAGATTGATTGAATGTTCAATCCTGCCGGTTCTTGGTGTTCCGGTTAGTTGGGAGAGAATGTGATTATAACCTGACTCAGACTAAACAATTCCATTATTCAGGAGTCTCTTGCTGCATGAACTGAAAATCATTCGCACCACGTCAGCTCTCAACATTGTTCTTCTGGTTATTTTACCGATACGCAATTAAGCCACACATAGAAGCACGATATCTTACTACCTTGAAACACGAACATCAGCTCAGGGATGGGAACTCCTTGGTGACCCTGAATGTTCATGTTGAATTTCGAATGCACTGAGAGGAGCAGTGTCTGTATGAGGGCAATGCTAGCCTAGGATGACAAGCAAACCAGATCCAAATCCGAGCTCATTTATGCTCATCTTCCTCATACGATCCTTGTCGACCGCCGTAGTCATCATATCCTCTATTTCCGCTGTAAGACACTTTCATAACTTAAAAAATTATCTACTTGTGTATGTTTTTTCTGCTAGGATCGTTCGCGAATTGCCGGAAGGGCGAGATACTAATAATGGAGAAATTCAGGACTCCCATTGAAGTGCTTCTTGCCCTGGACTTTTCCCCCTCACAGAGATGACCAAAATCTTCAGTGGCAATCTGCAACTAAAAGAAAATGCCCCTCAATCCACAGAGCAGAACAAATGGACCATTTTGCAGGGGTCATGTCAAAATGCTCTGTGTGGGATACAGATCAAGAAGGCCCACAAAGATTAGCAGATGGGCTTTTGCCCATGTATTGGCCCTTGGGCTTGCCCATGAATATACTTATTAAAAGCAAAATAAATAAAATATATAATCAATACATATTTTCATTTTATATGCTGCATTTTCATCGAAACTAGAAGTTGACTCGCCATTTCTACATTGTCCTGAACTTTTCCCCTTGTCGGCTTGCCCTCCGCCCCACACTTCCATTATGCAAGAACGATATTTGACTAATTCCAATCGCATCTCGCACAATTCGAGTTCATTATCCCTATCAAGTGCTCTAGATTTTATATTTTGGGGGGTGAAAATCCGAAATGCGGGTACGAAAAAAAGCCCGAAAAGTAAAAAAAGACCAAAGAAAAGTAGACCTCGACTCCGCCAAACCAAACTTCCCGACCGCCCCACGCCCCCCTGCTCCGTCACTTTCCTCGTCTTTTCCCGCTCCGCGGAAACATCGGTGACGACCTCCAACGGCAACGACCAATCACGGCCCCCTCGGTGGGCCCCGCCGCCCGCGTCATAACGGCGCCGTGAGAGCCCGGTCGCGTCACCGACCGCTCTCCCTCCCCTCCGTCTCCGTATCGCCGTAAACTCGCGTGGGAGAAAGAAAAAAAAAAGAAGAAGATAAAAAAACTCGGCCCCCGTCGCCACGCCCGTCGCCCATGTCCCCCAGAAATTGCCCGAGAAATAGTCAGGAAAAAGGAGAGGAGGAGAGCTCGAATGCGTGCTTAAATTTCGGAACCCTAGCCCTCGATCGGCGTTCGCAGTTCGCCGTCGATTCGCAATTGCCGGATGAGCCGCGGGGCCGCCGCTGCGCCGAGGTGAGTTTCCGGGTTCCCTTTCCTTCCGTTTTGGGGTCCCCGATTCGGATTCGGGTTAGGGATTGGCCTTTGCCCGATCGTTCCCGGGTTCGATTTCGGTGGCGATTTTCGTCGTCTTCGAGATCGTTCCGTCTTCCCTTGTCCGTGTTCTTGCCTGATTTTTCGCGCCGGTGAGATGGGATTGTACCCTGTAATCATGGGTTTTTGGTTTTCTTGGGTGCTTCGGTGGGTCGTGGTGCTGGCGTCGATCCCGATGAAGTTTTGATATGCGCTCGGTGGCTGAATCTCGAACATGCTGAATTTTACTGATTTTTCTTGTAGTTTGATCTTCCGATAGGTGGAAAATAGGTTCCTTTTGATTACTGGGAGCATTTCGTAGCCCTAATTATGATTGTGCGCCTGCGTATGTATTGGTTTTCGCTTTTGTCGCTATCGGTAGAATTGTATTGGAGCTGGGCTCTGATAACATCGTAAGCTCCGGGAATTGGATTGGGTTGGAAGGAGTTGACGATTTGCATAGTTATAGTCTCCCATTTGTGTGTAGCTATTGGATTTGGTTTTTGAATGTCTAGAAGGATCAGCCTAATGAAGATTTTTAGGTCAGCGGTTTACCGTATTCAAGTATAGAAGGACGGGCATTTATGGAGATGTCCGAACAAAGAGTCAATTTGGATTTAGTAGTTCTACCGCGTAATCAGTCCGTGCTTTGATAATTTTTTGTGTGCTAATAAATGATCTGTACTTTTTTCCGGTTAGGTCAATGGTTTGTTCTCTGTTAAGTCTTCAAGTCATCTGGAAAAACTATTGTCTATACATTTTCACTTTGCATGATTTCAACATGAAGTGTTTTCAGTTACTAGTAGCGACATTTCGTTTCTTTTCCTAGCAAAGTTCGGGACATGGAACAAATTCTGTTTTCTAATTTTCTAAACTCATGCTTATTTTTGAGTGGAAACTCATGCATCTGTGACATCTCTCTTTGCAGAAGGAAATGAGAGGAAAAAGAATATCCACAGATTGGCATCCTAGAGCTTGTGCTGGCAAGACAATTCCAGTTAGTTGCAATGTGAAAAGGAATTTTGAAAATATCGTTCTCATCGATGTAGATTGTGATGATTTCGATGAGGTTATTATTATTGATGCCCCTGAATCTGTACAGGAGAAGTTGGGAGGTGCTGGTGTATCGCAAAAGAATAGGGGGTTTCCATATGAGGGTGTAATTAGTATTGATGATGACGATGATGGGGATGTTGAGCTTCCTGGACCCAGTGTGGCAGGTAGTGGTGAGTCAGATAGTGATGCCACATCAAGCAGAAGGTCCTCTCCCTCCTCCAACTTGGGAGAATCTGCTGACTCTGATGCCGATGAATGTTGTGTTGTTCCTGAGGACTGTTGTGCTTCGAAGTCATCTAAGAGCAAGAACTCCCCTAGCGGTGAAGGTGAAGTTCCTTGTAGAAATCGATATGGTCTCAGTCCTGTTTCAGAAGATGTCTCCTTTGATAGTGATTTCTCTGATTGTGAGGTTGTGGAAGATCCCTGTGGGAAACAGTGGGAAAGTGCTTTTTCAAAAAGAAAGCATGATACCTTTAATAAGCATCTTCATTCGGAAGATCAAGTTAAGGCTTCTGGCTTACATACTGATGCTTGCGCGAGTGGAGAAGAACATAACTCTTCTAATCCAGCATGTTCTAGTTCACACAGTACAAAAGCAAAAGAAAATTCTTCTTCTGGTGAGGGGTTTCCTGTCAATTCAGGAGTCGGACATGATCACGAGGAGCCCTCTTTATCGTTTAGTGAAGACAGAGCAAATAGACAAAATAATACTGTGGGCGAAGAATACAAAGGTATGGGAAAATCTTGTTTTGACAATGTTAACCCGGCCAGTGACATCCCCAATGAATCTGATGGTGAAAGAGATATTCATGCGGGTGAGGGGTTACAGAATAAGCGCTTTCACAGCAACAGTTCTGTTCCAGATGAAGTAGTGCATGAAAGAACTGGTCCTGGCACAGAGATTCTTGCTGGCAAACCATTGGTGCCAAACTCCTGCCATACAGGCAAAGTACAAGCTGATTGTGGTGCAAAATACCAAGATGGTGATTATGTGCCTAGTGTCCAAAAGGACATTATTAATGGACGGGAAAAGCTTAAGGAAACTGATGAATACAAGCGAGCAGCAGAGGAAGAATGGGCATCTCGGCAGCGGCAATTACAACTACAGGTTGGTCCATACTTAATAACTTAATGTTTAAGTAGGTTAAGTACATGCAATCTTCTGCATGGGTTTTTACCGATTTGTTCTGATCATTTTTCTGTGTGAGATGTACTTATTCTTGCCCTCCGTCTTTGATTTGGGATGCTAATAGGCATTGATGGACTCGAGATTGCATGTATATAGGTCGAATGTCCTGTTCTGAATGTATGGTGATTGATTTTACCTCCTTAACTTTACGTAATGGTTCCGAATTTATTACATCTTTTGTGCTTTGAGAAGTCTTCGCTGTTTTCGATGACGCTGCGTTGAAATGGAAGATCATCTTCGTTGATGGCTGACATAGACATTCCTGTACTAAAAGAGTTTTATATCCGAGATGATGAAATACTTGAAATATCAATCTTTTGGTTATTCAGAAGACATTCTTGTGAAAAAAGTTGTGGCCTTGAATCTTTGCCATGCACTTCCAGTCTCAGTTCTTGACCTGACTTTTCTCGGTACCTCTATGCCTATGTTGATCTATGGCATCAGGAAAAGTGTTGGTAGGGTGTAATGCAGTGTATTTGTATTCGAAATAACTTTTTCTTGTTTTCAAAAGCATGCTTTGTATGATTTACCTTGTATTCATTAAAGTCTGCAATTTTAATGAGTTAATTGTTCTCTTGATATTGCTACACAAGAACATGTGATTATTTACGGGTGTTGTTCTGCAGGCAGAAGAGGCCCACAGGTTGCGGAAGAAAAAAAAAGCTGAAACTATGCGATTATTGGACATGGAAAGAAGGCAAAAGCAGCGGGTAGAAGAAGTGAGGCAGTCGCAAAAGAAGGTTGATATCATAATCGTCATATATATGCGCTCTGAAGCTATTTTCATCTAACATGTGCCCATTTTTTTCAGAGGAGTGACTTTATTTACTGTCCATTTCCCTTTTAAACAAAAAAACATGGAACTTTTGATGTCGCGTATTTATTACTGAAAATGATAAATGCTCCTACTTGGAGGACAAGCAAAACTAATTCCGTTTGCGCTATCGGCATTTTAAAAGTCCTCGAGTTGGTTGTAATATAGCCATGCCATCCTGGCTCAGTCAGACCATTTCAGAATGCCTATTCAGGATATGTGGCATGGCTCGTCCATTGATTGGAAGCATTTCTCATAGAAATGGATGAGAGAGATGTGACATTTTGATGATTTCATTAAATTAAATTGGTCATCACAAATTGGCAGTATATAATATCATTTTGTGATGTAAAAGTTTTTCCTTCTTTAAATGCTGCAACTAAATCTTTTTGGTTTCTTGGAACTGATTTAATGTGCAGGACGAGGAAAATATGAACCTGAAAGAGCAACTTCGTGCTGAAATAAGGAAGGAGATATCTAAACTGGAAATAACTTGTACTGATATGGCCTCGTTGCTTCGTGGACTGGGGATACATATCGGAGGCAGTTTTTGTCCCTTACCACAGGAGGCAAGTTACTTATTTCTTTGTTAGACGCGAATGGCTTCCACAGGAGTTGACTGAAATTTCATCGGTCTGATATTTCTTTCTATCGGCCTTTGTAACGAGAATTATGATGTTGGTTTTTCAGGTACATGCAGCTTATAAACGAGCCTTGCTGAAATTTCACCCGGACCGAGCGTCAAGAAATGACATTCGCCAGCAGGTTGAAGCTGAAGAGAAATTTAAATTATTAGCACGCATGAAGGAGAAGTTTAGGTGGAATTAACGGTCGTCATACTACACAGCAGTAAGTAGTGGTGCTGCTGCCTCGATTTCTTCTTTCTTCTCCGACACCCTGATCAGATAGCAATTTTTTGTTGTCCATAATGTGTCATTCTTAAATTCTCTTAAGATGTATGTATAAAGTGGATGTCTATAACACACACCAGAACCAGCAGTCCTTCATTGGAGAAGTTTAGTCTTTTGACGTGCTGACAACTTTGAGCTTTATGCTGTAAGGGTGAGAATTGGTGTCTTCTGTAGACTCGGATTTCACTATTGAGTTCCTTGTTGGCCAAAGCCTCTTGTCGACTGGAACAGCCTGATTGAGTTTGGTCATGGTTGGATTTACTCATGGGTTTATTGTTGGGTGGAGTCTGGAGATTGGTCTGTTAATGCTATCCTGGCTCCATTTCCTTGGGCCAATACTAAAGATTTTCAGTTCATGTTCCAGTCACGTTTATTTCAGTTGCTCTTAAGATGCACAACAGCTGAATGTTCACTTCGGCTAGAGTGATTTTTCCTGGAGTGTTCATTGAAATGGGAAGGAAAGCTTTGGCCCATAAAATCGGAAAATCAAAAGAAGAAACAAGGGCATGCGAGAGCTTACGGGCACAATCTAGTTAAAACGGTGATTGCTCAAGACGACGTGTCTACCAGGATGTTGTGGATGTTGTGGCCAATCTTTGGAGGGAGATGGCAGGAATAGTGAGTCGATCAAATTGATTAAATCTTATTTGCTAGCGGCATGTCGCGACTTTCCAAGAGGTGAACTGCCAAAGGAAAGTTAATGGATTCCTAAACAAACACTGACGGTGGTGTTACGGCCAATCTGTGGAGGGAGATGACGGGACTGTGAGTCAATAAAATTGATCGATCTTATTTGCGGCACATTGCAGCGGTAGGTCGTGACCTTTTCTACAGTTTAGCTACCAAAAGGAAAGTTAATGGATTACTAAGGGTGTATATGATTATCATTATATATCTTGCCATTATCTTTCAATTCTTAGGAATAGGTTTGGAGTAGAAATTTGTTTGATAACATAATTTTATTTTTCTAGTTTTGGAATAAATTTTTAGTCAATAATTAGATTTGAAATAGAAATAAGAAGTAAAAAGTTTTTTATTTTTTATTTATTTTTGGGATAGAATTGGGAAATAAAAATTATTTTTATCATTCACTCTCAATACTAGGTAGGCCCTCCTTGGCCCTCCTTCGTCGATCGCCTCTTGCCGTCTGTCGTCAACTTGCTGCTTAGCAATCTCCCGCTACACCCAAGAGGGAGAAATTTTGTGTCAATATCGATTTAATTTCTATTTCCGGAACATAAATTTTGTGTCATTATCTAATTTGTATTTTTCTCAGAAACTCATCCAGGGAATAGGAATAGTGAAATCTATTTTTGCCAGAAATTGTGTCTAAAATAAAATGGTTATCATTTGCATCCCAAGTAAGCATTTAGTCCAGATTCTCTTAAGCCCATACTAGTTGCATCTTTGGGGTTTTGTTTAATTAATTAAACATTCAAATCAGCTTAGTTTAGAGTTGCCACTAATCTATTAGGCTATGTTTGATTGTTAGGATAAAATTTGGAATATTAAAATATATCTTATTCTGCGTTTGGTACATGTTCAAGACAAGATAAGAGATATAGGTCAGATCAAATTATCCTGGAAGTGAAATAAGAGATCATAGAGTATTGGATAGCTGAAGTGTCAAAACTTAGCATGAGGGAGACATTTAAATGCCAAAAGTTACGAAGGTGACACACTTAGGTGCTGCTTTTTTTGAAAAATTGGACATTTGGATTGTCAAATCCAGCGAAGGTGGTTGAAAATCCTACGTGGCAATTTTTTAATAATAGAACTCACTTACGTGGTACGTCGGAGAGTTGAGTCAGCGATGAAGAACCAAAACAATGCCGTTTTGTCTTTTTTTTTTTTTTGAATTTTGATATAAATGTTAATTAAATTAAAATATTTATATTTACAAAAAAAATTTAAAAAAGAAGAAGAGAAAATGGAGGAGGAGGCAGAAGGCGAGGGTTGAGCCCTCGTTGCTGCCTCCCCACCGTTGCCTTGGCAAGGGTGGGGGGAGGGTCGGCTGGGGTCTCATTGGGCCTTGACCAAGGGCTAGCGACCTCAGCCGACTGGCGATGAGGGTCTGCGAGCCCTTGCTAGATCTTGGGCGAGGGTCGCGGCCTTTCCTTATATCCAGTAAGGTCACCGGTCCTTGCTTGGCCGAGCGAAGGGCCATCGCCCGCTAGGGAGCTTGCAATCTTCTTCTTCTTCTTTTAATATATAAATAAATTTAGTTTCAAATTTAATATAATTAATTTCTATATTAATTATCTAGTCAATCAGCAAAACAATGTTGTTTTTGCATTTGTAAAGCCATGTCAGCACGCAAAATGATGTTTTATACTTATCTCGCCAAAAAATCGCAATGTAAGAATTTTGGTTGAATTTTCTTATCACCGGTACTTAATTGATCTATTTTGCTCCAATTTTGACACTTAAGTATCATTTTATAACTTTGGGCACTTAAGTGTCTCTCGTGCCAAGTTTTGGCACTCCAGGTTTTATTTTGCCAAAGTTTATATGATTTTCAATATCTATAATAGGAAAATCATTTTTCTCAAATGACAAACTTATTAAATAGTAAAATTGAAATTATATTTCAATGTAAATAATATTTGAACTCTAATATAAGAAATTTAAAATGTCAAAAAATAAAAATTTGGTTTTTAATTTAATCTTAGTTTCATTTTTATATTTGACTTTAATTATGTTTTATAATATACATATACATATATTTATCACATATTTTAGGTTTATTTGTACAGTTTGCTATTTAATAAAATTTTATTGGAGAATGATGGAATGGGAAAGAAGAAATAAAATTAAAAATAAAAAAAAAGAGTGGAAAAAATAAGCAAATAAAAGTAAATTAGGCAATAGTTTCACAAGAAATTTTTACCATCCGCATTTGTGAATTTTTAGGTTTATTTACATTTATGTGTCGTTTATATAAAAAAATGTACATGATATGATGTAAATATTTCCTATTTTACTATTGCGATTCATCAAATAATATATATGATATAACAAAATCCTTGGATTTCATTTTCTATTCTATCAAATCCTATCTTCATTAGAAATTCATACGACTAAATGCAGCTTTGAAAGTCGATTAAAATTCCAAGTAAATTGTGGGAGAACATTTTACTTTTGCAAATTGAAAATTCCTAAATACAAGCATTTGGTTATGCTGGATAAATCTAACGCATTCTAAGATATTTTGCAAGCAATCTCGATCAATTTCAATCTCAAAGCACCAATGTGTGATGAGTGATGTTGTGCATGCGCAGACAAAAGTTTAACAATTGATAGTCAAAGCATCAAATAAATTTATAAAAAGAAATAGAGAACCTGAGATGCAAGGAGCCAGCAAAGCAAAGTCCCGTGATCAAATGCCAAGACACCTGTTAACTATAGATCAAAGACAAAGATTACATTGGTATAATATACATATATGTAATCTAAAATTTTTTCTATCCTTTCCAATTTACTACTAGCTGTTCAATAATAATGCGATCTACAATTACGACCATGCAAGATGCTATATATATATTTTTTTTTTGTATGTTAGAAAAAGAAGATGAAGATGCTTGGAAGGCAGAACAAGTGCGAAGAAGCAATTGTCTTCAATTTCATTGATTGTAATTCTGTACATGTAATTCTATATTTAATTACAATGAAGAGAAATAATAAAGGAAATTCAATATTTGCCTATCTTTTCCTATCCTAAAGTATATTTGATTTCCTATCAATAGAGATTACAAAATCGATCTTCCAACACTCCCCTTCAAGCTGGTGGTCCGTATATGTCTAAGACGCCTAGCTTGTGTAGAAGATATGTATGTTGTCTTTGACAAAGATGTTTAGTAAATATATCAAAGCAGTCATTCAAGTCCCGATTCCTCTTGTCTCGACAATTCCTTCTTGAATCTTTTCCCGAGTAAAATGACAATCAACTTCTATATGCTTTGTCCTCTCATGTAGTACAGGATTTGCTGCAAGCTTGAGTGCCAAATCATTATCACAGAAGAGTAAAGTTGGCCCTTTAACAGGAGCTTCGAGATCCAGAAGTAGACCCCTTAACTAGACTATTTCACATACAGTCTTGGCCATAAATCGGTATTCAGCTTCAGCCGATAATAAAGATACAGTAGACTGTTTCTTTGTCTTCCATGAGAGTAGTGATTCCCCAAATTTAATGCAGAAAACAGTAATAGACCTCCTACTCATAGGGCATGTGGCATAATCTGCATTGCAATAGGCTGTCATTTCCATGTTGCACTGTCGGGAAAGAAGTATTCCCAAACCTGGACAATTCTTCAAGTATCTCACAATCTTCAGGGTTGCATTCATGTGAGACTGCTTCGGACTGTGCATAAACTGACTAAGAGTCTGTACTGCATAACAAATATCCGGCCTAGTCATGGTGAGATATATCAATTTTCCTACTAGTCTCTGATATCCTGAGGGATCTTGCAACAAAGGAACATCAGAAGAAGAGGATACGCCAGTGTCATAGCCGACATAAGTCAGTTTAGCATTTTGCTCAATAGGAATGGCTGATGGTCTACAACCTGATAATCCTGCTTCTGATATTATTTCCATCACAAATTTCCGCTGACTTAATGAGATGCCCTGATTTGAGCGAGCTATTTCAATTCCAAGAAAATACTTAGGCGACCCTAAGTCTTTGATATGAAAAGTCGAATGCAAATACTCTTTAAGTTTTTTTTTACAGCAGAATCATCATTCCCCATGATAAGGATATCATCAACATAGATCATCAAGTAAATAGATGACATACCTTTTGTCCAGGTGAATAAGGCATAGTCATACTTAGATTGCTTGAACCCAGCAGCCAAGAGTGCACTGGTAAATTTAGCGTACCATTGTCGGGACGCTTGTTTCAAGCCATAAAGAGATTTGCGGAGACGACATACCTTTGACTCCCCGTCTCCGTAATCCCGGTGGAAGCTCCATATATATTTCTTCATCCAGATCACCATGTAAGAAGGCATTATGGACATCCATTTGGTGTAATGGCCAGTCACGAAAAGTAGCAATAGACAGAAAAGTACGAACTGTGACATCTTTTGCTACGGGAGAAAAAGTTTCGTGATAGTCGAAACCTTCGCGCTGGGTGAAGCCTTTTGCCACCAACCGGGCTTTGTATCTTTCCACAGAACCATCTGCTCTGTATTTTATCTTATATACCCATTTACATCCAATGGGTTTGCGATGATCAGGCATTGATACAATATCCCAAGTGTGATTGTCTATCAATGCATGTAATTCAGATTCCATGGCCTTTTGCCAACGAGGATCATCTTTTGCTTCATTATAACTAGAAGGTTCTTGATCTTCAGAAATACGGCTTATGCAACATAGATGTTCTGGCGACAATCTATCAAAGGAGACATAAGAAGAGATGGGGTATCGAGTACCTGATGATTTTGAAGAACCGCATATATTTTCGTCTAAGTTGGTGGTCGAGTGATTCGATGAGAACGCCTCTGAGACACCTGTGGTGTGGCGGATAATTCTTCAGTAGTTGTTGTTTCTGAAGTATCCTCCAACTGTGCTGGTTCTTCATGCAGCGATCCTTCTATATATGATTGCTCAATGGAATCTTCAGCAGGATTCACAAGAGGTGTTGTAGGCAAGATATCAACTTCTCTTGGAGGATTAGGAATAATAAATGTTCCTCCAGGTGATGAATCATCTTCCAACAAGAATTGGCGATTTGTCTTCTCTTCTTCAGGTGAAGATGTTAATGAAAAAGGAAAAACATCTTCATGCAATACAACATCCCTGCTGATAAAGAAATTTCCTGTAGAAGGTGCATAAAGCCTATATCCCTTTTGCAAAGTTGGATAGCCCATGAAAATGCATTGAGTAGCTCGTGGCGCCATCTTATCTCTATGGCCCACTGTAGTGACATAGCACAAACACTCAAAGACTCTGAGATGAGATAAATTCGGCTTTCTCCCATATAATAACTCAAAAGGTGTCTTTCCCTTTAAAATGCGTGATGGCATGCGATTGATCAGGTATGCTGCAGTAATCACGCAATCTCCCCAAAAATTTTCGGGAATAGAAGCTTGGAATTTAAGCGCACGTGCCACTTCTAAAAGATGGCGATGTTTTCTCTCAACAACTCCATTCTGCTGGAGTGTGTAAACACAAGAGCTCTCATGCAATATCCCATTTATAGTGAACAAGGAAGTACATTCAACATTAAAAAATTCTTTTCCATTTTCAGTACGTATCCTACGGATTGGTTTCTGAAATTGAGTTTTGGATAAGGAAAGAAATGTCTTTAAATGGAAAAAGACCTGATTTTTGGATTATATGAGGAAAATCCATGTGGCACGAGAGTAGTCATCCACAATTGTGAGAAAGAACCTAGAGCCATCATGATTTAAAGTATGATACGGCCCCCAAACATCAGCATGAATAAGAGAAAAAATATCTTCTGTTTGAGAAGTGCTATTCTGGAAAGGAGCACGTGTTTGCTTAGCCATGGGACAAATGAGACATTTAGGATAAGGAAATAATGCACTATGGCCCAAACGTTTATGATTAAGGAAATTAATGCCATTGGCAGTAGCATTACATAAAGATTTATTGAATTCAACAGGAGATAACTTAAAAGGATGTGGAAAATCCAACCAAAAATATAATCCATGGCTGACTCTACCCAAGCCCATCAGTTTGCCAGTCGAAAGGGCCTAAAAGAAACATTTATCAGAATGGAAAAGAATGTGACATGAATTTTCTTCACAGCTCGGGCAACGAGATCGATTGAAATGGAAATTGGGTACGTAAAGCACGTTTTTAATAGTAACAAGAGAACTAATTTTTACAGTCCCAGTCATTGTAACTTTGGTGGTATTTCCATTTGGAAGTTGTACTGATATAGGAAAAGATAATTTTGTAATATCTGAAAGTAAATTCCTATCACAGACTATGTGATCACTAGCACCTGAATCAATAATCCATGCATCATTTGAAATTGAGTTCATCAAACAATAGGATGTACTTGTGAAGCTGCCTCCTTTATCCGAAGGATCCAATTTCTTCAAAGTTTCCATTAGCTCGTGATATTGTCCATGGGTAATTGATTTTCCCATTTGCTGACCTGATACCTGAAAAACTGAGGAAAATTTCCCCTTTTCTTTTTCTCCTGGCTTTCCATGCAATTTCCAGCAATTCTCAATTGTATGGTGCGGGCGCTTACAATAATCACAGTACATCTTACCTCTTCCTTTTGACCCATTATTTTTTGCATTTGAATTGGGCCTAATGTTGGATTGAAAAGCTTGGGCCGAAATAGGCCCATATGAGCCGTCGGATCCTCCAAGAAATGGGCCGCGCGAGCCATCCAGCCCATTGGTGTTAGGCAATCATAAGCCGTCCGATCCGATTAAGTAGCTGCTTCGGGAGCCGTCGGATGGACTTAAAAAAACAGAACGTGAGCCGTCGGATGTGGCGGAGATGATGCCACGCAAGCCGTCTGATCCTGTTGCCCCCTGGAACGATCGCGACCCGTCCGATTGATGGTGATATTGATCTCCACCATCCGCGCTCTTTAAAGGAGATCTAGGGTTTTCGTTTTCAAAGAATAACCCTAGATCCGCCTCTCTCCTTCCCGAGCCTTTCTGTGACGAGCGGAAATGGCTCTTCGCGGCCAGAGCAATTCCGTCTCCCCCTTTGCCGTGGTCCGCCGATCTCTGTTGGCTCTCCTCCTGTATGGCGAGTTGATAGATCCGGCCGAGACTTGGCAGAGGCTCCATGGTAAGTATATGGGATCGGAATGGCAGGTATGCCTCGTTGAGGATGAGAAGGAATCTCGTTGCTTTCTCCCTTTCTCGCATCTGCTTGTATTGTTGTTGGATATGATCGGCCGCCGAATTTTTCCTCGGCGCCTCCAACTCATTCCACGGACTCGAAAGCTTGTTATATATTGTTGCGATGCTCATGTTCCCCTATTTCGATCTGAAATTTGCTGTGTTAGATAAAAATTTTCACTTGGTCGAGTTTTCCATACATCTCCCTTATGTTTTCCCACATTTTCTTCGGATCCTCCGTCGGGGGAAGCCCGGCCGCGACCTCGGGTGCGATGCAGTTTCCAATCCAGGTTCTTACCAGTTGGCCGCATCTCCTCTAGAGTCGTGCCATTCTCTCGTCGGACGGAATCGGGAACGATCTGTCGATGAAAACTTCCTTGTCTTTTGTTATAAGTGCCCGCCGGAATTCGCGCGACCAACTTGAATAATTGTCTGCACCTGTCAATTGTTGTATACAATGGATCGTCGGGTTCCGGCCGGCCACTGGTAGTAAGAAACTGATACGGGAAGAAACCCGGTGTAGGAGTCGGGTAGGATTTGTTCCCCGACCCGAACCCCCAAGGCCGAATCCGTAATCCGCATTTTGGAATCCCAAATAGGGATTGGTTCCCGACTGCGGTACAGCTTGATCCGCCCGTCTGCTCCGGGCCGATGCTAGGGTTTGCCCCGTCACCGGTCGGTGAACTCCGCTTCAGCCAGCGCTGCCGTGGTAGCCAGGCAATGATGTGTTGGGGATAGACCCAGGATACCATGGATATGGCATCCATTGGTAAGGGTGACCTGCGAATGGTTGCCCTGTAATTGCCTGAGCCTGTTGTTGCCATGGCACGTGCGGAGGTTGGCCTTGGATCTGTCGTTGCTGTTCTGATACAGGGACTATAGCGGCTGGATCTCGGTCTCCCAAAGCTCGTGTCGGCGCGTCGATGCGATTCATCGACGGGAGTGGAGGTGAGATCTAGTAGTGTTGAAATGTTGAAAAAAAATTGATTCCTCTGTTATATCCTATTTCGCAGATACAGTTCCTTCAGGCAATCAAGGATTTTGATTCCTTTGGCAACACTGTTATGAAATCTGAGGTTGGTGTATGAGGCAATCGGAAGCGGAAGCAAATTAGTTCAGAATCGGAATGGCTCTAATACCATGTCAGAAAAAGAAGATGAAGATGCTCGAAAGGCAGAACAAGTGCGAAGAAGCAATTGTCTTCAATTTCATTGATCGTAATTCTGTACATGTAATTCTGTATTTAATTACAATGAAGAGAAATAATAAAGGAAATTCAATATTTGCCTATCTTTTCTTATCCTAAAGTATATTTGATTTCCTATCAATAGAGATTACAAAATCAGATCTTCCAACAGTATATATATATTTTTATGACATGTAGATGAGGCATGCACTGATATATGGAACTTACACCCTATTCAGGGAAGATTCTAGTAATGCAAAATGATCCATGTGAACCAATTTGACCAAAATTCTCATCCATCTTCTAATTCCTCCCCTTGATCGTATAATGCCAGCACGACAGCTTCACAAGTCGATATCATCGCGTTGCTCAAAGACGATGAGGCATAGGACATGAAGAAAATTAAGAAGTATTTTGTGATCAGATGGTTACCGAATCGTAGATCCGTGGTGTCGACGCTTGGACTTTCGTGGATTGGTAATGACGATGAAAATAGCTGACTCGTGGCGACGTGATTCCAGTGAATGGTGGCGGCGTGCGGGCTGAACAGGAAATCGGCGACGTCGAAGAGATTGTGAGGACACCGGCTAGTACCACGGGGCAATGGAGTGGCGCCGGGCTTGCCGGTTGAGCCGAACACTGCGGCGAGCGACACCGGCACACCGGATAAAAAACTGGCGGAAGCATAGGGATCTCACCAGGACAATTACGGAGGACCGAGCGCCGGTGATGCCGGTCTGGGAAGTCAAGGAAAGCATGGCCGCTAGGATCCCAGCACTGGTGGGCATTCCGAAGTGGCTGTGAACGCTGCGGGCTGGCCGACATCGGGACTGAAGGTGCCGCTCGGGGACGACAGTGGCGGCGACAAGGTAGGCGGCGGCAGCGACCCGAGAGAAACACAGCGGTCTCGCGGGCGCCGCAACGCCAGAGGCCACGGCCATCGTCAGGAAAAGCTATCTCGGATGCGAATCCTTTTCTTTGGCATGAGCGTATGTTGGTTTTGTCTATTGGTTTGCCTATCTTTAATCTCTTCAAGCACATGACTCCCTTCCTTTCCTATTTTGAACCCCCAAAGAGATATATCATATCTTTCACAATAGGAAGATCTTTTATTATCACTGACGATTCAAATCGCGACGGTACTAAATTAAAATTAATCTCGATAGTTTCCCTCGGCATTCCTCGAGCTCGAGATTTTCAGCCCCTTATAGGAGAACTGTGGGTCGATTCCAATTTTCCACTTCGTGGGCTTAGTTAAGCTCAAAACTGCGTGCATCGGTCTGTTAACTCCGATGCCGTTATATAGACTTAATTAAAACGCTCCAAATAACTATATGGAATTTAACTAATGTTTTTGTTTAGGAGCCAAGATCGATCCCTAATTTTTCTATTTAATGAATAACTAAACTGGTCGAAAAAATTAAGATGCGAATAAAATATGGAAAACTTAAAAAGAAAAAGAAAAGGAGAGGAGAAAAAGATAGAAGAGCTTGTAGATGGAGAAGTGGCTTCTTTTGTTAAAGTACGGTGGCAACAAAAGTTAGGGGTCAGTATGGTCAGGGTCATAGTTCTCATCCCAAAATCAGAGCCGCTCACTAATGATTGATTCCGAAAAATTAGAATCAGGTGAAAGGAAGCAGGAAGAAGTGCAAAAGTTTAGGGAATTTTTTTTTATTTTTATTTTATATTTCTTCAATTCTCCCTTGGGGTGATAATTCTCACCCCAAAATCAGAGCCGCTCACTAATGATTGATTCCGAAAAATTAGAATAAGGTGAAAAGAAGTAGGAAGAAGCGAAAAAGTTTAGGGAAAAAAGATTTTTTATATTTCTTCAATTCTCCCTAATGTACACTACTCTGTAATTATAATACAAGATGTACACAATAAATGGCAATGAAATATTCTACAAATCAATCTTAATCTCAATCTAATCCCTAATTGATTTAGCGCACGATTATGATCAAAATGGATTCTCGGACATATGTTCCGGATTCTCAAGAGCATATCTTTCAACATCAGGAACCATCTGTTGATTCTATAGATCCACTCAGAAACTGGTCCCTAATCCCTACGAAATTGCATTTGTCGATTTCCTCCCCCATCCCCTCAAATTATAATGCAGCCTGCTCAATGATGAACCCCATTGCCTTGCCATTGTCCTTTCCTTGGCCATAATTTGCCCCCAGGCCACCCCATGTGTGAAGGACCAGCAGTCCCAGAAAAACCCTTTTTCCTACCCGACAACTGCACACGACGTACCCAGTAATGGTCGCGCTTTTGGAGGTCGTTTAGTACCGTTTTTACCCTAAAGCCGCTGGAGCTGTGAAGAATGTTTTCGTAGCTTGGGAAAAAGTATTCTCGCCACAACCTTTTTTTTTTTTTTTTTTTTCTCGAACAACCTCCGAGACCGAAACGTGGTTCGCGTTTTGATAACTTTAGTATGTACATAGTATATGAATTGGGGAGTAGAAAGAGAAGAAAGAACAATTTCGACATCGAGGGTCCAAAAACAGAGTGAAAAAACGGTAGATTCGATTCAAGCGAGGAGCCAGAAATCCTTCTGGCGCTTGGTGGTGATCAGGTAGCCGCCGAGCTTCTTGCTCTTCCGCCTCACGGCGATGGCCATGCACTCGGCGTTCTGGATGCAGAACTCCACGACCCCTCCGCCGGCGGCGCCCCCGCCCATTCGGTTCCCCCCGACCCACATCATCAGCAGCCTCCAGCTTATCGACCTCTTCTTTTGGCCCATCACCAGCAGGGATGCTCCGCTCTTTCTTGCCTCCTCCAGGATCTTTGGACCCTTCTCTTTCCCTTGCACTAACACTGTCTCAATTTGCACCTACAAAAACCCAAAAAACATATATACAAATCCGAAATTAATATCCAAGAGATGCAGCCAACTAAACAAGGAATGCTCCTAGGTGAGAAAAACTACTACTTTTGAGTTCACTTAAAAAGACGGGAGGAAGTGAACCCCATGATGAGGTGGGATGAGAATTATGCATATTTGTTTATGCTCTTGCTTTCTTTTTTCCCCTCATCATCATAACTCAAAGAAAGCATCAAAAGCAAGTGAAACTAGATAGAAAAATGAATATGAAAATGCAGGGTACAATGGAGAGAAAGAGAACTTATATTTCCCTCAAGGACATGAAAATTAGTGAAGAAAGCATTCTAAAAAAATGCACAAGATCACTTAAGAAAGGGAGAGAGCAAATGTTGGTTTAATGGATTGTAAGCAGAGTTCTTGATCTCTAGTGAGTTACGATTATAATTACCCACCTCAGGTCTCTTTAACTGGCACATATTCTTCAGGGACTGAACAAGCTGGTAAGCCCTTGGAGCTGTCTTTTGGTTGCACTCTTCACTGGTTCCTGCATTCATTCAAATCAACATATTTGCTTCAAAAAACACTCATCAAGACATGTGCTCACATGGAAATAAATCCCAGAAAGAACTTGTGCATGAAGAATTCAGACCTTGTTGACCCGGTTTCGTCACGTGCAAAAGTATCATGGTGTCCTGGCTCTGAACTGTGTGAGACAGAGCCCACTGGAGAGCTCCCTTCGCTTCGATGCTTGAATCCACCACGATCATAATCCGCCGCCCCGTCGCCTGCCCAGGTTTCTCCCCGTTTCCGGGCTTCTCTTCCTCAACACTGCCACCCTTCAGATTTTCTGTCTTTTGATCAGGCTTGATGGCATTTGGTTCTGGCTTTGATTGTATCGGAGGCGATCGGACTCTCACATGAGGCCTGATCCTGTTGAGGCAGAATCCTGGCAATCTCGCTCCCGTCCTCCCCATTTTTCCTCAGGTGCAAATGTTCAGGCGAGATACACAAAACAGAAAGACGCTGAAAGCTAAATCTGTACAAATGCTGCGCCGATTCTTAGAGGTTGGTCTCGGCCAAATTTTTCACAACCTGTTCTGCTTTTATTTTCTCCTCATCCCTCGTTTCTTCTCTGCCCTTTTGGGCAATCTAATCATGCTGGTTGCTTTGTTGCTTTAAAATTTATCTTGTGGGGCTCTTCCTGAACGTGCCTGTCATGAATCTGTAGGGCCAGGACCCCTTGGACCAGCAATCCCAGCTCAAAGTGGCTTTTTCTTTAGAGCTAATCATAATCTCGGGTGGTTAAGTAAGCTTGATTTGCTCTCTGGTCTTTCTTTATGTTTCTGATGATGTCATCGAAGCATGTTGAATTGCGTTTCTTTTCTTTTCTTTTCTTCTGTTTTAATCAAGAACAGCTTTTACTTTCTGGAGGGAGAATATGGGGAGGCCAATGTATGCAATTTGCTCTTCTTTTGCTCTACACAAACGTGAAATTCGATGTCAGAAACATTCATCTGGCTAGGACAGAATTACTTTCTGAGAAATCACGCCGTCAATTATGCATTCACAGTAATTGCAAGAACCAAACTGACAGTTCGATTAAAAAATTTTCACTTTGATCTGCAAGCTGGTGCCTCACTGATTTCTCTGGATCATTTAAAATATTCATGGAAAATGTATAGAATTAGGCTTCTGGTAGCTGGAAAAGAAAAAGAACCAGCTGCATAATGTGGGACAATTCATTTTTCCTTGAATATGTGTGGGGCATTTGCAGAGCTTATTGTATTAAAATGGGTATATTGACTTTTTCTTGACCAACCATGAGGGAGAATAGCATTACTCTCACCTTTTTTTTTTAGGTCGATTTACTCTCACCTTCACCTGCTCCCATTTTCATGCTTTTTCCCCTTGAAGAAAGTGTTTTTGTGTATTTTTCCTATATTTTATGCATTGTCTAAAAATTTTATTCGTCATATACTTGGTGATAATTGAAATGATAAAATACGGTATGTCCTAATGCACTATGTATGAGAATACACTAAATTTGACTATTACCAGATGTGCATGCATTGTTAATTTCTTGCCATGTAGCAACAAAGCGTAAAATACAACGATAGCAAAGACGATAATTTTGATAGTGCCCCCAAGGGGAAAATTACCAAAAAAGTTCAAACCTATTGTACTCGTATATATTTAGTCATAAACTTTTTTAATTTGGTCAATTTAATCCTAAACAATTTGACAATTTGTCAATTTAATTACTTTGGCCAATTTTTGCTGGAAATCTTAACGTGGATGCCAACTGTGTTACATATGATGTCCGGTGCTGACTCGGAATTTTTTTTTTATTTTTTATAATTTTTAGAAATTTTCTTTGTTTTTTCTTCAATTCCTTACCAAGTTCGGTGATGGTCGCCGGCCACTAGGCAAGGGCCGCAACCCTTGGCCACGGCTAGTGTTGAGCTTAGAAGGAAAAAAAAAAAAAAAAAAAAAAGAGAAAAAAAAAGAGAATAAAAAACAAAAAAAATTAGAAAAATTCTGAAAACTGTTTATGTCAACACTAACTGTACCACTTAGGACAGTTGGCATATACGTTAGCGATTTTTGGATAATTTTAGCCAAAAGGACTATATTGATAAATCGTTAAAAGGTTTATGATGAAATGTTTAGGACTAAATTGATACAAGTACAAGTTTATGATTTTTTTGTTAATTTCCCTAGCCCTGTGCTACATCAAACAGAAGCGCCATACATCATCTAAATTCGTAAGACTACCACAGTTCTTAATTGTGCAATGATAGCCAAATAGGGCCGAGGTTGGAGATTAAGGGTTAAATCACATAAAAGCATCAATAATCTAGGGGCAAAAAGTTACATAAAGCATCTATTGCTCCTTTTCTTTTCTCAAGCGGTACCTTCTTGAACACTTCACACCAATATAGGCCCAACATCTTTAAAATATGGAGAAAGGGCAATAATCACGTCCAAGTATAAATTTCCAGCTAGCTCTTAATATATTTATTTACCCTTTAATGGGAAATAAAAGAAAATTGAGTTGTTGTTATTATTATTATTATTATTATTATTATGTAACCTGCTTGCAGAATAAGCAAGCATACACAATACCACATGGTAGCTGGCACACTTAAAGAGTCATGATGGTTCGTAGGGAAACATGTCACTTGTTAAGAGAATATCAAAAGCATACCCAAAATAAGGACCTCTCGTTGGCTATCATTATATTCTCTTCCAGCAAAAGGGCACACCCCTAATTAACGTTTCAAAAGAATCTTTGCAAAATCGATTCTGTACTAAATATTTGAATCTCAATTGGTCATTTCATATATACCCATTGAATAATCAAAATATAAATTGATGATTCTACCTAATCTCTTACATACTTCAATTTTAACAATCAAATCTTTTTTTTTTAATCTTATATACAACCTTACCAAAAAAAAAAAAAAAAAGATAAAATCTTCAAGCACTTTTCTTTTTTCACACGCGCATGCGTGCATATATGTGCAATGTCTTTATATTGTATCTTTAATTTCAATTTGAAAATTAATTAATCAAAAATTTTGCAAGAAGGCAATTTTTTAAAAATCTATTATATATCAAATTTTGCATACGCACAATGCGTAAAAACATTTGCCAGTTAACATAATATCAAGAAATCGTACACATACGTATGGAAAGAGAATAAAATTTCGTAGTTAATTTTTCTTGTAAGGTCATGGTAGAAAAGACTCAAAATTTAAAATTAAGATACGATATAGAGAAGATAAAATTATTAATTTACAAACTTGTGCATTGTTGGGATATTAATATATACTAATTGAGAATATTTTTTTTGGGGGGAGAAGATTGTAATCCCTTAAAAATAGGAAATCCTCTTTGTTATATAAGATAGTATGGATGAAGTGGTCAATCTCTTTACATATTTTAATTTTGCCTGTTTTTATAATGACATTATCATATATTATTTACGATTTATTAAGGCCGGATTTGGAAGAGAAGATAGGCTTAATAATCTCTTAAACCGGGCTCAATCAATACTAGAAACATATCAATGACTAACCATATGCACATAAATCATAACCAACCGAAATTCCAAGATTCATTTGATTTTTCCTATTGACTATAGGCTCTCCAAAATTCAATACCAAATGGAACCCGGATTACACGACGCAATAAACCATATTGTACCAAAATGCTTTGAAGGAATGAAAGAGAGGAAAATCTCCGAATGGCGAAATCCAAGATGCTCTCCTAGTTCATTATGCAAATGCAATGCACCACGTTCATGGGAACTATGTCAATTGATGAAGAAGGACGATATTCCCATTTTACAAAGGTGGATGAACCAACCACTCTCTTTGACTTTTCTCGAGAAGATCACCAAATTCCAATCGACAACCAAAAGAGGGCTTTCATGGTTTCGCTAATGATTCCCATAAGGGTAGCCAACCCAGGCCTCTCGACTGCTTTCCTCGAAGTAAAAGGAGAGAGAAAAAGGGGCTTTTGGAAAAGGGCTCGACAGGACCCGTGCAAATCATCTTTAACCAGGTCTAATCAGATCTATCTCAACATCTCTACATGTCTAATCTAATTGGTGAGCAAACTAGTAAAAACATATCTCATCAAAAATAAAATATTTCGTGATTTTAATATTACCGTCTCATCTAATCTTCGAGATATAGCTCGTGGATGAATTGTTCATGTATGCATAGGAGTTGATGGATTATGGACATGGGATATATGTCAAAGCTTCTTGACGTACTCTTCAACATCTAGCCCTCAAGAACAAAGTATTTCTTGGTATGAACATGTTACAATCATAACTTTCTTTTACATCAAGAATGATACCACAACGGTATTGATAGTTAAATTTTGGCAATCCCCATCTAGTCAATCATTGCGTAAGAAAATTGCCGATTGATCCTGACCCTCAAACAAAAATATTAATTAAATTAAATATAGATATTATCAGCATTTTAATGAAGCCAATATAATTGCGTGGGAGTTAACTTAAGTGAGGGAGATTCTAAGCTTAATTGAATTAATTAGGCTAAGCTCATTGTAAAATTCGACCAAGCCCTTTAATCCGACATATTGGCCGAAATTTGTGTATGGGGAGTGCCGAGGTGGAAATATTGAATAATTGAAGTTAAACTTGGGGAGTAATTAAACTTGGTATCATCACAATATAGATCATGAGATAATAGGAGAGTTTATCTATTGTTAGAGAAAGGGTATATCTCCTATTTGTAATGACATGGAATTGATGCAACTAATCTATAAAACAGTTAGTAGTGATCCTACAAAATCTCATATACATGTTTAGACTCATATATATTATAGATTGCATGTCATGCTAGATTAGTTCATAATTTTTGCCCATCATTAAAGTTAACATGTTGTTAGTTCATTAATCCATGCTTGTTAAACTTAGATTAAAATTGCATAAAATTTAGTTTCATAAACAAGAAAAACCCAAAAAAGAAGTAGTTAAAATTGCATAATCGTTTATAAGTCATGTTTAGGACATGCGTGCATTTATTGGGCTTTTGCTTACTTGAGATATTTATGTTCTTGCCCTATCTCCAGCAATTTATTTGTCACTTCATCGAGTGTTAAATTCTTATTTATCAAACTTATGTTAGTGGTTTAAGTTTAAAATTGACCATGACTGCATGCAAAAGTACTTTTGAAATAAGAGAATGTATCGAAATGACCTTAGATTTTTCAAGCATAACCAAGATCTTATATTCACAAATCTCTAATTCGCAAAAGTAAAATAATCTTTCATACTTTGCTTAGGTGGCTAATCGACCCACAATAACATATCAGTGACGACTTCTAATTGGCATGTTAAATTAATAAAATCGAGACCCCAAAGTTACGACTGGTATGTGCTAAGTCTTTGGACTTAGTAGTCTCATTAGTTTTCCTTTGGGTGGTTCACCTTTGGAAAGGTCGCACTAGGGTGCTGCCTTCTCTAACTTGACTATGACTAAAATTGATTGATGATTTTTTCACTCGCCCTTTTGACACGGGCCTATACTTGCTCGGCAAGGAATAGCCTGTCCGCATCCAACATCATCTTTGCGCTGAACCAGCCATGCTACCTCATTATCGTGCCCAAAAGCAATATAACAACTGACTAATGCTCATAAAGAGAGTCGGGTCAGCTCTCGTCTAACTTGCGCTCGGACGGCCTAGCCAATCTTAAGTACAAAAAGATACTACAACCCAAGCTCGTAGCACAAATTTTTAACACCACCAACTTAGCTGTATCTTTTCGCTTCCACGCATGACTCTTCAACTTCACCCTTGATACTTAAAACCGCATTCTTGGTTTACGAAAGAACCTTAGATCGTGGCATACGCATTACACTATGCATTGATGCTTCGTTATTATTAATCTTGGTAAGTTTTGCCAGTAGCAACTAAGTTTTCTAGTTATCATGCTATATCTTTTAAAAGTTGTTAAGGTAACCAAGTCTAGATAATATGGAAATTACTGAACAAGAGAGATTTTCGAATAGATTTAAAACGTTTGAGAGACGTACAAGAACTACCATATTTGTTCTGCTTCACTTGTCAAGATACGATTTTGCCCATAATATAACTATACATCGTGATGTGCGAAGACAACAGCGTATCCCTCTCTTTTGCTTGTATTGGACTATCAAAGACTGAAAAATGAAAGTGTCCTTAGAGCACTTGTTAAGCGTAACAGAATATGCTTTGCAAATGTAAAATTTTCCATTTGAAGTAACTAATAACTTTCTTTAAACATGTACTTCTTTGGTGTTCCTTTATAAAATGTACATCCTAGGCTAGCTGGTTCATCTTATGCTGTAATAATCAGAATTAAGTGGAAAAGAAGGAGATGAACAGACAAAGCATATTAATATAGCTTATATCAAAAGTCAACAATCTTGGGATAAAATAATTCAAGATTGATGTTAGCATTCGAATTCTAGGGTCTCGTAGGATCGTGATGGATCATGTGGTGGCTGATAAGAGTTCAATAAGTATTGAGTCATGAGAGAGCCACTGTGATATTTTGGAAAGTTGGATGAACTTTGAAGTTCAGTTACAGAAATGAAGGCAACCCGAAAATCACCGGCCAATCACCGGCCGGGGCATGATCATAAGCAAGTTCTTTGCTAAAATGAAGAACACAAGTTACCCCCGACTCACCAATAATTGGACTCGTAATTAAGCCGAAAACCCAATGGAAAAACAGGCTAAGAAATGGTAAAATGGATGAGTTATACTGGTTCTAGGACATCCATTATGCCTTCACTTTACAGACTATTCGAAATTCCAAACACAGCAAACACATAATAAGTCCTCCTAAGCTCTTATTGGCAACCCCAACTCATTTCTCATCAGTCACAGCGGGACTATTACATAGTAATTATATTCCAAGAACGACAAAATATACATTAGGCCATTCATTTTGTAAATTGCTCCTTGTTTGAATGGCCATTAGAGGCCATCTACAATACCAGACTTATTAATCTCCTCCAGGAGCGTGCCAATACTTATATTTTGTGAACACACACCGTGGTTGGTCGTGAATTTAGAAGCAATTACATTGAAATCAAAGCATCCATCCGGGGATGTACCGATTAGTGCCAGTTTGAGCTGAGCTTGCCAGGTTGTTCCGCTGCTCGGTAGACATGGGATTGAAACTGCATGACAAGAAATTTTCTTTAAAAAAGAACGTCAGGGAACTGTGTGCCAACATGCGTGAAGGATTTTCTGTTACCGAGTGAAAAATTCTTCCCATGGGCAGCGTCAATGAAATTTACAAGAGTATAGTTGAGATCAAATGTTGGACATAATAGTTGATCGACCAATGCTGCTTGTTAGGAAGTCGTTTATTTTCAAGTGGTGTGGTACACCATAAGTCTACGACAATAACAATCTTTGGACTGAGGAAAATTGCTGAAACTTTACCCGATCTGCGATGCATCATTATAGTTGAGGGGTTCAAAGTTATACTGCAACTGCGCAGCTTGATTGTTGTAAATGACGTTTCGGTCTCCTGCATTTGCATTCCACGACAATTGAAGCTCAGCATCAATCTCCTCTATCTGCCAAATCAGTTCACGTAACCACTGCTCAATTAAATCGTTTCTTGATAACATAACATGGCACTTATGTATTGGACTTAAGCGGAAACGAATCAAACTTGGCCATCAATTATGTTTATTCAAGCATGCTCCAATGCATTTTTTTTTGCGATTATTTTAGGTGAGCACCATTTTAATGCAACTAATAAACTTTCTGATATGCTCAAATTTGCATTATCCAGCACTAGGAAACGTATTGGTAAGGTGTACAAGTACTTGAAGACATGTACAAGCATGCGTGTGTCTATATATATATATAATACTAGGGATTGGCTGTGCAGCCATCGTTATGGACACAGCCAGCTAGTTATTGGCAAAATATTGGCGAATAATACAGTTATCTTGGTGCAACATTTATCATTCACCCACTTCGAACAATCATGGCGCTTTCCTAAAGACTAGAACTGTAACCTATGACACTTATCTCTCCAACTCTGAAGGAGCAAAGAGGTGGCTACACACACGTCTTTAGCAAAATGATATACGGTAGCCAATTGTTTAACAGGAAGAAGACAGAAAGATGTTACAGCGGAGAAATTGTGGATGGGCGAAGATCAACAAGACATTCTTTTATTGCAATGTGAAAATACACAAGTGAACTGATCGTGCCATAACTTAGGGGAAAGTAAAATGCAACAACTTCTTACACTTGTACACTTCAATAGAAGTTAGTATTACTGTTACCTTTCTTTTGAGGGCATTGTTGGCCTCAAGTAGCATGTCCTCCTGTGAATTAAGAAAACTAAGCTGATTACGTAGGACGTTCATACTGGTTGCAAATCGGCCACACCGAAAAACGAATATTAATATTTTTTTTTTACCTTTTGGCGAAGTTCATCCAGTTGGCCGAGCATGAACTTAGTCTGCTCACAGTATAAAACTAGAAGTTCAGATAGCATTCTCCATTTCCAGAGCAACTAAACTTTCAAATATCTAGACCAGCAAACATCTTATGGAGCTATAAGAAGTATGTTGTTTTCAAAGCATGACGACTTTTTGAAAACATGATCAAGGAAAACATAGATAACAAAATAAAAATGCGGTAACACGATAATCTTTGGGAGTACCTTGGAAGACCTGATTTGCCTTAGAGACTTGTCCAACTTATCCTCCAGCTGGTCCAGATCCTTCATGTTTAATTCCACTAGGTCCTCCCCTAGAAGATTCCTGAGAAACGCCAAGCATTTAAATTTTCTCAAGGAAACTTCCTTAAATACTCGTCGAGTTATCTCTAGCAATACGAGCAAATAAACTATTTTCCCCACTAGATCGATGTTGCGCATACCTTTGTGCATGTTGCAGCGATTCAACTTTCATCTTCAACTCAACGTATTCTTGGTAACGGTGCTGCTTGGAATAAAGGACAGACACGAGAGATGCGTCAACACACTAATTCATCAAAAAAAATTTCCACTAAATGTCACGTAAAAACAATTCAATTATTGAAAGTAAAAAAGTCTTCATGCTGGAGAAGAGAAGAAGCTAGCCCTAAGGCAAAAATCGTAAAGACATCAAGGTAACACCTGAATCTTTTTTGGATCTTGGTTTGCTTCCATTTCCAGAACATCATAACTGCATCTTTGGTACTTCTCGATGGTCGCAGCCGTGCTAGAGAAAAGGACCCAATTCATCAGCTTTAGATATTGCCGTGACTTTAAAGGCTTAGATTTTTAGTGATCAGCAATTTTTGCACAATACAGAAGTTGCAATTGAGCAAGGAGGTTTGGCTTTTATAGCATTCAGAATCACATGGACAAAGAAAGAAGAGAAAATGTGATCGATTTTATTAGCTTTTAATTAAAGTGAACATAGAAAACCCACAATTTCTTAAAAACGTTTCTAAAGTTCTATCACTTACATAAATTAATGAATCAAAGTTATTTTCATTCTGAAAGAAAATATTTAGGTAAAGATTGTTGTTGATAGTGAAAGTATATATTGTTTACTGATTTTTCTAAGCGATACAAACAATCTTAGGAAAATGATTTCGATATAATCCATTATTCATGAAACTAGCAAACCCTAAGAGCCAAACAAAAGTAATATAACGAATCCATTCAAGAAGATCATCTTGGTAGAAGATTATGTGTTTCCTGCCTTCAAATCTACGAGGCGATTTTGTCATGCCCCATGTACAAGAGCCAAGCGTTGAGCAATCAAACATTAAAACCAGTGATCGCGTATGTTTACATGTAACAACAATAACCATTGTCTACTTGACTAAACGTAAGACCTAAAATTTAACTCATGATTTTTTGTGACCATAGACACGCCTAAGATAAGTTGAAATGAAGATATGTACCAAAAGGAAGGAGAGAAACTATTTCTTAATCACAAAGTTCTCCATTTTTTCTTAAGAAATAACTCTCGTAGGATTCAATAGCCATAAATAGTTGGAGCTTCACTCTAACAGGAGAAACGGGTTAAGTAGTTGCTGCTCAACGCTCAATCTTTGTCTATGGAAATACTCCAAGTTGTCGGAGTCATGAACTAACGAGTCACAACATGGCTTATTACTGACTTTGACATCATCATGTTAAGTAGCCACGACACACGACACTTTCTCCGTGCATAGCGAATTCTACAATGTAAGACCTCCATCTAACCTAGTTGTAGTATAAAGTGAGATTGTCTGAGTCTTCACCAAGCTGCAGATTATGCTTAGTTGAGACGTAAGGAGAAGCTGGGAAAACATACATGAGATGCGTCACTCCATACGTCAGTATATACATAGTGATATATCCAATCCAATCATCTAAATCAAACCCAAAAATGTTTGTATGTAGCACGTTATAGTAGAGAGTTCTAAACAGCATTTATTTGCACTAGCTAACATTTGTGTTAGGTCTGCTACTAAGGACGACTTACCTTTGTATGAAGAATAAGTATGAATTTCATCTATTGGTGCTAAGTGTTTTGATATTTGCTGTGAGCTTAATAGAGATATATATCATGAAAATAGCGAAGTTGTTGAGGTCTAAAAATAGAGTAACAAGGAAAAGGACCAAATGAGACAAACACTGCAGTAAGGTCTAAGGATTGAGATCACTAAACGAGAGGAAGAAAATTCAATAGATGAAGGTCAAGAACTAGGTGAAAACCAGGAGATAGAAACAGCAAAAAATATCAAAGAAATAAAAAGTCGATATGTGGATATCCTTGATTTTCACTCATAGCAAAAAGCTTTGAATCTATGGAAGCACAAGATCATCTAAAACTAAAGAATCCTAGAAAAATAAGTAACTAAACAAACTGATCGTTAGAATATTAGAAGACATCAAATCCTGTCATAAAATGTAAAAAGTATACAAATGTTTAGTTGAATTCGCCCATTCTAAATCACCACGTCATAGTCCCATGTGAGATGACACTTACCGTCATCTTTGAGGAAAAAAGGTGAGGGAATTTACTTAATCAGCATATTTATCTTGATAGACTTAGAATAAATGGCCAAATTTGCCTTAAAAGGAAGTTCAAACAACTAGCATCTTACTTTGGAAGCTCCTGTTGGCCTATTTAAGTCGGTGGACAGCAAATTGTGTCGAAACAAAAGCTATTAAGATTGCTCTTTTATCTTTGGAATATATTTACATGTGAGTGTATGTTCATGTCACATAATCATGTTTAAAATGTAATATGGCTCTCGAATAACTTACCGATTTCAGCTTAATTAATAGGCCTTAGTGTGTCCACAATCGCTTCTAAGGGGGAATGAAAAATTTATGGTCCGTCAGGTATGTATAGTAGCCTCTGTTAAAAGTGGGAATTACATAGTACATGGAGGCAAACTAAAGGTGACCATCAAAAGCTTGAAAGATGGAAAAAGAATGACTGAAAAGCCGCGAGAAATTGTATCATAAAAACATCAACAAAACAATAGTATGATAAAGAACAAACGATGGGTAGATTTGATTAATCAGTGTCTGTTTTGACAAAGGAAAGACCACTTGCATGCTTAAAGAAATTCGCAAGAGACCATACGGATGTAGGATGCATCCAGGGTTTCTCCCCCATAAAACCTTTCGGCAAAAGCTGAGCAAAATAAGAAATACAGTTGCAAGGGAAAAAACTTCAAGAAAAATTATGAAAAGCTCTTCATCTGTGGTTACACTCAAGCTGCGAATTGTGATTGCTGGAAACACAAGCTATATAAGCGTAACTTCGTTCTTTTGCCTGACAGTTCATGATCATACTGGAAAATTGTTTTTTTTTTTTTTGTTTCTCCTTTTTCTGGGACATCCCACCACTGAATAGTAGGCAGAGGCAAAATCAAAGGCCTAGAACGACGATGCACCGCTCAAAGGAAAATTTGACAAGACAACACTGTTTTTACGCATGATTTTCGCAAGAACTTCTATAAGAAACATGCCGCTTGTTGTAATTCTGTAAGAGCGTTTCAGTTCCGTACAAGTTGTTAAACCGTGTGTATCTGCCGATGTATTGAAGGCCAGACAAAGAGGAAGACGAGCAAAGCCCACCTCTTAAAAAAAGAGAAGATCAGAAACCCCAGGAAGCAAGAAAACTGTGCGGCTGAAAGGTTTTTTTCATGGTGAACGGAAAGATCGCAAAAAGAGTCAAGAAACTGAAACCCAAAAAAGAAAAAAAAAACAATAAATCACCATCTCCTTAGGGCAGCACCAAGATCCAGATCACCAGGACCTGAGGGTTTCCCGAAAGAATTCGGACGAGAGAATTTAATGAAACAGTGTGATCTCAGTTCTGGGTTTCTCCCCCTGATGTCACATCATAACATTAATGAGAAAAACAAGTGATAACATACAAATACGCGATACCTTGGGCCGCTACAGAATTCATGGAGCTTGCCGCGGCTGGAGAAGATGATGAGCGCGACCTCGGCGTCGCAGAGCACCGAGAGCTCGTACGCCTTCTTGAGCAGCCCGTTCTTCCGCTTCGCGAACGTCACTTGCCGATTTATCTTGTTCTCGATCCTCTTCAGCTCCACCCTCCCTCTTCCCATAGTTTTATCTTTTCCTTTTTTTCTCTCCCTCGGAAAGGTAAAAAAACCCTCCTGATCAGTTATTCTAATTCTTAAAATGGAAGTATAACCATCAGTCTATTACCCCAAGACCCAACCCTTTCCTCTCTGATCTCTCCCTCTCTTAGACCAACATAGGATTCCTTTTCTTGTGCTGTGAATCTGTTGTAGCACAATAAATGGTTTCCCTCTCTCTCGCCCCCTCCTCCTTCTTAAGGAAACTCCTTCCTTTTCACTCCGTTCGTAGGTATCGGGTTTCTTATTGTGTACCAGACAGGCCTCATTTCACAAGCCAGTTAGCCACTGAGAGAGAGAGGGGGCGGCCGGGGGGGGGGGGGGTAGATATTTGTTGTTTGCCGGTTAAAATAGCGTATCCAGAAACCCTCGGCACGATCCTGAGTTCACATTCAGAACCAACAGTGAACTCTTTTATTCTGGTGATAAGTAACAGTGTACTTGTTCCAACAGTAGTAATCAGTGTTAACTGGCGAGGATTAATGTCCACACATGCTCAGGTATCCAAATTTACTGTAGATAGTACACATTGAAAGGGATACTAAGTAATATATTGTCCAAAAAAGATTTTGAGCTGATTGAATAGGCATGAACTGTCTATATCGTCCTTACACGGATCATTGATAACTTTATCGAAATAGGTATCGAATAATTCGGTGGAATTACTGTCTTATAAAAATAAAAATATGAAGTTTTGGATTCGGAAATTCTTGAATATTTGCAATGAATGTGTGGGTGTTTACCTAATGTTGATGCTCACTTCATTGAATCAACTGGAAGAAGGCAGGAAAAATAAAACTCATTCGGCAACGCAGTTCCCTCACAAAAGCAGGTCCTAACGAGCCATGGAATAGGAAAGAACGTAGGTTTTTCCTCTTGTGAAATGAATTGAAGGGATGATTTTGTGTCTTAATTAGTACAACACTTCCAGGAGAAAGGGTAGTTAAATTACCAAGAAGGAAAAGAAAAAGGAAGGGACGGTTCAAATGATTCCTCGCTTCTTGCATTTTCAGATGGCTCCAAATCACTTTGTATCATGCTCTAATAAGACAGGCTTTCTCGTTGTGGTGCGTGATGATGCCACTCTCGATCACGAGCATTGCCCTAACTAGCTACACGCGAGAGAGAATCATTGCACATGCGAGCAGAATCGTGATGCAGGGTTAACACTCCTATCCTCAAAAGCATCCGAGACACGGACCAGAGCAGTCCAATCACTCCCCTCCGACCCGATGGCTCTGGATGGGGGAGAAAGCTGAACGGGAGATAAGGAAATGGTGTTAACGAGTAACGACACACCAGGGTACCCTACAAATTAAGAAAATCGAACCCGTCACGTCATTCAAGCTGATGCTCCGTTAAAACAATTTCCCGTTAAAAAAGAGCCCCTCAATCTCTCCGTTTCTTCCTAACAAAAGAAATATCTCCGTTTCTAACCCTAACGGTGGTTAGCAAGGCATGATTGTGATGTGAATCGATCCTTATCACCACCCCAAAGTGCATCCCCCAAGGGTCAAGCTTTGCCATCAGGTGGGGTTAATCCTTTTGGAGGGGTCGCATCTTGCGTTCCATCAAACTCCACAACGCACAAGCTAGGGCGTGCCGTTGAAAGAAGCTGCCTCTTCGCCGCTCTTTTGGGGACGGAGGAGGCGACACTGAAGGGCATGTTATGCCCGCACTTGTCATGAAAACAAAACCAGATGCGGACGGCCAAGATTCTCGTGCGTGTCGACCTCGGATTCGCTGTCGCGACTTAATGGCCTGTGCTGATGACGAATTAGCGACTGGTGGAGGCTCTTCGATCATTATAACAGTAGAGCGGGTCTCGTAGAGTAGCCCCACGGGGTACGTGCACTGATGATGCCTAAGTTGACACCACGTCGTCCGAGGACGGTACCACGCCCCGCTGGAAGACGATGCGGGTAAAAGATGGGGTCGCCACTGTGCGGCCGTACGCCCTCCCTTGATACGTGTCGAGTTCAGCCCCCGGTCCGTACGCTTTCCCCTCCTGGGGCCACTCCTTTTTCATTCCCCTTTTGCTCGTTTTCCTTTGCTAGTTTCTTTCTTTGGGCTTCTTTCCCTTTTTTCACCCTTTTTCTTTCCCCTCCCAAGTGGAAAAAGCAAGGGGGGTGGAAATTTAAAAAAAAAAAAATACCAATGTTTCGTAGGTTACCACCAGCTACAGCTGGCGACTTCCTTGTATACTTCCCTCTCTTCCGAAAACTCAGAAAGTAAAAGAAATCTGCATTAATGATTTTTGTTGGATATTTGAAGAGGCTATCCTGCAGAGATTCGATTTAATTCCAAATTCCATATTTTTTTGGAACGTAGTTCGGTTTATGATTTTTGGTAGGAACCGAACTGGACCGAACCATTAAATAGCTCTCGTTTATAGGTTATTCCCATGTACACACGCATTTTTAACATCTAATATTTTCTTATACACTTAAGTTAAGGACAAAAGTCACAAAAAACTTAAATTACATCCTCTGTAACACATTTATCCTAAACTTTTTTCTCCGATACTAAAAATTTCAAACTTATACTCAAGTGATGCATTTCTCTCCATTAAAGCTATGTCAATGAGAATCATTAAAAAACTACCTAAATGAAAGTCAACAAGTAAACGATATTAACATGATGCCCACGTAGCTTAAGTGGCGTAAAAATTGATGTTATTTTGATTGAAAAATCATCTAACGGAACATTGATAAAGGGTCAATGCGTTATATACATACAAATTTTGGGGTTTTTTTTTTTATACCTAAAAAAATTTAAGATAAATGTGTCGCAATGGATATAGCAAGGGATTCTTAATGTCATAAAAAAATTATGATAATTATGTCACGATAGATATAATTTGAGGTAATTTGTGGCTTTTTCCATTAAAACAAAAACCAAATGCCCCAACTTATTTCGATCAACCACTTTATTGAAAGGAAACAACACTATAGTTTTCGATTTCATTTAAATTTTTAAAAAAATCATCTTGAATTAATGTCTTTATTGGGTGCAATTATTCACTTAATTGAATAAAAAATACTTCGTAAAGAATTAGTAATAATGAACAGCAAAAGTAGAGCTAGCTTTTTGTCATGAAAAGGAACAAAGTGTAGTCCATATTTCTTTGATTATTCGCTCTATTTGACCAAGACTTCTTTTGTCTTTGTTTTTTTTTGAAGAATTCATGCTTAAATTGTAGATGAGTTATTATCGGCCAATTTTCCATGGATGATTGAGGACCGAAATTCTATAATTTAGATTTTGTGTTATATGTTTTGAATTTTTCTTGTTTATTTTATTAAATTTCTTTTATGTGTTAATCTTTTATGAATTATTGCTATTGACAAATGGAGAATTTTCATTTTTGTTGTTGTGTTTACTTTCATTTTGCTTGACTAAAAATGAAATAAAGAATAGGAATTTGTTCAATTCCCAGATAGATTCCGGAACTGGTGACATGGTAAGCGTCCAAGTATATAAAGTAGATTTCATGTTTCAAAAGCTGGAGAACCAATTCAACAGATAGGTTTTCATGTTTCTAATGGAACTTGAACCGACCCTAGAACTGCTTGCCCCTATAAAAGGTATTAATTAGTAATGGTTTTGATAGCCATCAATTTATAACGGTTTTCAAATTCATGTAAAAATTGATGAAAGAAAAACGACTCTTTCTTTATTTCACTTGTAAATTGTTACTTCAAACATAATCCAAAACAAAAAAAAATTCTTTTCTCAGCTTCCATTTTCTTTCCTTTCTCTACTTTGCATACAAATTTGTTGTTCTCGTTTCCTTTATCATTCATTATAGAGTATAGAGGAAGGTATGTTGTGCCTTGAGAGGATAGTTGCTAGAGCTTGTACCAAGTTTCATGCTTTGAATAGTAGAATTATGCTTAAGGATAGTGTTTGCATGACTTAAACGGTTGATTTTTTTTGTCATCTTTTCCAATAATTTTGACATAATTTTCTCAAACCATAAAAATGCATAATAAAGATTAGAATTATAACCATTAAGGATACCACACCCTTGCATAATTTTTACCCTAAATTAATTTTTTCGTCATAATAAAATTTAATTCAGTTTACTCGTGATAAAATCTACTTTAGGCTTGCTTCTATCCAATATAGTGTTGAATTTTTTACGGAGAATTACATGTGACAAGCGATTCATTAGGCATGAATCTGACATGAAAATTCAACATAAATGGCTCTTAGAATTGACGTTATCTTAGTGATTCAGGCTTGTTCGGTGGACCTTAGTTCTACGAGGAAGAAAAGATCTTGGAAAGAGTCATGAAACTTAGACCTTTTTTGGGCGACCTTTAGATTGTTGACAATGTATCCCTTCGCAGATTCTCCTTTACATTATCTCCATTGAGTACCCTCTTAATGGCCGCGGATAGCGACTCCTCTCCATTGTACCATCTTCAGCAGCTTCCCTTCCAAGGGGTCCCTTGGATTTCGAAAATCTGTTGAGATAATTTGCATATTCAATTTGGCCCTAATTTGCAAGGTCGATTTATTTCCTTCAAATTTGGCTTCCCATGCAGTGCCATTTTTGTTGATTTCCATGCCGGATGCATGTTAGACGGGTTGCTTGTCCCGTGTGATTCCACGCTGGCAATTTAACCTTATACATTTGTCACGGGCCGATCAATTGGGATTGTGACCGCGTGGCGACTCAAACACTTTTGGATCGCCTAAGCCAAGCCTTGCTCGATCGATCGCGCAAGCACTCGTTTACCCGAGATCGTAGAGAGAGAAAGTCTCTAAAGAGAGGAACTTGGGAAAAAAAGGAGCTTTGATATTACTGGATTGGATTGGATGATTACAAATGAGGGGGAGGGCACCCCTTCTTATACTAGAGGCCCTCGGATTACATCCGTTGATTGACTCTTTATCCGGCGGACTAGATCGCACCGCCTTATCTACCGACACTAATGACAACTACCAACTACCGACATAAATAGCTAGAGACTTCTAGAACTAGGCGTAATGACAGTATCGCCCGCCCTAGGAAAGTTCCGGAAGAAGTCTTGTTGGGAAGCCAAGCGAGCACATGAGGTCCTCCTCGAGAAGGCACGGCCCTTTAGTTACTGGAACCTCTTGGCCGTGACATTCTATCCCACTCAATCGAGCGAGGCCCTCGTCGCTCACAACTCGATGGGTGGCCTTCTTGGCACGAGCACGAGCTTTCCTCCTTTGATTTTGCTTGGCTCGGACGCTCATGAACGACAGACCACACCCTTCTATCTACGGCTTCAACTTCGGCTTGGGCATGGTGTGCGATGAGCACTCAACCTCGGGAAAAAGCACTTGGATCGGCATGTTGCGAGTTGGAATAGGAGGATCCAACTCTACCTTTAGCTTCTCCATGGATGGCGGCTTGTGCATGCGCTTCTCGGCCTTCAAGCTCTTGTCGAGGCGTCGGATCGTGGCGATGGTCTTGGTGTCGACCACCCCTTTCATCATGGGGATCATCGCCGGGCATTTCGGATCAAGGATCATAATGCACTCGGTTCTCATGTCGATCATGGACCTTACGCTATGGAAAAATTGCATACCCAGAATGAGATCATAATCATCGAGAGGAATTACCTCAAACAACAGTTTGCCATTCCATCCGCCTATTCGGACATCCACATCAGGAGTCGATCCTATGCCATGGAAGTCACCCGAGTTGATGGGCTTGTATGACTTCCCAGTTGGCTCCACGCGAAGTCCCAAGGCCTTCGCCACCTCGGTCGACATGAACACGTTTGAGGCTCCAGTGTCGACCAAGGCGTAAAGCACTTAGCCACACACTTCGATCTCCACGAAGAACATGTCCGTGTTCGGTGCAGCTTCTTCTTCTTTGGATGGCGATCGAGCTTGGACGGTGTTGACGACCTTCACAGCTCCAAGCCGGGTTTGCCGCTTCCCTTCTTTGGACTCCTCCTCCTCTTCTTCTTTGATGGCAAGGAGGGCGTTGATTCTACCCTTCTTTAGGCACTTTTGGGTCCAATGCAGACCTTTGCAAATGAAGCAAGGAAAAGGCGGGGGTTGATCGAACTTACTCGTCGTGCAGTCCGTTTGTGGTCGACCCTTTTGGAAGGACGGTTTGGAAGTTCCTTCTCCCCATGTCTTGACTCGGCCGCCTTGATCATGCGCGCCTCGGGGAGTGCTTTTTCCTTCGTCCTCGGAGGATCGATCCGACCTCCAATCTCTTGCTCGATTCTTTGGTTTGACTTTGGTGAGGTCGACGAGGGACTCGGCCATGCTTAGTGCTCTCGCAAGAGTACTCACATCCCGTCGCTTGAGCTCGAGTTGTGCCCACGACTTCAATCCATCCATGAACGCTCCGAGAGCCTCCCCTCTCCTAGGTTGCAGATTTGGAGTTTGAGCTCTGTGAACTCCTTCACGTACTCTCGGATTGTACCCCTTTGTTTGAGGCAATGGAGCTTGCTATGGGCTTCTTGTTGAGCAAACTCGGGGAAGAAATAGTCTCGGAACTCTCTCACGAAGTCATCCCATGTGTCCACGGGATCGGTGCCATGCTTCGTCTCGTCGCACCTATTTCGCCACCAAAGCATTGCGGTATCGGAAAGGAACATCGAAACAGTTCTTACCTTGATCGACTCGTCTTGGATGTTGACGGCACCAAAGTATTGCTCCATGCTCCACACGAAATTATCCACCTCATTGGCGGATCGGTCGCCTTTGAATTCTTTGGGTTTCGGCACCTCAAGCTTGGGCACCGCTTGTGTGGGCATCGCTCCATTGGTGATGCTCAATTTGCATAGGGCGAGCTCGGTCTTGAGCTCTTGGATCTTCGCCTTCATGGCTTCGACCTTGTCCCTATGAGGCTTTCTTCCTCGATCACTTGGACGCGCTCCTTCAACACATCAATCGATGCTTCAAGGGCTTCATCCTTGTCGTGCAATGGGGCTGTAGCTTCGTTGATGCCGGTCGTGAAGTCTTCATAAAGCGAGGTCTCAACCTCCATGATCCGGTCTCTCACGTCGTCAAGACCTTCCATGAATTCGACCATGACACTCCGGACCTTCACGAGCTTCTCATCCAACGCAGCTACAACGTCCATCAAGGCTTCTCTTTTCTTCATTCGGCCGCGGGTCTCCTTGACTTGCACGGCCTCTCCATCCATAACAACATATTGGCTCGACATTCTCTTGAACAGTTGGCGCTCCTCAATCTCCTGAATTGGATCCCTCCTTTGCTCTGATACCACTTGTCACGGGCCGATCGATTGGGATCGTGACCGCGCAGTGACTCAGGCACTTTTGGATCGCCTAAGCCAAGTCTTGCTCGATTGATCGCACACTCACTCATTTACCTAGGATGGTAGAGAGAGAAAGTCTCTAGAAAGAGGAACTCTGGAAAGAAATGAGCTTTGATATTACTGGATTGGATTGGATTACAAATGAGGGGGAGGGCACTCCTTCTTATACTAGAGGCCCTCAGATTACATCCGTTGATTGACTCTTTATCCGGCGGACGAGATCGCACCGCCTTATCTACCGACACTAATGACAACTACCAACTACCGACATAAATAGCTAGAGACTTCTAGAACTTGGCGTAATGACGGTATCGCCCGCCCTTGGAAAGTTCCGGAAGAAGTCTCGTCGAGAAGCCAAGCAAGCACAGGAGGTCCTCCTCAAGAAGGCACGGCCCTTTAGTTACTGGAACCTCTTGGCCGTGACACATTCCTCTTAGTCTCAATTTTAGGGATAATTATTTTTGTTACTTTTCCCGAGAATCACCTAAAGTTCCAACTAAAAAAGTCATTTTTCATTATGTTAATTGAATTGATGTTAGACGGCTCATTACTTCAATTACTTCTCGTGTTCTTCAAATGGATCTCTTGATTGTTGGAAAGGTTGCCAAGGCATACCCAGTAAAACTTACAAATAAATCAGATATAGAGATAGTAACTAGGTTTTTTTTTTTTAAGTGGAATGATGGTTACTAGGGTTGTTGTTTCCTTTATTATATCATTTTGAAACCATAATGGATCTATGATAAGATCATTTAGGATTTAGAGAAATCATTATGTAATGGTCTTTAATGTAATGTGAGAATAATAGTCTATTATGAATCATAAAAACTAAATTACAAATAATTATAAATTGTTATGCGACCCATTTTTTTAAAAATTTATAGCTCACAATAATTGTTATTCTCACATTATCCAATGACTATTATGGTAGTATAGCCCTAGGATTTATGGCTACAAAAACCGTTGAGGGTATTTCTAAGATCTAGATTAAGACAAACTATTATTGAAACCATTGAATTCATAATATGGTAAACTAGCTCTTGGACAGGGGACTACTCCTTTGATGGGTGTCGCAATGGCCTTAGTTGTAGTATTTCTATATATTATTTTAGAAAATTACAATTATTCCATTTTACAGGACATAATTTCAATAAATTAGATTGACAAGAAACGTGAATGCTTAGCTTTTCAATACAAAGTAAAGCATTTAGATTTCGGATTTTTATCTAATTATATTATTTTTATCTCTATGTCGATTGACCAATGCTGCTTGTTAGGAAGTTGTTTGTTTTCAAAAGGTTGTTTACCCAAAGATGATAGTAAACAATCTCTGGACTAAGGAAAATTGTTGAAATTTTGCCCGATCCGCGGTGCATGTTATAGCTGAAGGCTTCAAAGTTATACTGCAACTGAGCAGCTTGACGGTTGTAAATCACGTTTCGGTCTCCTCCATCTGAGTTCTACGACGATTGAAGCTCAGAATCAATCTCCTCTGGCTGCCGAATCAGTTCAAGAAACCACTGCTTAATTAGATCGTTTCTTGATAGCATAGCACGGTGCTTCTGTATTGGATTTAAGTGGAAAAAAATCACAATCGGCCCTCAGTTATGTTCATTCAAGCATTCTTAGTCGCATTTTTTTTGCTGTAGTTTTAGGCTAATGCCATTTGAATGCAACTGATAAGCTTTCTGATTTACCCAAATCTGCGTTATCCAGCACTACAAAAAATATTTGTGAGATGTACAAGTACTTGAAAACACATACAAGCGTGCGCATACACATACTCGCAGACATTTACCTTTTTCACATCACATACCAGGGACTGGATGTACGCCTGTTTATTGGCAAACTAATCTTTAATAGAACGGTTATCCATCTTGCTAACAATGAACAATCACGGCGCTATCCCGAAAGACCAGAACTGTAACTAGTGGCGCTTCCTCTCCAACTCTGAAGGAACAAAGAGGCGGATACACACAAATCTTTAGCACAATGATATAAAGCCAGCAAATTGTTTTGAGGGGCGGAAGACAGAAAGAGGTCATGTCGGAGAAAACGAGGATGGGCGAAGATCATCAAGACATTCTTTTACTGCAATGTGTAAGTATAGAAGTGAACTGATCGTGCTGCAACTTAGGGTAAAGTAATATGCAACTTTATATACTTGTACACCTCAACAGATGTTGGTATTGCTGTTACCTTTCTTTTTAGGGCATTGCTAGTCTCAAGTAGCATGTTCTCCTGTAAATCAAGAAAACCATGCCAATTACATACGTCGGTTGTAAGTCAGCCACATATAACTTTTTGCGAAGTTCATCCAGTTAACAGTATATGACTTGAAGTTCAGATAGCATTCTACTTTTCCAGAGCAACGAAAATTAAAAAACATTGACCAGCAAACATCTTATGGCGCTGTAAGAAGTAAAGAGCATCGTGAATTTTTGTACAATTAATTAAGGAAATTATAGACAACAAAAGTGACGCGATAATCTTTGGCAGTAACTCGGAAGATGTCTTAAGGAACTTTTCCTTCTTACTCGTCGAATCATCTCTAGCAATACAAGCCAACAAATTATTTTCCCCTCTAGATCGATGTCGCGCCTACCTTTGTGTACACTATGATGCTTTGACTTGAGTCTTCACTTTTACATATTCTTGGTAATAGCTCTGCTTGAAATCCAGTGCGTGAGAAATGTGTCAACGCGCTAATTTATCAAGAAGTACTAAATTTCAGATTAAAACAATTCAATTATCCAGAGGGATATAGTCTTCATGCTGGAGAATAGAAGGGAACTAGCCCTAAGTTTCATTAAGTTAACACCTGAATTTTTTCGGATCTTGGATCGCTTCCATTTCCTGAAACATGGCTGCGTCTTTGGTACTTCTAGATGGTTGCAGCCATGCCAGAAAAAAAAAAAAAAAAAAAAAAAAAAAAAGGCAATTCATCAGTTCTAGATATTGCGTCGACTTGAAAGGCTTTTGTCTTGGGTGATCAGCAACATTTGCTCAACATGGATGTTGCAATTCAGCAAAGAGGTTTGGCCTTTATAGCATTAAGAATCACACTGGCAAAGAAAGAAGCGATAATGCAATTGAAATGTTTCAAGTTATTGAGGTCATCAACTAATTGAGTCGTAAGATGGCTTGTTACCAATACCAACTTTGACATTTTAGTGTTTGGTAGCCGGGACTTGCAACACTGTTTCTGCACATAGCGAATTGTACATTGCATATTTGGCATCGGCAACATTAGACCTCCATCAAAATTAATTGCAGTATTAAGAGAGATTGTTTGAGTCTTCACCCACCCGCACATTATGCCGGTTTGAGGGGTAAGGAGAGGCTGGAAAATAACATTCACCGGAGACGTCGCTACATATGAAATCAGGGGAAAGAGAAAGGCCAGTCAAAACCAAACTCAAATAAATGTTTATGGAACTATATGTACAGCATATTATAATAGATAGTTCTACAGTCAAACTCTATTCACACAACATAACAATTGTATTTGGTCAGCTATTAAGGAAATTTTACCATTGCATGAAGGATGAGTATGCATTTCTTCCATTGGTGCTTGTGCGACTTGTTTTAACATTAGCAGTGAGCTTAATGAAGATTTATTTGATGAAGATTACGCAATTGCTGAGATCTAACAAAAGGGTAACGAGGAAAATGATCGAGCTAGACAAACACTGCATTTAGGATTTAAGGTGTAAGATCGCTCAACAGGAGAGAGAAAATTCAATAGATGAAGATCAAGAAGCAGATGGAAACTAGGAGATAGAACCCGCAAAAAAATCAGGGAGAATAGAAATTAGTATGTCCAATACTCTTCGCATTCAATCATACCAAAAAAAAAAAAAATCAACCATGAGATCATTTAAACTAAGAATCCTGAGAAAATAGGAAGCTAAACAAAATTATCATTAAAATGTTAAAAGATATCAAATTCTATGTAACTGTGGGTTGAACTCTCTTATTTTACATTGCTGTCTTATATAAATTGTTAATTGATTACACCTAGGCTTAATTTTGGGGAAAAGAGGCGAGAGAATTTACTTAAATTGCATAATATATCTCAATAGCCTTTAACAATAATTGATTGAGTTTGCCATAAATAACAATTTGAACGATCGATATTTGACTCTAGAAGCTCCCATTTGTCAATTTAAGTCAACAAGCAAGGAGTTGGACCGAAATGAAAGATATTGAAATCATTCGCTTATCATCGGAGTATACACTTACATGGATGTTTATCGCACATGATCATGGTCCACACTTGCTAATCGCTTCCGTGGGGAAACTAAACGCACATGGTGCATCATCAGGTGTGCTATGGCAGAAGCTTTTCGAAGTGGGAAAAGCTCATGAATCAGTGTTCGCTGAGTAGAGTGCGCCTGGGGGCTTCGTCCGTCAGAAGAAGTAAGCGCGTGGCGCGGCGCTTTGTGACGTATGAAAAACCGGAACACAGTACCGATGATGTCTGTGTTGTTGACACGCACGTCGTCTGAGACGGTACGGCCTCCCGAGAAGATGGTGGGAAAACAGGAGCGGCCTGTGCGCGGTACATGGTCCCCTTCGATACGTGTCGAGTTCGGACCCGACTCCGTGCGGTTTCCGTCTCGGGGCCACGCACCCTTTTCGCCCTCTCTGCTCGGTATCCCTTTTCCACCCCCCCTTTATTTTTCTTTCCCGCTTCCGAAAGAAAAAGGAGATACCATGTTTATGTCATTTACTACCTATCGACGTCATTGTCTCTCTCTCTCTCTCTCTCTCTCTCTCTCTCTTATAAATGCTATAAAAAAAAAGAAAAAAAAAGAAAAAGAGACCCATGTTGGCAATTCTGAGACAATTTTCCAAATTTCTCGGTAACAATGCATGATATTAAAGATTGCAGATATTATCATCAAAAGAATCAATACACTTGCGACACGTTTATTTCGAATTAATGTTCGTATTACGATAAATTTTAAGCCGATATACTAAAAACAAATCTCTCTCCCTTAGCTTCCATCTCATATGTCGATGAATTCCTAATGTGAAAGTAAATGGCCTTTGGAGATGATTTCACCTTAGAAATTCAAGCTCGTTGGAAAAGAAGATCTTGTAAAGAGTCACGAATTGTTGGGCTTCTTAGGGTGAGCATTAGGATTATTGGCAACGTATTTCTAGGCGAACTTTGCCATGCCAAGTTCATAGGATAATCGTTCTTGAGCGAAGAATTTATTAAGTCTTGCAGATCTCCATCGCCTTATCTCTATCACAGAGTCGAGGATCCTCTTGATGGCTACGGATAACGACTTCCATCCATTCTTGCCATTTTCAGTAGCTTCCCTTCTAAACAAAAGCTCTCTCATGTTTCGGAAATTTGTCGAAATCTCTAATTTTCCCCATAGATTTGGTGATTGGAGGAGAGAAAAGCATATTCAATTTTGCCATAATTCACAATCTTAGTTTATTTTCTTCATATTTGGCTTCCCCATAATGACGTTGTTTAAAACCATTTATGCCAAATTTCCACATTGTATCCATGTCAAACAAATTGCTTGTTGTGTGTATTTTCATGTCAATAACTTAAAGGAATATTAACATACGTATTAGAGAGATTTGTTGATCATGAATGTATCAGTTTAGATTTTATGAGTTACGGGTGTATTGATTTGGAACTTTATTTAGTATCATTCCTAAAAATTAATTTGTCAGGAGATGATAACTAATTCATGTGGCTATAGTAATTTTTTCATGTAGATCAGCACGGTCCTATGTTGGAGTGTTAATAAATAGGCCTTCAATGTGGTGAATGATTTCATAGCCGAAAAAATGAGCAACCACCTATATATTTATAACTAGTAATTCCCCAACTATTAGGGTTTACTCTAGTGGCTACTCTTTCAGCATGGGAAGGGGAGTGGGGGATTTAGGGAGCGCTTGGAAAGGCTTTTGGGAAAAGCCTATAAGGAAATGTAAAGATCTTTAGTTTAAATGACTTTAATGAAATGCAAAGACTGTTTGGTAAACTATAATTGAAAGGTGCCTTGGAAAGCAACTTTAGGGAAATGCTATTTGGTAAACACATTTGGGAAGTGCTTTGGTGTGACCAATTTAAGGTTTTCTAATTTTTATTTAAAAAAATGAAAATAAAAACAATGATTTTTTTATATTTTCGCTCCGAGATGTAATGTATAATACATAATTAACAAATTCATAAGTAAAAAATCACATTAAAGTGAACTTTTTCTCAATTAAAAAAAGAGTAATTTCAATATAATAGACATGGTTACATATACATCGAAGAAAGAAATAGGCTTTCATTGAAAATTACGAGCATCCTTAAGTTTTTATTAAACTCATTGCTATTTAATCACGTAAATGCGCCGTGTCAGAAAATAAATTATCATTTGAAATACTAGGCCTCTCATTTGTATTATCAAGGTCAACTGAATATCCATAATTGGGATCTAAATTCGCCCTTGCAAAATGTTTGTTATTAACAGCGTTCCGTGGTCTATAATTATGCAAAGTCATTGCTGTTATAACAATTTTTACTTGCTTTTCAAACGGAAAACTTGGCATGTACTTTAGAATTTTCCACTTCTTCTTCAATACACCAAATGTTCGCTTAATTTCTGATCATAGCAAAGAATGAGCACGATTGAATACCTCTCGATAACCTGTAGGGGCAGGACATTGTTGAAATTCTGGCAAGTGACATCTAACTTTTTTGTATGGTTCCAAATAACCTGTCGAATTTGGATATTTGACATCTACTAAATAATATTTATCTACACAAATATAATGTAAATTTAATCAACATATGCCATATTAATACATATTAATGTACAAAAACCATTAATTAATGGACCTGGAGGAGGATGATGAAATTGCACATCACGTCTCCCTAAGGCTTCATAGAAAATACGAGTGTCATGGGCTTGTCCCTCCCAACCAGCCCAAACATAATGAATTTCATGTTAAAATTACACACCGCTAAAACATTTTAAATCAGTATACATTTTCGACCAATAAAACGAATATGATCTTTTGTAGGTATTACTGCTGGGATATGTGTGCCATCAATAACCCCAATACAATCCTAAAACAAAAAAAAAACAAATATTATTATATAATCAAAATTTGCATTTAGTTCTTTCTTCCTACTGTATAATCAAAACATACCTTAAAATAAGGATAAAATCTTTGATTATTTTTTATCTTCTCTAAAACGTGCCTAAATTGCCAATCAGTTGGTTGGATTAAATTTTTACCCATTTCACATACTTTATTTAACCCGCTTCTAGTTCCCTCAAAGCGTTGAAAACATTATTGTGTTAACCTTTTACCTATACCATGTCATAAAATATGAAGAAATATTCCAAGCATTTCTGTTACATCAATATTCCTAGTTCCTTGAAGACCATATCATGTTACTAAATTATGCATTAAATTATTAAATACAATCTTATCAATTTTAAGCATTTGATAACACCTTATCAGATTAGCATTTACGTCCATCAACTCTCCTAACCATGCATTTCTTGTATATGATTATGCCTAACAAGGTTTTTTTTTTTTTTTTATTGTATGTTGCTTGATAAGCAATTGCTGCTTGAGTTATTCCCACAAGTTGGCAATATTTCTCATCCTCTTTCTCATGGATTTCTCTTTCAAGAGAATCGTCCATATCTGTTTAAAGTAACAAAACAGTAAGAAAAGTGATGAATAATCATTCATTAATGGAACATTTATCATCCAAAATATATATGCAAACCCACCAAATCAAAAGAACACAAAATAAAAACACAAGTCTCACATTAGAACATAATTAGGAAAATAGTTCACAAGTAGTGTAAATCACCAATCCAAAATAAGTCTCGCATTACAATGTAGATTAATATGAAAGAGCTCAAACAAGTAACTAACATCCTAGCAACGACTATTATGCTCTTCCAACTTATACTTCAGCCACTCGACTTTTTCTTCATTTCCATCCAAATTCATAAAAATTTACCCATTGTCTTTTTTTTTTTTTTTTTTTTTTTTTTTTTCAGAAAAATGTGAGAGTGCAAAAAAGAACAACTTTCTGTCTTGCTTGACCTCAAGTATGGCTTTCAATGTTTGCACAATTTCTTTGTAAGGATCAAACTCCTTTGCAACCGATGTTGCATTGCTCCTACTTTCAACAGCTAAACAAAGTCTATTAATTTGTGATGCTAACTTATCAGGTTCAGTCAATTTTTTTCCTTTCTTTCCTCCAGCTTGCTTTGTTGAACTTTCTACCACTCTTTTATGACTCTTACTTTGACTTGATTGGGTATTCGTTTCACCTGCATCACGCTCTAACGAATTATCAATAGATTCTACATAACCACTAATATCGGCTTGTGTGGCCTAAACATTCTCATTATTGCATAAATCTTGTGCAGGATTTTAAGTACTACTTCTAGTAGCAATTGTATCCTAGAACATTTGATCTAACAAAACTTCAACATTCGAATGTATGCCTTTCGTTCGAAAGACTTTAAGTTTAGGATTGACCTGTTGTAATAAAACATTTTTAGGAGTTGTATCATAAAATATGAACTTACCAAAAAAAAAAGTAACAAAAGAATAAATAAACACTTGGATTTTTCTCTCCCACCATTCATCACTCACGTCAATAGTTTTTTTCCTTAGATCCCACTCTAGTCCTATTTCTTTTTGAACCAATTGCTTCAATCTTTTCCATTCTTCTTTTAAATTGTCCCACTTACTCTTCATTTGATTTTTATCGTACTTTTTTCCCCTCAGCTCCTTAAACTTGTTAATTATAATGGTTCATCCATCCCTTTTGTTGCTCGCAGGACGATTGACTTTTTCGATTTGTTTAATGCACAATCGACAAAAAATTTATATATCTTCAAGGCTCCAATATGCCTTTTCCTTCGATGAACTTGCCATCTTCCAATAAAATGAACACAAACATTTGAAAAATAAAAACAAATGAGGTTAACTATGACATAATTCCGTAAACATGGATGAACACATAAGTATGTACATTTTGATATAACATTAAGATAGACACGAGGCCACTTAATTTTTACAAAGGGCTTCACTAAATATACATTTTTCCTTGAAGACAACCCTCTAAAATTAACAAAGTAAGGGGCATTGTGTAAGTGCTAGTATGAACACCTAGAGGGGGTAAATAGGTGTGAAGACAATTTTCGCAAAGAGTAATAAAAATATTTTGCTTTTGAAACTGAGTCTGAAGAACAACAGACTTTGAGCGAGTTCAGACTTTAACTATAAACAGAACTACAAATAAAGTAAAGGAGTTTAGAGAAGAGAATAAAAACACAGAATTTATAATGGTTCGGCTTAGATCAAGCTTATGTCCACTCTCCCACATTGATAGCCTTCTAGCTGGTTTCTACTATGAATCAAAAGAAAATTTACAATCTTGCGATCTCGACTTCACAGTGAAGAGTCTCTATTGCTCTCTCACGAAGTCACACTATAAGTTTATCTCTTTTGAGTACAACTTTGAGCTTAGTGTAAGAAGTAATAAGAGAATGTGAAGCTTCAGACTTTGAAATTTCTCTTTCACGCACTTTTTCGAACCACTGGAGAGTCCTCCTTAAATACTCCTTCATGCCTTCTCGACCGTTGGCACTTTCCAAATAAATTCTTCCAATCAACCCGTTGGACAGAATCAATCAATGAGATCTTCAAGCCGTTTGAAAATTGTGATGAAAGCCCGTCAATCATGTTCGCCCATACAATCAGGATCTTAGTTTCCATAAGTAGATTATTTCCAAATTTACTTGCCTTTCAAAAAGATTTGATGTATCTAAATTGATTCCAATAAAGATAATCAATCTCATAGGTGATATTTCCAACTAGAAGACCATATATAATCCATACGAACCGAACCTTTGAAGAAAGAAAGATAATCCCGCGTCTGGATAAGTCTTCATTCTTCACTTGTGTTCAGTCTGGAATTCGTCAGAGTGGGCAAACTTCTGATGTAAAACAAATTTTGACACAAAAGTCTAGGAGTCTTCAGACTTTGATATAGAAGTCTGGAAATATTTAGAACAGAATGTAGATAAGTTTTGTCAGCTTCAAAACATCAAAGGAGTTTTCTCCAACACATTGGAAATAAATCAAAATCCAATTCACATGAATCCAAGAAAGAGCACACCAAGCCGGACATGATTGGGGAAAAAGTATAGAAACATAAGGAATATAAGCAAAATAACCTGGATTCAAGACCTTCTGAGCGAAGAGAGAAGCGAGAATTTTCTACTTAATATGCCTCTAAAATTTTGACGTCTCCACAAGTCAAGAGTTTATCTACATGATAAACATGGTATCGCAAATCAAAATATTATCTCATTCTCTTCTTCAACTAAGATAGTGATCCCAATCATTAAGTTCTATCATGTCATTGCCTCTAAACACCAAAACCTCAGCACCACCACAAAAAGTAAAGACAACCAAAAAAAAAAAAAACGTAAATATACATATCAAGTTTTATTAATAGGAGCCCCAATCAGCAACTTGAAGTTTGCCAAAATAGGAAAACAAGATTTTGCAATATCTAAGAGAGGTGAAGTGTGACGTTTACATTACCTATCAACTCAAAAAGTGAGAAACTGTTAAGAGATTGCTGGTGAGGTACCTGATAATTTGAGATTATCTACTGCCTGTATTCTCTATGTCTTTGGGCCTGGTAAAGATATAGCAAAGTCACATAAAACCAGCTTCCTCATCGAAACATCAAAAAACCCTAATGCCTCAAGAAACTACAAGTGACACATGAAGCAGGAAACTACACCCTCAAACACATATAAGCATACAAAGATGCGTTTTGAAATTGAGAAGGAAAGAAATATTAGCAAATCCTAGGAACTGAGTATTCTTTTTTATTAATTGGTGGCACATGGTATTTTACCTAGGCCCGACTGAATGAGATATCATCATTTAACAAGATATGAACATAGCCAAGCATTAACACTCGACAGAATGATTGCTGCAACAACAGTTTCAAAAAGAACATATTGAAGTAAAGTTTCCGACACTTTAGTCTAGTTCAACACTAGAAATCAAGTCCAGACTAACAATAAGCACTTCAATGAAATAGACTACACTGGGTATTCGTATTTGCTATATCTCTCCATTTTGAAAATACAAAGAAAATGGTCGATCTCGTGCAAATTGACTAGCATAAAAAGGCTGAGTGGTGACTTATATGAACATCCAACATTCCAACTCCTAGGGTCACGAAAGCTGCTGCCCACCCCTTAATCCATGAAATACATAAAACAAGTTGACTAACATAAACACCAAACACATTTGTAGGTGCCAAGCTTTTCCCAAACTAGCAAAGTTGGGAATTCCAATGATGGTAAATTTATAGTACAATTCATAACAAAGATGCTGGCTTGCTTCGCTGCCCTGAAATTTGCCTTCATTACTGGCATGTCTCTTTATTGCATTTAATTATTACAATTTTTGGCAGGATTTCTCATTCCAAACATAAAATCCAATGATGGGAAGTCCAAACAGTTAAAGAAGATAATGATTATCCTTTACACAAACAAATGCAGATGTTAAGAGTATTGGTTTATTGAATTTCAAAGTGTCTAACTAGCGTTTTTGCTCTAGTTCTTACTTTCTACCATCTGATAGTATGAAAGGCAAGACCTTTAAGCAAGCCTTTCCAAAGAAAAAGTTCTCACACGCACTCTAATTACCAAACAGTAAGGACAAGTATTGTCAATTTCCAGCATTACAGAACTTCTTTGCCAGGATGGAACCATTGAAATTTAAAGAAACCAGCAATTGCTAAACGAAAAGAGACGCTACCAGAGAGAGGCGACTGGAGAGGCGAGATTCGGCGGGCAACTGGAGAGGCGAGCAACCTTCGGCGACCAAAGAGGCGAGCTTCGGCAAGCGATCGAACATGCGTGCTTCGGTAGGTGATCAAAGAGGCGAGCTTCGGCGACCGGAGAGGCAAGCTTGGGTAGGCGACCGGAGAAACGAGCTTCAATGACTGGAGAGGTGAGGTTGAAGAGCGAGATATGAAGAAGCGTCCAGAAGAGTAGAGAAGAGACGAATGCAAGCGGCTCCTTGGCGTCAGGGATTAGGGTTTCTATTTTAAAAGGGTCAAATTTTGAATTTTAGTAAAATTCTAAGGGCAACAAGGAAAAATGAAATTTTTCTTTAATCCCTCCTGCAGCATGCCGAGAATGCTAGAAAGCCCAAGGCAGCTCCCTAGCTGCCTTGGGCTTTCAGCCTTCAAAAGGCCAGCCTTTGCATGAGGGGGCTTGAAAAAAATTAGCCAAACACCACATATTTGGCTTAAGGGGCTTTGAACGCCCAAAGGCCTTTGGAGATGTTAGTCCCAAACGCACCTTTAGGGCCCGTTTGGTTCAGCATTCCCAAGGGGCTTTCGGCCCCGAAATCCCCTTGGGAAAAAAAATTAGGTGTTTGGTTCAGCATTTAGAGGGATACTTAGCCAAATGCTAGCATTTGGAATGCTGAAAGCCCAAAGCAGGTGGGGACTTGCTTTGGGCATTCAACATTTTCGGAATGCAAAGAGGGGTTTAATGAATTTTTATTTCTTCCAATATTGCCCTCATTGATAATTGTCTTTTCCTGTTTTACCCCTAAAAACTACTGTTCATCGTCTTCCTCATTGGACTTCTTTCCAGCCGGTGGAGCTCAGCCGGATCCGATCGCCCACCCACCGCCGTCGCCACGCGCCGCCGTCGCGTGGGTCTTGACCTCAGGTGGCGTCGCCTGGGTCGCGCGACCCACGGGACGGGCCGAGCGGTGCTCGGCCGGCCAGACGGGTCACTCGGCCCGGCTAGATCCGGTTGCCGGCACCGCCGTCGCCGAGCACCGCCGTCGCATGGGTCGCGGCCTTAGGCGGCGTCGCTGGGTCGTGCGACCCACGCGACGGCGGTGCGTGGCGACGGCGGTGCCTGGACGACCCCGGATCTAGCCGGCCGAGCACCGCTCGGCCCATCGCGAGTCGTGGCGTCGCTGCGACGGCGGTGCGTGGGTCCCACGACCTGCCGCGTCCCCACCACCACGCCCACCGGCCGCCTCCCCCACCAGCTCGGGCGCCTCCCGATCCCCTCGCTTCAACGTCTCCTCCTCCTTTTTCCTTTTTTTATTTTTATTTATTTTTATTTTTATTTATTTTTATTTTTTTATTTTTCTTCACCTCAAAATTACTTTGCAAAATGCACCAAAATAAGACTACCCAAACACTTCAGCATTCACCAAATGCCCATTCTTCCAAAGATACTTGGGGAAATGCAAAGCCATTTCCCCAAGTTGAACCAAATGGGCCCTTAGAGGGATTGGGGTGGGGATATTTAGTTTTAGATATGGGTTTCGACTCCCATGCTTTGTAAAGAGGCATGATAAAAGTTTGATAGTGAGTTGAGAGTTAGAATATGATCGACAAAAAAAAAAAAAGTAATAACTCCCCCATTAGTTTGGCATGCAAGTTTTAACATTCGAGTACTAGTAAAATCTAGACCCATCAAAATGGGCTATAGACCCATTTCTTAGCCCATATTTGATGAACTAGGTTGTTATATAATTATGTTATATTCAATAAATATGTCATACATAGATTTAAAATTGTAAAGCTTGAATAATATACGTGTCAAATGAGCCACAATTTACTTAGGGTGCGCATGACAACGCTTCTTGGCTGGGGAAGAGTTTTTTTTTTTTTTTCAGAAATAGTTATTTTCTATTTCTATTCCGGGGAACAATTTCTGAGTAAAAGAACTTGTTTGATAACTATACAAAATTTCTACTCTTGGAATAGAAAAAGAATAGAAATGCGTTTGGTAACGTAACGATTCTTTTTTGTATTTATTCGTTTTTTTATTCTTGCTCACGGATTGCCGCCGCCTCCTCCTTTCCGCCGACCGCCGCCGCCGCCCGATCGCCGACCGCCGGAGGCGGAGGGGCGGTGGTGGCGGTGGTTGGCGGTCAATGGGTCGGCAGGTCGGTGTTGGCGGTCGGCGGCGGCGTCGGCGGCGATCGGTGGGTGGTTGGACGTGGCCACGACAAGAGAGAGGAATAAAATAAAAATAAAAAAGAAAATTGGCTTATTTCTAGAAGTTGTTCCCGGAAACAAGAAACAACTTTTTTTTTGTTTTTCGTTTCTACTCCAAATCTATTCCCGGGAACAAATGTTTTATCAAACAGATTTCTGTTCTTTTTTTGTTCTGGGGAATAAAAGAACAAAAATTGGGAAAAACAGAAACGTTACCATGCATGCCCTTAGACCCAACCCTACTTCTATGACTTTCTATCACTTGACTTAATCTTACGCTCGCTCACTCTCTATTCTTATCTTAATTTGAATATAAGTTTTCATAAATTAAGTTAAATATGAAGTATTTTAGCAATACGAATCAAGTTGTTTATTTGTCATTAGATTTATCTTACGTGGATTTGGGTCAATTTTGGCCGGATCAATTTTTGATTTGGCCAAAACCTGACCCAATTCACTCGTTTGATGGGATTAGGGAAAGTGATGAAACATATAAAAAGGTCTATTTATAATTACTTTGCCGCTCCGTCTCAACCGGGTCGTTGTAGTATAGTGGTGAGTATCCCCGCCTGTCACGCGGGAGACCCGGGTTCGATCCCCGGCAACGGCGATTTTAATTTTTTTCCTTCTTCGCATTTTTTGGTCCGTCGATCGGTCCTTCTGGGTCGAACATCTCAACGGACTAAACTCACCCCCACTATATCGGACGGTCATCGGCACTCCACGAGGGCTTTTGTTTATTTAGATGCATATCTGCGTTACAGGTGATCCTATCCCCTGCCATTTCTCTTTCCCGCCATATCGTCCTTCTCCACTGCCTCCCTCTCTAATCGCTATTTCGCTCGCTTCTTCTTCTTCCGTTTCTCGCTTCTTCTTTTTCCTCCTTAAACCTCAGGTCGGCGACGTCAATGGCGAAATCGAAGCAGGAGGAAGACGAAGTGGCGAAGGCGGACGGTCTGGAGATAATCTCGATCGGGCGCTTGTACAAAGGACCGTGGGATAAGAAGTACTGGAGCTGCTCTAGGGTTCGTTCCCACTCGGATCCTTTTGTTTTGTTTTTTGTTTTTTTTTTTCGTTTTTTCTTTTGCGTGTTCTCTCGATCAAGCATCGTCAGTGCTTCTGTATCGATTTCAATAAGCACGCCTGATTTACAGTCGCTTCTCGTCTCGGATTGCGACGGGCTTGTGGTTGCTGGGGATAGGTTGCTTCCGTGTGCGCTGATGACTTGGATTTTGGACGATGCGATGGTTTAGCGAGCTGTATCGGGTTTGATATGACATGACGTGGAACTTGCATATTAGAGACGGGGGGCTAGATTGGCTAAGCTGTCGGCTAACGATGTAGATGGGGGCTATAGTCAGGATGGAGTTGTGTGCACCGTGCAGGGTGTTGAGAGAATTCAGCTCCGGAAGAGAAGCAGGGTCCAATTCACTGTGATGTCTATGTTTTGTGTGAATTTCGTGTGGCATTGTACGCCGTGATGGGGTGGGGAGGGGGAGAAATGACTCAATTAATGCAAAGATGGTATAAAAAGTGAGAGTGATGGGAGCTAGAACAGAGTCCGTATGGTAGCAGCTGTTGAGTATATATTATAATTTTGAGAAAGAAAAGTTCTAAAGAAGCTGTACTCATGTTCATGCTTAGCAATTTACTGTTGGAAGAATCCATTTGATTTTAACTTTTACATCGAGAGTTTCATTAAATCCCTTCCTGCTTTATCGAGATTGTGCGAGATAAGGATCAACTCTATAGCGCATCAATAAGAACCCATGCCTAGAGCTAGCATCACATATGCTGCTAACTGGAATTTTCATCTTCACTTACTTTCCTTACAAGGGAACCTTTAGCATGAAAACATGATTATTCATCCAGAGCTTCTTTTTAGAAGTCAGACCATCATTTAGCGGAAACCATGTGTACCTTGCCTTCAAGCAGACTGCTCGAGGTTTTCACGTGACGTGGGCCTTTGAGTATGTGCACATTACAACTTACTCATACACCATACTAACATTCGTTATACTCATTTCATCATCCAAAAGCATCTAGGGGGCCCTTAGTATTTCTTGGTACAACTCTTAAGTACCTTTATTTGTAACTATGCCACAGAAATTGAAAATCGATATTCCTTCTAACTCCAAAGGATTAGAGAAGGATGGGCATAGTGGTTGGCTCTAACTCTATGCATAGCAATATTACGTGCATCACATGTTATGTCTATCATTCCTAGGTAAATCTAAATCTATATTAAGGAGATCTCATCATCAACTTCCATCCCTTTGTGTAGGGAAAAGACCGGTACCCTTATCCGATTGGATATCAAGCTGTCCGAGCTCATGGTGGGAGCAGATGTAAGATAGAAGTTTGTGAAGGTTCTAAAGGGCCTTTGTTTATGGTGTGTGGCTATATACTTGTTAATTTTGTTGAGGTCTTGCTTCAGAAATCAATCTAATTGACTTCACTCTTATCCAGGTTACTGCTGTGGATGGACATTCATGCTCTGGGCAAACCCCGAACATTGCCTGGGATAGGTTTCAAAAGAAAGGTTTCCCCCGTATGAAGATATGGCATGGAAAGAGATTTTCTTGCAAGATAGATGGCTCTGAGGTATACTGGTACTTCAGTATTAAAATTCAGAATTTCACATGTTTAGTAATGTGTTGCTTTCCAGTTTGTGCTCTCACTTTTAGTCATTGAGAGATCTTCATTTTCTTAATTTGATGTAGAGGTGAGTTCAGAAATCACAGTTAATTAAATGAAAGCTTTTTCACTCCATCCCTCTTGCCCTTCCTCCCCCTCTTGGTCTGAGTAAAAGGCACTGACCTTGATCGATAGGTTTCAAGAGTTTTTTGGTTTCATTTGGACTTGACTTCAAATCAATAAAGGAATAAAACGCACTTGACTAATGAATTGGCAGGATTGAAAATCACTGAGGAATAGTCTGCATTGCAATTAGTTGTGTGTTGGCCTTGTGTCATTGGATGAAACAAAATATCCTTACATGATCCAGAAAAATTAACATATCTCCTCTCTTTCTAGAAATACAGGAGGCTTCGAAGAGTTAAACACATTCCTTAAACTTTATATATTATCTCATCATCTTGTTTTCTCATCTTTTGACATTCTTATGACATGCCTACTTATAATTCTATGAGCTTGGCATTTTAGTGTGATGGGTCGGGCTCCATAGAATATGAATAAGATAGGATCCAGATGCTGTAATCACTATATTCCTCAGGAAATGCATCGAATACACGTTTGAGGCTGAGACCTCTTACATTAATCCCCAAATTGATATTGTTGGTGCTGTTATCTTTTGCTACCAGTTGATAAGGCATGGGTGTCATCTTTGAAGTTTTGATAAAATAGGTATCCACTGCTGTTGTTTCCTCTGGAAGTATTTCAAATGACTAGATTGCAATATGTTAGCAAATTTGATCCAAATATGTCATATTCCCCTGTATGTGCATTTTGAACTTGTTGGTTCATCTTAGAGGGCATGTCATGTAGCTCTTGGGTTTTGATTCTTCGACCAAATCTCTTTCCACAACAATGTTCGCTAGTCAAAATTATCTTTAATATCACAGAAGCATTAGCTAGAGCTCCTGAAATGTTTAAGAAATCTACAGTGAGCTTTTCCACAAAGGTCTTTTGATGCTTCTTTTGTTTCATATAATTTTTTTGGAGTGATTGCTTCAGTAATATCTTTTTGGTATTGGTGCAAAGGAATGCAAAGGCTTTACTTTTCTTTACTCATCTCTGATTTGAATATGCAGCATGATTAAGCAATTACTCTTGCTGCTGAACATAAATTCCCATCTATTTATATGGTGTGCAGTTCTTTGGCTTTAAGGATCCATTGGTCCAACGATTGCTTAGGGAGCTAGTGGCCAATGTAGATGGAATTGCAGAACCGAATCTGCTAATCTCCAGCTTCTGCAGTGGCCCTTCCCTAACAGAGCAAGAACTTAGATGCCCTGATTCACGCTCATATCCTGATTTACTGGCATGTTTGGTTGAGCCACGAACTACGAGAAAGAGAAGTAAGAGACCGGAAAACACAGGTACAAGGTCCAGCTCTGAAGTTCTCTGTAAAAGACTGCAAACATCAGTTCTGGAAAATGCTAAGGACTTGAATCCAGGAGGACCAGGTCAGGGAAGTCAGTGGAAGCATAACAGTGTTAGCTCATCCGTTTACTCAGCTTCAGGTGGAGATAAAATCATCTGTGGATCTCCAGGAATATTGTCAAAGCAAATGAACTCAAACATTGTGACCGAGTATGATAAGGTTGAAGATGCAGATGAAAAGAACCTTGAATGCTCCGAAGATCACAAATCTACTGGCCTAATCCAATGTGTATCCACAGCAGAAGAATCCGTAAGTCCCTTGTTTTCATGGAAATCACCTGACAGTTTTGAGAGTGCTGTCCTTGTTAATGTCTTAGCTATGATATTGAGTACTTCCCCTGGACCTTATCATGATACTAATAACTCCCATATTGAGGTGGGAATATCTATATTAGCTCCCTTTTCATCGTCAGAATTTCTGGAAAAGCTTTTTTCTTGTGTAAGCTAAAAATGAGGTTTTCTGCTTTGCGCATTGGATGGAGAAACATTCTTAATGCCTCACAGCTTGATAGGTTAGAAGATGGTGCAGCCCCTGGGTTCAGCTACGCTGTGGTAATGCACAACATTGAAGAACCTGCATCTGTGAATGACACTGGTGTCAATGGCAGCGACATGCCTCTTTGTGCACTTGATACTTATGATAGTTTGCAAGGTATACCTAATCTGGGTTAATAGTATAGAAGGAAGTCATATCACTTCATAATGCGGTGGCTAATTTCCCTCAATTTGTGACTTGCAGTAGACAACGGAGATAAATCGCATGATTGTGAGTTGGCTAGTCTCGGCAAAACAGCTCTCAATTCGGAAGGCGTGGTAGCTGCAAACCACAAGTCTGATTTTGGAGAATTGGCTTCTGAATCACATCCTGGAGGGGAGATGGACAAGGACCCTTTGAATTGTAGCTCTGAGAATAGTGATCTTGATTCTGTTGGTCAAGATGTAGCCAAGTCTATGATGACAGTTCTGCTTCCACAAGCACTCCCTCTGCTCAAGAAGTTCTCAAGAAAGAAGAGTAAAGCAAAGCAAGATGTTAGTGATCCAGGACATCTTTTAGGTGCTATGGAATTTGAGGATAAAAATGCTGGTTCATTTGTTAACGCATCATCCACTGGTACGGGGAAACACCACTTATCACTGCTAGACTAACATACATATTACACAATTCACAGATTGGTTGCATGCTTTGCGTAATTTGTACTGAATGATAATTTTATCTCTTTTATGTTGCAGATCTAGCAAATTATGAAAATGCACGAATAGAAAAGGAAGAAAACATGCCAGTCATAGCTGCAGATTCAGCTTCTATCATCAGAAGTTCTAAGAATAGCAATGCAGCAGCTCCTGACAGCTTTAAGGTAGATCAATGTGGTGGCAATTTGAATTACTTGCTAAATTTTCTTTATTGGCTCACTATGAGGCTACTATGTGCTCACATACTTCATTCACAGATTGAAAGCTTGTTTTATTTTTTTGCAGGATAAACCTAATAATATCAATATGAGTGGCACAAATAGTATTGTTTGTCTAGATGAAATGCATGCGCTCTCCAGTGAAAAAATTCAAGGAGATTGCGTTGATTCCGGGAATGTTTTTCACTATGGATCTCCGGACCTTCCACCCGAATGGGCTAATATGAGCACAGACTCATTTTCATTTGAAGAGGGCCTCATAGCTGCATCTGATTGTATTTCAGGTGCTTTCATTTTCTGTTCTTGCTTGAAGATCATTCATTTAGCATGCCTATAATGGTGTGACAAGCAGGCAGTAGAAACAGACTGTAAATTATGATGAACCTAATTTCTAACTAATGTAAAAAAAGAAGTTTTATTTACCATTTCTCTGACAGTGAGCTTTGAAAAGCCTTCATCATTTTTTGCCAGAAAATGTAGGAAGATCATTTATTCTTAGGGATAAGTTTTACGTCAGTGTGGGATTTTCGTTGATATCAAGGAGTTGGAACAAGGAGCGGAATGTCCAACTTCATAAATCTAACAGGCTTCTTTTTAAGGGCACAAGCTTAATCATCCATGTGTTTTTTTTTTTTTTTTTTTTTTTTGTGCAGATGCATATGATCGCGGTAGGACTAACCATGAAGCTGATGCCAAAGCAGGTCTTGCAGACAATGACTGTGCCATGATTGAGTCTAAAACACTTTTGACTGGCAAGTCTCAATGCCCACCATCAGAAGGCACTGCGTGCAGGATTTTCAGAAATGATTGCATTGCTGAAAGATGTACTGCCGCTGGAGCCATCCTTTGCCAAGATATAAATGATGAACCAGGCAACAGCGATATTGCAAAAGTCCTGACGATTGGACAGTCCAATGATTTGCCTATAGAGATGCCTACTACAAATGTTAAGTATGATAGAAATGAGGACCCCCCTGGTTCAAAAGTTAAAGCGTTTGCCTGTGCATCAGTCAAGAAGAATATCTTGAGCTTCCCTTCATCTCAACCCTCGATTGACGAGAAACCAAGAAACTCTTTACCATCCACAGTTATGCTTGATAGCATGAGAGATACTGCTAAGAAAGATCAGGCTGTTCCACAGTTAAAATCATCTGGGAATGTGCAGCTCAATAATGAGCAGCAAAGCATATGTCAGCTTGTTGGTTGCTATATTCATCCTCTTCCGATTGTGGCAGTGTGGTTGAGTACACATGAAAATGAGATATATATTTGTATTCTCTCTGGCCTTGAAGAGGATAAAGTGAAAACCTTGTTTCTTTACAAGGTACCCACTGAACATGCAGGGGCAGGATGCCCTTCGTTTCTTGGTCATACGCCAGTTATCTTCCCGATCCCACAAAAGATATATGGTGGTCAGGTAAGTTTCTTTTTGTAAGACTTCTGGCACATCTTTTTTGGTTATTGTGAGCTGCATATGATTATTGTATTGTTTGGTATGTGCTTCTCTTTCACTAGATTGCGCCAGAAAGATCTTACTTACAGTTCACACCGCATGGAAAAGGCCTCATTTTTCTTGGCTGTGTGGAAGCACCATGTTGCAGGTATAATTTACTTTCATATTTGGACGAGTAATTTTTTAAGGTCATGAGAAAGACATTATTTATGACATTAATGCTTGCAGGGAAAGAAGAATTTCATGCTCATGCTCAACATGTGCATTGGTCTCATTTGATGAGAATGCCATAAGGATTGTTCAAGCAAACATGGGTTACGTAACTCTCGTGGCAAATCTGAAAGCTATTGACAGGGTACACTCAATATTGGTCTGCGAACCTGACTATCTGGTTGCTGCTGGAGGGAGTGGGAGACTGCATCTGTGGGCCATGAATTCTGCCTGGAGGTTATTACTAATACCTGCTTTAATTGAAGCTAGTTCTTGTTGTTGTTGTGCTTGCTGCAAAGAAAACCACTGGATTATTGCTTGTAACATGTCTTCTGCAGAGGTGTAAATTCTTGGCAGTATATTAAATGCTGTAATAAATAGCTGTGAAGTTAGTTTCATCTCTGAAGTGAAGCCCTTCCAGAGTTTCTACCAAGAAGATGATTTCTACATTAGTGCGTAACCTCATTTAATATAAAATGTCCATGCACAGTCAGGGCAGTCTGTCTTGGTCTAGGAATAATTAGACTTATAATGTGTCACAATATAACCGGCTATAGTGAATCTTGTTTGCTACCCATACTTCTATACTTGGCAATGATACCTGCTAATACCAATACGGTGTAGGCATTTTAATCTATATATATTTCGGTGCTGTCCTAGCAAGATACACAGTGACCTAATTGTGAAAATAAAAGTTACGTAAATTTCCAAGCTCCTTGTCTTTATGAACTAGAGAGGTATCTTGTGGCATTCTTCATACAGACTTGACATACTGAGATTAGTGGAAGTGGGGATATAATGGGTACATGCCACATGGAGATATGGAAAAGCATTTGATCGCTCTTCCCCCTACCTTTTCTTTATGCTGGCGTTATATCTGGAACCTTGAACTTATGTACTGCATTACTTGGTCTTTATGTGTTAGATTAATACTGCAAAATAATGCCTATTTATATCTGAAAAATGCTTTTTTACAGTGCTGAAACAGAAGAATTTGATATACCAACCAGTGATTGCGATTCTCCTTGCATTGTGGAGTTGAAGAAAATCCCGAGACATGCTTACTTAGTTGTTGGACATAATGGCCTTGGGGAATTTAGTCTGTGGTACGTTGCTATATTTCTGAGGTCCAGGTCCTGCTTAAACATCCATTTTTAATCTGTTGCATGATTGTAAGTGGAGTTAAGAATTAGTGAAATGGTTGTGCATTAGTTAATGTTTGAGGGGACACAAAAGTTTGAATAGGATGAGAAAAATTGTGGAATACTTGTAAGGACATACAAGAGTTTTGGGCAAAAACTTAAAGAGAAGTATTACAATCGGGTCCTCAAGAATGTTGTACTCATAGCCCCTCCTTTCCCTTTTTCGCATCAGCTTTTGGTCGTTTTGTTATCCTGCAGCACTTCTCAATTTTCGTTGGCATATTTTCTTCATTGCATTAACTCGTCAGTTTTTTCGTGATTCTTTCAGGGATGTATCAAAGCGCATTTTCTTGTCTAAGTTCTCTCATCCCAATCCTTCAATCTGTAGCTTCCTTCCAATCAGCTTATTTAGATGGAGAAGGGAAGATTTTATTTCGGGTAATAGAAATTTAGAGGAGCATGTTGATGTAATTATGGAAGCAACAACGAAGGACTTCTCGGGGCATGATGTAAACCGCAGCTTTCTTCATTTAGAAGAGGAAGATATTGCTTTATGGCTTCTAGTTGCTGCTGTTTCTGAGGCTGAACATGACTATCAATCAAATGCCTGCCGAACAGATTCAGTTGTAGGATGGAGACTAGCTCTATTGGCAGAGAAAATGGTTATCTTGGGAAATACGTTGGATCAAAGGTGCCCAACTTGGAAGTTTAAAGCCTTCTTTAGTTTATATTCTCCTGCATTCATGAATGCCTTAAGTGATCACTAAGCACCTTGCTTGATTCTTATGAAATTACTCCCTAGGTGTTATAAAACATGTTGACATCAAGACCTATTGTTTTTGCTAATTGAGACTTTTGGCTTCCCTTTCAGGTTAGGTTCCTTGTGCTTGTTGTAATGGTTTGAAGGTGGATATGTTTCTTTTTAGACGGACCATTTTATGCTTATGAAGATGGGCATGTTGCTTATTGTATATTATCTTAGGGTCACAGTTACTGTTATAGGCAGAATTATATCAATTTATCAGAAACGAAACACAAGAATATAGACTGAAAACATCCTATTACTCTCTGCAAAGTTTCTTCTATACAAAGATTTGGAGGATTTATTCTGGCAATAGCTTTTTCAGATTTTCTTTGTCATGAAGGTGGTAGTTTGCTCGTCAACAGAAGGGTGGACGTGGATATGAACTCTTTAAGCCTGTGATGCATGTGCTAACCATTTGTACTGTTTGGTTTCAAAGAGCTCTAAGCTTTTAGGATGCTGTCATGTGTGACTGTGCTTGTTTAGTAGCCTAATATGTTATTCCAGATTTTATGCGAATCTTTGAGGCGTAGACTCTGTATTTCACATAGCAGATGCTTAATGTATAGGATTGCCTTTGCAGGGCCACTTCAGTCGGTGTATTATCTGGTCAAGGGATCATTGCTACAAATGGAGGATGCATTTACATGTGGGAGTTATCTACTGGAAAAAGACTGGGGACTCCTCATCAATTCCCAGGTATATGTTTGGCTTTTGTTCTTCGCATTTGTTTATGAAAGTCATCAAGATGTACATATGAATTCTCGATTGAGCTTCAGTGAAGTTCAATAAACCTGGGAGTCTCTCTTGTGATAAGGTCCTTTGCCTACATATCCATATGTATGTGTGTATGTGTTGTGTCCTAGATACACATGATTTAGAATCATGACCGTGACACTAGCCTCATTTGGATTGGTTAGTTAATAATCTGTGAAACTATCTGCTTCTCTGGCATTGTCGAAGTAGAATGATTCTCTTTTCTATTTTTTTTCTCTTTCTTTTCTTTGTCATCGTAAGTGAATTCACTTACTAATTCGTCATGATTTATTACCATTTCTTTGTCTAACAACACACAACGGTCATACTCTCCCCTTCTCATGATACTTTCTCATTCCTTTGACTTTCAAGAGTCATGAATTTTGATAGTAATTCCTCTAGCATATTTTATTTGTTGCAATTTACTAACAAGGACCCTATTCTGGCTTGTCTTAAAACTTCTAGAAGTCTCATTTACCAAATTAGCTCCCTGGTTTTGCTGGGAAAGGAAACGGAGTCCAGAACTACGAGGTTAGCGTGAGTAATCATGTGAAATATGTCATGGGTGACAGCAGCAAGCAAGAGGAAAGAATATCATAGTTCCTTTTTCAGGCCATTATCCCCATCCCCAAACTCTGTAGTAGCGACTGATTTGTCACAAGGAGGGAAAACCTTGTGGTGCTTATAAAGTGGGAGTTGGTGCCATTGCACGATCAGCCACTTTGGTTGTTCAGGCTGAGTGACACTATTGGTGATGGAGGCAGTGCATGCTGGCCTTAAACATCCATTGAAATTCGAATGGCTTTGTACCCTTTCCCTATATGTCTTAAATTTCTAAGGATCAGAACCCCAGTTCGAATTTAATCGAGGAATTAATTGGATATTGTCATCAAACTAAGAACTTGATACGATAGAGTTTTCCTTGGGGACTGCAGCTGCCTAAACAATTTGAGTATCGTGAATGTTGCCTAAAAAGCCCTGCACTAATGTTACCGTACCATAATCTAAGAATTTAGAAGCCCTGCAGTTATGTTATGATTCCATATCTTGGTACCATGGGCGATGTAATTCCCTGTCTAATCAAGTCTTCTGCGGCAGGTGGCAGCGTCTCTTGTATTGCTACCAGTGATTCTACTCCAGCTGTCTTTGCAGCTGCTGGTGATGGAGGGAAGTTGCTGGTTTATAGGCATTCTCAGTTTAAGGCAATTGACAGGGAAATGACGCAACCATAGGATTTGGGACTTCCCAAGTTTTCAGGTTTTTTCTTTTGGCCAGTGATTTCAGATCTTCCATTAACTGATGTGGAGACTTATCATGGATTCCATAGACGCGCTCATTTTTTGTAGTCGAGGAATTGGGATGCTCCTGGCCAGACGTGTGAATTGTTCATAATCTCTGAAGGTGGTTTCTCAAAAACATGTATACTTAACGGTTGGAAGACAGGCGATCAAGCTGCCATTTGGTCAACGAGTGTGCTCTTTCCCCAACTTTAGTTTGGGCAATTCACTTTTAAAGCTACCCATAGTGTTGTAATTGTGAATAACGTGCAAAACTGATATGATTAGGGCACAGTTGGCTAGTTATTTGCCTCCCTTTGACAAGCTCTTGGCGCAATGAGTCGAGCATGATGTATACGGTGTGATCAAGGGCCCTTGATCTTGCGTGTCAAGCCACATCCACTGTGCTTTTGAGCTACTGTGAGGATTCCCCAGATGAATAAAGTTTTTCTCTAACCCTTGTCTCTCAAATCTGCACAGGGCTCGCGCAAATTGCAATCGTGCAGCTTCAATCATTCCCGCAAACTGCATTCTGTCCCTTGATCCCAAAGAGTAGTCACATGTGCGCGTTCGGCACTCAAGTCCAAGAGACATCCGATCCCCCATCAAAAATCTAATGCGATGTCAATTGTCAAATGCATTGTTATCAGTGAGCGCCTCTAGACTCTGGCAAATGACTGCGGGATAACAGTAATATCGTACTCGATCAAATGCATTTTCGTGGAGCTAGTACGTCTCAATCAGAAACCTATACGACTCGGCCCACAGACGAAGTTATCCGTGATTCCGCTGTGTCATGCACAAGGGCTTTGCACGCGGACAGCCTTGATCGATTTATGAACGATCCACGAACCGTGCACGATCAGCCCATGCGCGATACAAGCAAAAGCCCGTGCACGACCAGTGACCGACCCATGATCAATGTTCGGCCAGCCCATGTGCAACCTGTAGTTGTTCACCTACTCTGTGTCAGGCGGCCATGCTGACCTTGTTCTTGCTTCTGACATGCGCCCATGGGCTTTTCCAAGACCTAGAGCCATTGAGTGGCCTGCTATGTAGACTTGACATGATGATACTTATTCAAACTCCACCGTTGGATCGGAGGGACAATTAACAGTTGGGATAAGATCCGAACTTATATAAATAGGGGCCCCTCTCCCTCATTGAGCTCAGCTCGTTCATAAGTGAATATATTCGCTCCTTACTCATACGATTCTTATGTTCGTGCGTGTGTGTAAGGTTGACTTGAGATCGATAATCCTAAGACCGCACGGGTGTGTGATCGGTTGGAAACAACCGACCCGTGACACAATGGGCCTAAGTTCTTTGGGCCGAGCCCAATCCCACATGGGCTCACGCTCAAAGCCTCCTCCTCCCTCTCGAGTAGGCCTGATCATGGGCCTCTACACCCACAGGCCCAATCAGGCCCACTCAGTCCCGCATCGGGCCGCGCATTGATCCACCTCCGCTCCAGAGCCGAGTCCTCTCCTCCTCCATCATCCCCTCCTCTGTCACGCTCGGTCGAAACCGACGCCGAACGGAGAGAGCAAAAAGCTGAGAGTCGAAGCTCGAGCGACAGCTTCAATGGCCGCCAACTTTCCCGTCCAGAAGAACACTCTCTACGTCGGTAAGTTCGTCGCGCGTTCGCTTCTTCCTCTTCTTCGTCCTTTGATCTTCTAAGCTGAATCACGGAGAGAAGAGACGGCGCGACTGGGCAGGTGGACTGGCGGAGGAGGTGAACGAGTCGATCCTGCACGCCGCCTTCATCCCGTTCGGCGACATCAAGGACGTGAAGACGCCGCTCGACCAGGCGACGCAGAAGCACCGGTCCTTCGGCTTCGTCACCTTCCTCGAGAGGGAGGACGCCGCCGCCGCCATGGACAACATGGACGGCGCCGAGCTCTACGGCCGCGTCCTCACCGTCAACTACGCCCTCCCCGAGAAGATCAAGGGCGGCGAACAGGGCTGGGCCGCTCAGCCTAGTACGTCCCCCCCTCTCTTTGCGATCTCTTTGCTCTCTCTCCCCTTTTCTTTCTTGGCTTAAACCCTAACTTTCTTGTCGAGGCTGGAGGGCGATTATTGTCTGTAGTATGTGGGTTGCTGTTAGAGTCGGATTGAATGTGTTCAAATTTTTGTTGGTGTTGTAGGATTCTGCAGGAGTAGTTCATAAAGCTAAGTAAGAGTTGTTGCTTAATTTTTCTCAAGTTTTGCTCCTGCAGTGAGTTTTTGCTTGGTTGGCATAGATGGCATTCGTGTATATGTCTCGCTATATCTCAGCCGATGGACTGAATTACAAGAAACTGAAATCGAGTTTCAAGATGAAAATGGTAGTGTTTCAGTGATGTGTTGCCACCGTGAGGTGCTAACACTAGGTTGTTGCCTTTTTGTTGCTTGTGTTAATGATATCCGGTAATAAAAGCAGCACACGTTTTGCTGTGCGGCCATCCTCGTTCAACTGTGTAGCTAAATCAAGGTTCCCAGGTCTCTTGTTGGAGAGTGAACTCATCTTGACTTGGCATGTGCTACTGGAGTATTGTGGCTGGGCTTTTTTGTGGAATGCTGATATTTTTCAGTTCTATGCTTCATTCGAATTATGGCAGTGCTGCACTTATGTGAATTACGTTGGACCCTTGTTTGGATGGACTGTTGTGTCATTGCATGTGTGGCTTCACAAACTTGTCTATCTGACTTAAGTAACGCCTTGTTGGCTTGAATACTGGATATCTAGGGGCAAAAGAGCTCCCTAAATGGCTTTACCTTTTTTCCCCATTTTTCAGGTTAACGTGTATAGTAACAATGTGATTTTGACTGAATTTCTAGACAACTCTGCCCTAAGAAGAATATGACAGGGAAAGGAAAGAAAGATTTATTTGATGCTTATTTTGTTATGCTCTCCTATGCTCAGAAGCTTAATATGGCATTCATACGTGACAATAATATTCTCCAAGAATCACGAGCATGCTTTTTTGACTGATTTTTATTTGACTTTCCTAATGCAGTTTGGGCGGATGCTGACACATGGTTTGAGCGTCAGCAACAAGAGGAGGAAATGCAGCGTATGCAGGCAGAGAACAAGGCAGCTATGCAGGCTGCAGAGGAGTTGCATAGGAAGAAAATGGCACAAGAGCGTGAAGGGGAAAAGGATGATGATGCAGAGCTGAAGGATGACCCGATGGCTATGGCAGAAGCAGAGGCTTTGAAACAGCAGAGCTGAAGTCGCTGGTGTTAAAGTGAGTTTGGATTTACGGATATGGTAACATCACATTTTAGCATTTGGCATTGTAACATAGCTGATCAATTTTGCCAACGGGTTACCTAACCTGAGCATTGGATTTTGTAACTGGTCCTTAGGTTGTCATTTATATTGACCGCACCGGGTATACTACGGGCTAAAAAGCTTATGGATAATTATGCATATTGTTGGAGATAAGAGAGGAAGCAGTTGTTCTCTAAAATAAATGATTTCCATGATGCAAAGACGTAGACTGTATCGGTACCTATTATGGGAGTCCCTTTTCGATGAGTGAAATTTATCTTTGCGCTGTTTAAATAATGTGGAACAGCGTGTTTGACAACGATCGCTCTCTCCTACTGTGATCTTCTACTTGAAAAGTCTCACCATCTTGTTTCCCATACTTTTTAATTTTGATGATTTTGTCCTTTGCTAAGTGTGTTCACAGGAGTGAAAAAGGCGGCTCTTCTTTTTCTTAGGTACTTAAAGCAATCGGGATCAGGATATGATAGCTTGCCATAGCAACCGAAATAGAGAAAAGGGTCCAACCACGAGTCCCAAATTCCTTCTTAATCGAAGTTCGGAGGGGGTCATGCAACAGATTTATACGTTTGAACTTGTGATTGACTCGTGAGGTAGTACAATCGCAATGAGATGCTAAGTAAAGGGAGTAAAGTTGCCTTCCCAAGTGCACGTCACTGCAGCAAAAATCAATGTATTGCCCATAACAATCAGAGGTTCATACTGAAAAACACGACTTATACCGTCGAGAACTCTTGGTTTTACTTATCCAGTTGTGCCGATAAATCACCACAAGCTAGTCGATTCCAATTCCTGTTCCTATTTTAGCGGATGTCTCTGTAGAGATTCCAGTCCTATTCCTATTTTCCAGGTGCATCCACAATAGAGTTGCTGAAAGTCGCCTGTGGCCGTCTTTTAACTACAATAACATAAGCATACATAATACAAAGAGTTCATCTGTTTGAATTTCAATCCATCGATCTCCCAATGCAAGGAGTCTAAGAGAGATCGTTAGAGGTTTTGCCATGAGAGTTGAGAACTGCGGCATTAGGCTTCGCCCAATGGCAAGTTCCAGGATCTCGAGCAACCGAAGGAACAGCAGAAGGGGCTTTCAGCTGAGGGTCAGGACTCTGTTAGAATGGTGTGATCATGCTGCCTCTAGACGAAGAGGATTAGAAATACAACCGAAGGAAACTAATTTTTTCCAGTTGACAATAGGAAAGGGGGGCAAAAAAAGAAGAAGAAGATATTGCTGAAAATTTCCTTCGCTACATCAAAAGCTCCACTTTATCTGCAAGATCTCGACCCTACTAAGAAGATGAAGAAACGTCGAGTTGCGAAGCAGCTGCACTGTCCAGGAACCACACCAACTTACCTGAAGTTGGCCTTACCATCTGTGCAGGCAGCGACGGGCAGTCGGTTCCTGCACCGTTCATTACCGACTTAACAGCCTCCGCTTTGTTTTCCCCCGTTACAACTACAGCAACATTGGATGCTGAGTTGATCACCGGTAAGGTGAATGTGATCCTCTCCGGAGGGGGATTCGGCGAGTCGGTTAGGAAGGTAACCCATTCGTCTTTCTCGTTGAGTGCATCGTGGTCGGGGAACAGCGAGGCCACATGGCCGTGGGGCCCCATTCCCAGAAGAACAAGGTCGAATTTGGGACAGTCACTCATCTCTGATACGTCTATCACGCGGGTACGTACTAGCTGCCGGATAGTGAATTCATACTCATTGGCGGCCGCTTCAGCTGACACTGCGTCATTCATTGAATGCACGTGGCTGGGAATAACTGGCACCTGACGAACAGTTCGGATAACTATGAATTTGCATGAATACTGAGAGTGCCAAGTAGGATTAGTAGCATAGTAAGGACTAGATTAGATGATTTAATTCTGTTTTTCTCTATAGACGAAAACTCAAATCTGGTTCCTGGAATGTCCTATATGTATGTTTGAACGTGTTTATAGCGAATATTTAAGTTCTTACTGTGAACTTCAACCTAGTTCTAGCTTAAAAGGAAAGACAATATGCAGATTTTGATTGTATGGTCCTATTTGTTCTATTTGATCCCGGTTTTAAAGTGAGCTAAAACTAACAAAATGTGAACGATTGATGCGTTTTCCACAACTTATTCAGTTTCCAGGATATCCTCAACAGCCTTCATTCAGATCTCAATAGCACTAGCAAGTTCCATAATAGGAATTGAAGAAAACAAGAATCAAACACCATTCCAGAAGGTTCATACTTCCGGAAGTTGAACGCAGAAGTCAAGCAACCATTCGAGAGAACCTACAGTAAAATCATCACCCAACACGCGCTCAAGGTTCAAGAACGCTAAACACCATCTATTACCTCTGGAGGCTCTTCTTTTCGCATGTTCCTGGCCGAATCACTAACCAACTCTCATCAAAAGAACCAGTTCAAGTTTGATCCATGTGATGACTATGAACAGGATGTGCTATGTCTTCCAAACTACAAGATGCATCATGATGATAACGTGGTCATAATAGAACTTGTAGGAAAACCTAGAATCCTCTAAGTTCTACCACATGGAAACATCAAATGTTGTTGCGCTGCCCACTCATACTAAAAGCTTAGATGGCTAAACCATTAAACAACATTATAGTAACAAACCTTAATCTTTGACATGCTGGAAGCAAACTAACTTGTAAAAAGAGACATACCTTGGACAAAATTCCATCCTTTGCCAACTTGTAATTGCTGTCGGGGTGATTTTTTAAGACGACACGCTCGTCAGCCCAAAAGAAATGCCATCTAGCCCAGTCAACAGTCTTGTTGTAAGGTGCTTCACAAATTTTTCTGTTTAGCCAGCAAAATTTAGAGAAATGTGTTTCGAATACCAAATAATAATGCAGAGCTGCTAATACCTCAGTAAACCGACGAGAGAGCCACCAGATAAAGCAATACAGAAGAAGCCTCTCTCCTTAACACATGACTCTGATAATTCAGCAATATAGTCTGCTAAATCAGTGCTAAGCTCATCCAAACTCTCATGTATTCTCAGTTCTCTTGTATCTTTGTGAATCACCGAGGAAAGCGCCATTTTTTTTGCAGCTCAAATTGGATAGGGATTTCCGATCAGGAAGAGCTGTCTAGTTATGAAGCCAAGATTCAGAAATGAGAGACACAGCAGAAGAATCCAAGAAAGCATCAATAAGCTCTCTTTTAAAGGGTAAAGAGACTAAAAAAACGATTGGAGAACAATATTTAGGAAACTGAAATTTAATGAAGGGACAGTAACTTAATGAGAAGTGAGCTGAAACAGAAAAATAAATGGAAAAATAAGAAGAAATAAGGACAACAGCAGCAGGAGTGGAGTTATAATGCAATAAGAACTGGCAAAATATGAGATGAGTAATGGCAGAAGTTGAATTGCTAGTTAGACGAAGCAAAATAAATGGGGTCTTAAACACTTGCAGCTAACAAAATGACAAGGAGCTAACTTTGCTAAAGATGTAATTATCATTAACTTCTTACAGATGGTTATCTAATATGTCTGGGTATGGTCACCTTGTAAGGTACCAATATCAAGGCCAGAGAACCAAATTCAGATGCCAATCACTGCAGGAATCTCATAAAATAACATTGACATTACCATCGACAGCATTGTGAAAATATTGAAATGGTTTATCAAGTAAATTTGGCAAGCTTTTCTGACAAAAATAATAATCATTCTCAGATTCTCAGCATGTTGAAGGAAGAAAGACTTGTGCAAGAACAATCCTTACCATGACATTACCTTGACCTTAAACTAGAAAAGCTGTTAATAATCAGATTTAAAGGATGCACAAAATACAATGAGAGGTCAAACGTATGAGGAGGAAGAAGAATAGGAGGAGAGGCAAACAGATGGAGACTCACGTATAAGGATTAAGAGGAAGAAGATGGAGTTGAAGTGGCGAAGTTATAGAAAGAGGCGACCCACTAAGATGGATAAACATACATGATTTTATATGAGTAACAAAGAAACGGCCTGTTAACTTGGTTGGCATACTGTTTTGGCGTACAGTGGAAGACTTTTGGTTCGCTTGTTTATTTAATTGTCGCCGTAGCTTTTACATGCCCAAATACAATAAGGCTCGCTAGAGACAAAGGGGAATTTGTTTTCTGAGCTTCCACGTGCATGCCGGCGGTTGCTTGAGACCCAACCCTAAACTTTGTCTCTTGATCAACAGTTTCTTGCCTAGATCCGGTTCACGATGGATTGCGTAACACATACTCTCTCTCTCTCTCTCTCTCTCTCTCTCTCTCTCTGAGTTAACTAGGTACTATGTATCATGTCATGTTACAATGACAAGTCTTCTGGGTACCATATACACCTGTCTTTCCAAGTCACATTGATGAAGCAATGTCCCCAGTAAGTACTCTCCCGTTTGTCTGTATAATATTAAAGAGGGACAGTGACCCGAACTGCCAACATACTTTCCTCCAAACAGAAACGCCATTGATGCCTGCAGCAACTCATGATTCCAAGGTTGGTGCTCCGGCATTGAAGAGGGCTTTGATGCCTGGAATTTCGCAATTCATTTATCTATTTATCTGTCTCTGAGGCTGAGATTCCAGCTAATTTTGAGGCAATCTACTGGTGCCCCCCAACCCCACTGCATATCTTTTAAATTAAGGAACCGAAATCCCCTTGTGCTCAATCATTGCATGATGTAGAACCGAACATGCAATGGCTCAATGCTTAGCCTCAGGTTCTTGGCTGCATGTTATGATCCGGGGTTAGAAAATTTGTCTTGTCACTTACCTTATCTACACGCTTTTACGTTATAAATTCAAAGAAATCATACTGATATCCCAGAATCAACTTCTGTGGTCCCTTTCGTTTTTGCTGCAGAGCATTTTTATATGTCAAATTAGCTGGTGTGTATATCCAACCTAGCAAGTCACGCCACAAGTACATCTCGAACTTTATTTTGTGAAACCTTTTAAGTATATTTAGCAATAAGTTTGAAAGAAAATTGACGAGGGTTGAGGGATGCTTCTCGCACGCAGTTTTCAGAGTCGAAACAACGGAGATAATTGGACAAAGAGTTCTTCCAACATCAGGAAAAGGCCATAATAGACCAAGAACCAATAATCAATGATGGGCATACTAATCAGATTTCCACTTAAACTGTAAAATTTGACAGAAGGTGTTTGTAAGGGGGCGGACTAGGCACAGGAAGGGAAATGAGTTGCCTAGCCCCACCCATTTTCCTTTTGAGGTTCACCGGGGTTAGGCGAGCCAAGCACGCCCGTCCATTGATCAGGCCGCTGGAAGTCTCAATTTTGGACCGAAGAGGGTGGGTTCGGACAAGACGCGGTATGATGGAGAAAGAAGAGATGGAACGAATCGCGCATCAAAAGGCAGAGGCGTCGCCAGACAAACATGAAATCGACATCAGCTGATGCCGACAAGCACGTTGGTGCCTTAAGCACTCCTTTTAGGAAAATACTCCTTCACCTCACCCCACCTAAGGACCAAAAACTCATCTCCTGATCTTCTTTCCCATCCAAGGAAAGGAGTGGCCCCTGAAGCAGCAAAAATTCTAATCTGTAATAAAATATTTTCATCCCATCGACTGCCCACTGAAATGCTCAATATGCTGCTGTAAACTGCATCATCACCTCCCTTTCCTCTTAAAGCATCGACCCAATTAGACATCTTTCACAATGCACATGGCCCCCTCTTTTATCAGTTTAACATAATCTAATACGCGACTTATTATTAGTCAGCCGCCCGACAAATACTGGTGTTAACGCGTTGGCGGTCATTATTTTAATTAGTGATCAGAAATTCTTCAGCTGGAATTAGCTTCTTAAACTCTTTGCTTTGATTGTCAATGTCTAAGACATTGCACATAAACCAACGGACTCAATGGTCGGCTGTTCTATCAGAGCTGAAAACTTGGACCGATGCACTTACTTTCCCATTTTGTGTTTGGTGTCTAGCACTAATTTTCTTTATTGCGATAAAAGTAGGAACATGTCGATTTTAATGCCATGCATTATTAACGGCTTGAAAAATTTTTGACGGCTGACTTTGTTTGAATGAGAATTTAGGTAAGGCCTCCAAAGGCCGATGATTCTTTGTGCCTCCTTTTTTTCCCTGAATTATTCCTGTAAATAAACTATCCATCGCACTGGGTCGAAGTGAAAAATATTCTCTTTTCAGTGTCATTATCAGTGATGCATCTTCACATTAATTTGGTACCACAAACTAGTAGGGTTTTACTTTTTCGCTGGGGGCAATAGGGGTTAGGTCATAACACCTGTTAATGTCAACATTCAACGTCTTTATCGATTGCGTAATATGCAGCGTCTCTGAGACGTTCACGAAAAGAAGATACCATGAAGTAGAAAGAAAAATTCAGTGCGAAACATGGGATTTTCAACGTTTCAATTGATGCAATTAAATGTGAAATCTTTTCCAAAAAAATGTAATGGACAGATTCCTTATAAGAAATCAGAGGACAGACGATAATTGACGGGGTTTGACTGTGCTTTTTCAAAAAGGCTTATGATCAGACTTGATTCAACTAAAAAGTCTACAACTCAATTGCATGCCGGTTGTAAAGTTCATGATTTTTGGTGCATATTTTGCGATAAAGAAGACAATATGAAGTATAAGTAGGAGGCCGACCCACTTAGGGGCTGTTTGTTTTTGTGTTCGCTCGTTTGTTTTTGAACAAAAATTCTGTTTTTTTTTTTTTAGGGAAAAAAAAAAAAAAAAAGCGTTTGTTTGCGTTTTTGTTAAATCTATTTTTTTGTTAAGGAACAAAAAAAAAAATGTAAACAAAAAAAAAAAAAAAAGTTGTTTCGTTTAACAACTTTTTTGGAACAAATTTTCTCTCCACTGTTCTCTTCTTCTTCTTCTTCTTCTTCTTCTTCTTTTCTTCTTCTTTTTCTTTGGCCGGTCGCCGGCCTTGGCCATGGCCGGCGACCGGCCGTCGGGGGGCGGCGACCTCGCCGGAGCGTCGCCGGCCCCCCCGGCCCCGAAGGAGCCCGAGCTCGCCGAGCCTCGAGGCGCGGGCGAGGCCGGGCGAGCTCGGCCTTGCCGGGGCCGGGCGAGCCTCGCCGTGGCCGGGCGAGGCCGCCGGCCCTCGTCGGCCGGTTGCCGGCCTCGGCCATGGCCGGCGACCGGCCAAAAGAAGAAAAAAAGAAAAAAAGAAAAAAGAAAGAAAAAAATGAAAAATAAAATAAAAATATTAAAAAATTAAAAGAAACAAAAAAAGAACACAAATTTACCAAACATGTTTCTTCTTTTTTTATTTCGAAACGTGTTACCAAACGCGTTTTTTGTTCAAAAACTGTTCCCCGGAGCAAATAGTTTCTATTTCGTTCCAGGAACAAAAACAAACAAAACACAAACAAACGCACCCTTATTGTCTAACAATTTCTGCTCTCTCAACGTACTTCTTCCTTCCCCTTCCAGTTTCTGTAGATTTCTTGTTCATGTCACTCCAGATTCTACGTAGTTCCAGCCCTCGCACTCTTTCCTGGAAATGACTTCATCCAGATGCCTCAAACTCTTAATCTCTTTCTTTCCATGTAATCAAATGTAAACTTAACTAAAATGCATGATGGAGTATTGTCGTTCTGCAGATGGGTTATGCATCTAACATCAATTATTGGTGAAACAACGTTATGGGTCACTTGATAATTAAAGATTAATACTAATAGCAATATAAACAACATATAAAATTGGGTTAGTTGGCTGTCAATCTTATCTGTAATCAACCTGCTTGGTAGCTGGGGTTCTGCCAAACATGTGCAAGACAAATTCTCTTGGGTTGTATGAACAAGCCTTATCTGTTCATACTGTGGACTTCTTCAATGTTCAGTATACTCATATAGATGTTACTAATGTATCTATCTAAGTACAGTGTATGTGTCTATGGAAGTATGTATGAGATACAAGGATGTACGCAGACAAAGAAAGGCTACGTCATGGGTGGATTCATATTGCTAAGCTGCGTCTTTTAGGCTGGCTATCGAAAATATCACAGAGCTAACGCTAACAAGAAGCAGTGGTTTGAGAAGTATACAATTGGAGTGGCAGAATAGACACTAGTGTGAATGTAAGATGAGAAAAGGAAGACAAAAATCCTAGAGGAAAAGATCCGCGCGGCCCGAATCTTTGGCCAAGAACTAAGAAGAAGACGACGAAAGAAATGAGTTCAATATTCTCTGTTACAAAGCTTGACGTTGTCAAAATGTCCACCGCACAATTCGCATGGACAACAGATCCTTAAAGTTCAGATCGCCTAGGTTGCTCGTAAAGGATGAACTGAAACATGATAGATGCAAGAAAGAGGCATTCGTTACTAGTAATACGTAAAGAGTCTTGCTTTCGAGAAGATGTAATAGCGCGTTAGCGCATGGATCTCAATTTTGCGATCTGACGTGTCTACCAGAGTGAACCTGTACAAAATAACAAATATTAACACAATTCCACGAGCCTGCATCATGCTTTCCATTAGCTTCGGTCTCCAATTTTCCGAGTTCATACTGCTAGAACAGAGGGTTCGATTCAAGAATTTTCCGCTACATAATTCTTTTCACGAGATCTTCTACTAAAAGAGATGAGGCGCCCAAAATACTGTGAAATGTTTTGTCCTCGACATCTTCCATGAAAGGTAGCAAACTACTCAGATTATACAAGAAGAATATGTCTAGGCTGCAGTCAAAATCAAAAATCAAGATAGAGGGTCACTCTTCTGCTCATTGAATATGGAAGCTTTAATCTCCAGTCTCTCTGCTTACGGCTCAAAGCTCTACCTTTGCTCTGCGGGTTCCTGTTTTCCTTGACATCAGCCAACCTCCATATACAAGTTTCTGAATCCGTTTCGACAGAGTCCAGGAAGAAAACTCCATGTTTTTCTTGGCAATGAGGCTCTTCATCTTCAACATAGCATACATTCATTGGCATCTCACGGAATCGATACAAGTCATCTGGCACCTTCAGTAACCTTTCTGCGCCAGGAGATGATACCTTGGACAGAGAAAAATTTTGTCAGATGTGCATACGGCACCATGCTGCTTAAAAAATTTGAAACATTACAATGAACAGTAAATGAATTGCGTGCTGGAAAAAAGCATAGCACGATTACCTCCAGAGCCAAATTTTCAGGAATTTTGCCAAGTGCCCCATCTTCATCTAGTCTCTTCTTGTATTCTTTACTAAAGCTTTCAATCTCCTCCATGCTGGGACATCCATATCTGGTGAAAAGGCAGACAAAATGTTAAGGATTTGGAATGGAACTGTTCAAAATCTGAGATGGATCCACGAGTTTCTAGCAACACATCAGAAAAGAAGGAAGTGCTATAAATGTCAGTGCAGCCTTCATTGATCCTACAGAGAAGCAAATTCAAACATATACAAATATCAAATCCAGGGGAGAGGTGAACAGCCTTCTTATGTGAAAAATTGTCATTTCAGTCCGTATTGCTCACATTTGAAAAGGAAAGTCTGAACAAGAGTTGGTTGACATCTACACAACAGAAGGTTTAACTTACAAGTATTTTCCAAGTTAAGAGAAACTGATGTATAGGTGCATATATATCATTTACATGGTAACGTGAATTCATGTAACATTGTGCAAGGCTTAAAGAAGACAAGCATCTATAAACTTAACAAAAAATGGGCTTGCATTTACAATGAGAGAGACTTGTGCAACATAACTCAAAAGAGCGACCGTTACTTTGATTTAGAAGTCTCACTTGTTAGACATGTTGTCAATTCTCACATAGATATATCCACGAGGTGTAGTCTTGAAGGCATAGAGCTTCATGTCATCACCATAATGTGACAACACCTCTCGGGCAATAGAAAGAGCATGCTCTCCCCATGGCACATTTTGCAAGACAATTCCACCACCATCGGCTCCATCGCCAAGCTGTGATTACACAACTTCCTTAATGCAGTGTCGAACGACATAAGCAAACTTGTGCAACAAAATGCTCAACACAAAAGATGAACCTTTGGCTCAGCCTCCTCCTCCTCTTCCCACTCGATGGTAAGTTCTCCATCTTCTTCCACTTCATCTGCAGATCTTTACGTCATTGACAAACATTTTACAATTTGTCATTTATGAGAAACGGCATATGCATCAAGCAGCATATGTGGTGAAACATTGGGATAGTTAAAAAATCGACCGACAGAAAAGGCTTAAAATTTTAAAAAATTTATGTCATGCACACACATTAGACAGCTTTCTTCTCAATAAAGAAAATACAAGAAGTGCAAATAATTCAAGTACAATTAAAGAAGGTTGATGGGCACCAGAGAAGAAAATTGAATTTCCATAACAACAACTATTCCAAATACAATTAGACACCTACAAAATCACAAAACTCGACACTTAACATTATCCACAGCACTCTGATTTTCACGTACTCTCACATGCCCACAAAAAATCACTGCACTTATAGCAGGTCCTAAATTCATTCTTTATACACTCAACTACATGCCACCCAACTCACCATCACTTGAGCTCACCGATGCACTTGAGCACATTAATAAACACGAGCAGGAGCTTCACACTACTCACTCACAAGTACATTCTCACGTTCTTTTATTGCTTCTATGCAAGTTCTTATTGCTTGCTTCTTGCTTGATGAAAACCAATAAGGTTCCTCTTCAAACTACAAAAAGAACACATGGACACGAAACAGCTACATGGTAAGGTTGGTAACTACACAGGATAGAACCACTTCGCTCAATTGATGTTCTTCATGTTGAAGTAGAGTCAAGGTTCTCGAACATGTCTTTCCACATTAATGAAAAAATTCAGGAAGAATAAGCTAGTTTAGAGAGTTGATTCTATCTTGTTTAATGCTCTACCTTAACATGGAAACTATTTTCTACAATGGTGATACCATATGTCATACTAACGTGATATCACCAAGCCAATAATATTCCTCTATTTTGCAGACACCATAGCGACCCTTGTTTTGAATTTGAAATTTGGAGGGACTTGGTTAGCTTAGTCATACCACATTAGCATGACATGTGGTACCACCATTGCACAAGTTACCTTTTCTTCATTGCCACCTCATCTTCATTTTGTTATCATGCCTGCTAATTTTTGAATGCTGTGAATTTGGAAGGGAGCAATCCCATCAAAGATATGTCATCAACATGATCTTTTATGTCAATGGATATCATTTCCACTGCTCCCTCTAGAACCCTCTCTCCGATAAATTGATGGGAACCTCTGTATGTATTGTTTGAGCATGGAATAATGGATGTTAACTAGTCTGCAATATGGTCCTAGCCAAGCAACTACCATTTTCTTGGATGGCCATTTGAAAGAAATAGAGTAGTCAACCATATCGTAACTACTAAAACATAGAGTAGTTAACAGCTCGATGCAAGTTCCCATCAATTTTACCAGCCACAACTTCTTTCGACCATTGTTGTTCCTCTATATGTAGCCTTATTAAGTGATGGACATACAGGAACAGTCCTTTATTACATTAAGCAATCACTCCTAAAACTAGGTCGAGCACATAACCAATAGTCGGCCTACACGTAATGTTCTTCAACTAGTCAGCATCACGATATCCACCAATTTCAGATTTCACTCCCTTTCTACATGAAATGCCCTAATCTATGCTTACCTTGGGTAACTTAGGTTTTTCAACATGAAAGGTCTAACCATACCCTTCATATAATATTTCATGCTCGACATATTCATGGAGGACAACCCATTTAAAAATTCGCAGCATTCAAAGATCGTGACTTGGGATGATAACAAAATCACAACTACTTTGTTTTCAGGTAGATTGTTAAACAATGCAAAATCAACTCCTTAAACTAGCTTTTGTAAAGACCAAAAGGGGAAAAAATAGCTTTTGTTGAATACTGATAAGTCATGATATGAAAGAAAATGTTCTAAAACCTCAACTCTTCTAAGAAATGGAAAAAAGTCAATTTTGGGTGCCAGTATCTGTAAGCTGGGTGCCAGTATCTGTAAGCCTGCGTGAGTCTTTCATATTCATGTATCAATACTACTATGTGAGTCATCTGCATCCGGGTATTTGTGTTTTGCAATATGTATGAATGGGGATCCTTGTCGCTAGTTCTCCATCAAGCAAGAAACAAGTAATAAGAGCTTGCATAGAAAGAATAAGAGAGTGAAGCTTGTGCTGAAGTGAGTAGCATGAGACTCCTATGATTGGAAAATAATGTCCTTGAGCACAAGAGATGAGTGAAGTGTATGCCCTTTAGCTAAGTGAATTTTAAGGGTGTACTGGTATGAGTGCCACAAGAGAACTTGGTTGGTTGGTGGAAAGAAGTGCAAATAAGTGCAATGTGTATCAACAGGAAGTGCCGAGTATGTGTCGAGTGTAACCTCGTAAGTCAGCTGCAAATGTGCAGATGCACTTGATATTACAGTTCCATCATTTCTAGTATAATCCCCATCTTTTGATTTTCACAATGCCAAAATGCACCAACATAATCAACCCATCAAGTGTCAAAAGCATAAAATGGCACCAAACATCACTTCACTCAATCACAGCAACAAACTAGAAACTAGCTATTCAGTTAACTCCAATCCCATCAAGAACTAGACTTCTTGCTCAACTCCGGTGAATCAAGATAAGAAACTCTCTCAAACCACGAGAATTACAAAAGGAGGGAGAAAAATAGGACCTTTCGCTACTCAATGCAGTTACGAGCCCTCCCGAATCAAAGCCAGGACGTAAATGCAAAAGAAGCAGTATCATGCATCCTCAACTATTTGAAGAGAATGGGAGGTTCAACCGGTTCATGAATGCGTACAACATCAAATGGAAGTTACACTTCCCTTTGACCACGACGACACAGCCACATAGAGTGCTAAATTCATGATTTTTCAGTTCGAACTTTTCTTCTTCCCAGAGCAAGCAAACAACAACACTGAAGTAGCCACTGATAACAACGAAAGTGGGGCATCGTACATAGCAACGTTTGAACACGGGAGGGGTGGAATCTGAAGTAGGTACAAATCAGACTAGACGGTTCACGGCAGCAACACACATGAAATCCCAAAGAATTCACAGAAAGAAACGACTGTAAAAACGAGGAAACGAAGGGCCGACCAGGAAGCAGGGCCTCGTCGAGATCCTCAGAATCGTCAGCGGAAGAGGAGGCCTCGGTGCTCAAAAGCAGGCGAGGAGCGTGAGAAGGGAGCGGGCCCGAGCCGGCTCTTGAGGAGAGACGGGCGGAGCGCAGAAGAGAGAGGGAGGAGCTACGGAAGTCCCCAGCTGCGGGGCAGAGGCTCCTCGCGGACGACGAGGCTCGCGAAGAAGCGGCAGCGGCGGCGGCGGCGGAGGCGGAAATGGTTCTGCAACCGCGAGGAGAATAATGTCGAAGGAGAGAGCCCAGGAGGATCCTGCCCATCGGATTCGCCATCTCGCCTCACGCGACCCGCCGTTCTCTTTCGAGTCCCGCTCCGCATGAGCGTCTCCGGCCTTTTATAGAACTCCGGCGGTTCGGTTCGTTTCGGTTGAGGGTTCTAGGCGCACCGCCATCGCAGCAGCAGCCGCCGCCTCCTTATCCCAGGCCCGACACCGTAGTCGTCGGGCAACCGACCTCTGATCAGCTCGAGATCAAAATGCGGTCTTTCTAAGTCTGTTTTTCGCAACCTTTGCAAAAGCTGACGACGAGACGTGTCGCCATCGACCTCATTCTCAGCACGGATAGAGAGAGAGAGATGAGAAGGATCTTGAAAAATATTACGCGTGATGCATTCAGGGGATTCGCTCATTGAGGGGAACAACGAGGGTTGCAGAGCTGACGATGTTCCCATGTTTGTTTCAGAAGCAAATACTACGTTGGTTGGACCGGGACAGATCTCAATAATCCTTGCATAACGGTACGATTTGCGTACAAATGTAATGACTCCGTTCGACTTATCGAGAATCGATCGAATGTTTAGGTTCCATTCCTTGTAATGCGATACCGAGAAATGTCTCACGCGATCTTCCATTACGCAGATTGCTAAGTCGCTGGCATCGACTCTCAATGGTGGATATTCTCTTCATGGATGCATACAGCCCTAAAATCAAACACTGAAAGAGATCAAATTATCCATTGATCTTGGCAAGGTCGGTATACGGAGGATTGTTCTTGTTCAGATGGAAGAATTCCTACGAACACAGTCCATCCCTTGCAAATATTCCAGTAAAATTACTAAATGGGGTATGCTCGGTGGTTGTATCGACCCAAGATATGCTTCAGGCAGAAAAACCATTGCGCTTCATTTCGAGTAGAACATCAGCTCACCAGAGGTTGGCCAAAGCTGGCTTCTCGGTGCTCTCGGAACTCTACCCACATGAAAATTAAGTAAAGAAAAGGAGATGGAAAAGAAGAGCGACGAACAAAAACAACAAACAATTATGTACACTTTCTTGATGCCATTATCTACAAACGGAGTATAGTGCGGAGTGTGTCCGAGAGATTTTGAATAGTCTGTTGTGCTTGCACTGCTTGCAGTTCCTGGAGGGGCATCTCTTCATGACACCTGAGAATTGAAAGAGGAACGAGTGAATGAGCTGACCAGTTTAGTTACAAGGAGAAATAAGCAAATCAGGCACAAGAATGAAAGCACATGGCCAACATGATCGTACATTTTGTGGTAGGCTAAAGCTTGGGCCAAATTCAGCAGGGTGGAGCTTGAAGTGAGTCTTCGATAAACACTGGGAGGAAGAGGCATCTGTCGCATAGCCAAGCGAAAGTTCCTTTAATTAATGATTTGACAAGCACACACAGGCACTGTGCAGAATGATGAATACACATGCATGTGTTGAGAGAGAGAGAGAGAGAGAGCACCTCATTTTGCCCCCTTCGGCCCTTCTTCATCTGTCCATCACCAGCAAAAAGCTCCTGCAACGTTTCTGTAGTTATGCTACCACTATTATCTCTTTGTGCACTGCCAAGAACATTATCAGACAAGAGAGCAATTGGGGAAATATCGGTTGCCCTCAAGAAAGGAATCGGCACAGTGTTACCAGCTGCATATATTGACCAAAGCTGCAAGATAAACAGAACTCGTGTGAGACAGCCAACAAGCAGCATTTGATCTAAGAAGCTTGCCTTAAGCACACAAGCTAAACCCTGAAAGAACCAAAAGAGAAAATAATGATGAGGAGAATCTGCTAAATGCATTTCTCCATAGTAATAATGAGAGAGGCAAATACAGGGAAAAGCTTGATAATTGCATTTCTGTTGTGACCATAAGGAGGCATACCTTATCCTGCAATGCAAAAGCCTTCTTACTGAAGGTCTCATTCTTCAAAAGGCTGTTGTTCACATCATTGCCGCTTCCAACTTGTGTTTGACCCTCTGCCATCTTCATATTTTGCTCAGGAGAGCCAAATAACAGTGAAGCTGCTTCAAGGCCGTGAGCATTTTGATGTAATTCTCCAACTGAACTACTATTTACAGCAACACCAACACTACCATCCACCCTGACAAAATATCTCATCAATCCCTTGGATGATATAAAAACGAGGAAAGAGGAAATATCCAAGAAAAAAGTAGATGCATAAGGATGGGGAGATCTGGCAAAGTGCAGATTATCTTGGAAACTAGCCTTCTTAAACAGACAGGGACGGGTCATCAGTCACAGGAATTAGAGGAGATTCAACATGCATAAACAAAAGCATCATGCTGGATTGTTTAGTCTATTCCACATCAGAATACCCAGCACCTGAAATGAGCCGATTTGCTGCCATCTTGGAGCAATGAAGGGCTATCTACATGTGAAAGTGCGGGCAACTGTATGGCATTTAAAATCTCTGTTGATGAAACTGTCTTGTCAATCTTCTCCCCATCATGAACTATGACAGTCCCAAAATCACCTGTTCAACACCAGCTTTATGTGAGAAGAGTCTTCTTAAGACAGCATCCCCCCAAAAAAAAATTTCACCATCATCTTTGTGGCATCGTACTTCAAATGATGGGTGCAATATTCTCTGGTATAAGAACTTTAGGCAGCACACTAGTTTATAAGACAAGTCCCAAATTGATATTTGACTACAACTTGTACTTTGCATAATCGAGCATGTGTTACTGTCAACTATATAAAAATCCATACATAATACTCTATACCTGAATAAGGATGTGTCTCAGATTGATTGAGCAGTTTCAACATTAATAAATTCAAATACAGCTATCTTTTCAAAAGGAAAAGTAGGGAAAAAAGAATTTTTGTTGGAGAAAATCTTCAGATGACAACTTATTGACACCGTTTTTACTAACTAGGTAAGCATGAAAGATCTCTTTCCTAATTGCATAAACAACAACATGCAAGGAAATAAGGCAACAGGTACATTTTGCATCATTGCTGTCATCACCTAATACAGAAAAAAATGTTGAATAGTTAAGATTGCTATCACTTGCCTCTTCATTAAGAGAGAAAAAATAATTGACTTTTTCCTCAAACAAATTTTGATGTGCATGAACCAGTGCAACAGCAAGGTTTGTCATTATGAACCATGACGTCTACAGGTCATAGATATATCCTCTAAGCAACGAAGGGGTAATATTGCTGTAGCTATTTGACATAAGAACATCCAATGTGGGAGTCTCGGATTCCAGGCTGCATTCTTCATGAATTCTAATCCATAAAGATTGAGGACTACTCATGGTGAAATATGCAAGTGCTAACCTTCTTTGGTTTCTTCCAAGCTACCCAATGCCGGCTGCTTCTTAATAGTGCCACTTGCCAATATCTCATTTGTTACTTTTGGTCCAACAATGTGAGGCTTGGAAGGAACAGTATCGCCATAGTCCTCATTAAATTGTGGACCTTCAGGTACCTGTCACATGGGAATATGTAAATAACAAAAAACACAATGATTCATGCAGGAGAAAGGAGTAAAATTATCCATACCCCATCCACGGACAAAATTGGAGCAACACTTTGTGCCTGTTCCATCGAAGCCCTCATTTTCCTTGCTTCTTCAAGCTTTGGCAACATTGCAGAAGCTCCCAATTGGCATTTTTCAATGAATTTGTGCTAAATTTTATCACAAAAGAATAGACATCAATAATGAATCCACACCAGATTGATCAAAAGAAAAGATACCAGAAAGAAAGGGACATGGTATTAATGAATTTGTGCTAAAACGTATTATCCAAGGTTGACGTGGACGGAGAGGACCCTAAATTCGGCTTTAAGCTCCGAAAACCTTGTACCAAAGACACATGGTATTACCAGAAAAATTTCCATTATAGAGCATCTTCATGCAGCTTCAGAAAGAGTTTAATACCTTTGGAGCAAGTGAGGCTTGGATAAACTCAACAGGTAAATAAGCATCTAAGAAAATTATATTTTTAAAAAGCCATATGAAACTCCAGAGATTACTAAAAAAATAAAAAAATAAAAAAATAAACAGGAACCATTGTCATGATTTCAAAGATGAAATAGTTTTCTGGCAGTCTTCTAATTTCAAGTGTTCAGGTGAGATCCATGTTGCACTTACGTTCTTATTAAACAGGTAATGAAAAGTGCAGATATAAGTTTTATTGGATACCTTTAGCATCTCAGATGCAGTAGGGCGCAAACGCGGTTCTTTTGTAAGGCACTTCGCAACAAAATCATGGAAAACAAGGGACCTAAAGCATACAACAAGCAGAGATCAGAACAACCAATTTCCATTTCAAGCTCAAGCAATCTTCAAAACAGTTGCTATGGACAATATTATTGCACAAAGTCACCAGTATAAGATGTAAATAGGCATCAAATGCTAAATGTTGCATAATCTGTTTGCGTATGAGTCATTTTCTTTAGTATAGCAGAGAAAAGTCATTCACAAGTATAACGGTAAGCACACAAAGAAGGAAAATTATATGCCAATATGAGGTGCATAAATGGCTTGAAATTAAATCTGCCCTCACAAGAGGCCTTCATAGCTCATATAATTCTATATTCGAAAGTTGAAACATTATGGTGCACCAATCAGACAAAACAGAAATTAAGAGAGTTTTCAGGCAAGTCGTCCAAGATATTATATCATATAACCACTTGACACCCAGAGTAAAAATTTGGGAGGCCAGCCAGAGCACACAGTAAACATTCACAGAGTGTTCGGAAAATACCATTTTTCTTTGTCCTCGAGCATCGGAGCTGGTTCAATCGATATCATAAACAATACCTGTTAGAGAAAAAACTTGTATAATATATAAAGCACAAAAGAAAAATGAAAACCAACAAGACAAAGGAACTATAAAATACGAAAGAAAAGATGCATCATTCATTTGTTACTAATAGGTCACTTGATAGTCATAGTAAACATCTAACAGGCACAGGCCACAACAGCTACAGACATTGCTAAATGCTAAAGCATGAAATGGACTGGAAAGAATTTGCAAAAATTGCACAAGCCAAAGATGCTACACTACTTCAAAAAAAGTCCAGGTGGTTGACAGGTCTCACATGGTCCAACGGGTAGTAACTAAAATGTTTAGTTAGAAACTTCTCTCAACCACATGACTTTTGGAAGTAGGTAGGCATGAGAAAGAACAATACAGCATACCACACATAACTTTGTGTGAATCTAGGATCCTCTACACATGCAAATACTTCCAAAGACGGTACAGCAGAGTCACATTTATCAGTATGTCAGTTCTTTAAACAATTCAGCATTTCAATCCCCTAGCAAAATAAAGGGAAACATTTGGATCTTCTCTCAATCTGGCTTCCATTGGAAAAATTATTATAGTAATCAATATATCCATGCTACTTAAGAATTGCATGGCATTATCAGACAGTGAGCCATATTAATAGCAGTTAAATTTTAATTGCATAAGATTTATCAACTTACCCTCATGGGATGGACTGATGCTCTAGGAGGAAGACCCTGAAAATTCAACAGAACAGCAAATTACATGCTTTTCTGATGTTACTGCTTATTCATGTCCAATTCCAAAACATTTTCAGGTAGATCAATAATTCTGACTCATAATAGCCTAAGAAGGTCCAATATCAAAGTCAATCTGATGAAAGTCAATTGTACACTTGCTTACCAAAACAAAAAAAAAAAATTTGTAAACTTGCTGAAGAGATAATTTTGAAGTTTTGAGCAGGTGTGCAACACAAGATTTTGCTTTGCAATTATTAAAAGTCAGCCTTTTATCTTTAATTAGTTACACAAGCTTTTTTCGCTACTCCTCCTCTCTATCTAGTAACAGTTGCAGCCTGAGCTAGACAAGAACCCAAAAAAGATGTGCATGTTGCCCATGCTCACTGACAATAAGACTAAAATTCTAAATTTGTGTACCTCTGCCATTTCAATTGCAGACACACCAAGCGCCCAGACATCCACCTGAAGAAATAAACATACAGTTGCATTAAGATGTAAGTGAAATCAGCAATCTACTTTGGTATATGTCCTTATCGTCTTCTGGAAAATAAAATAATGAAGCTTCTAGTCAGTATGACAAGAATTTGTCATTGTCTTTTGCTCCCTTGTTTATTGCTAAAGTACATATAGAAGAAAAATTCCCTCCATCTAGTGCAGAGTATGATTGAGGTTCTAGAATACACTATAAAAGGCAAAATACAGGACACAATGCATTAAAAAGACATTCTCGAAAAAAAATATTCCATTTATGACTGACAACAATTCTATCCAAAGATACTTGACAAGTATTCTAGGCATTCAGAGGACTAAATACTTGTGACCTCTTTCATCCATATTGAACCACGTGAAGAGTGAACTTGCATATCTTGCAAACCTCTACAATTCTAATTTGCAAACATGAGGCAAGAAAGCACAAAGGCAAAAAATTACTCAAATGAAAAGAATTGCCCAGATCAATAAGCATATAAGATACCTTTCCATCATAGCGGTTTTCTTGAATAACTTCAGGAGCCATCCAGTGTGGAGTTCCAATAAACTGCATTATTAAATATAGTCAAGTAAGATAGGGGCATATATAAGAAACCAATGTGGTCTCACAACTGTTGCCACAAGAACCGACATCTAAGCAGCAACTCACTCAGCAAAATGGAAGAAAAATGTTAAGAAACAGCATGTGGTGAAAAGTGAGTACATAATTGAAGAGTGTTATCCACACACGGAGGAGGTATTGCATGAGATCTTTTATCGTGAGAAATTGCAGTTACAAAAGCAAATTTGTGATATGAAAACTGCAGGAGAAAAAAAATATCATTAGGAAACATAGATGGGGACGTGGGCTACATGCTCACCAGTCAGAGACTTAAAGTTGATTCCTCAGTGTATATTACCACTTCTCTAGTTCAGCTCCTAAGCTACATGACATGCAATAACTTTCAATTTGTTAACCAGCCAAACACCCCAAGGGGAATAATAGAAGATAATTTTATTAGAGGTCCTTGTCAATATCTAGGACTTAACTTCCTCCATAACTGAAAACTCTTCGACCACACAGTCCTTGAGATCATAGCAGCTTTATAATACTGTGATGAATGTTTTCATCTGAAACACTGACAGAAAGGTTGTGCTCTGCGGTGGAAAAACAGACAATTCTCTCTATCTACCCCGCATTAGTGTTTCAGAAATTTTCAGATAATCTTTGTACGTGGAGCTTATTTTAGCTTGGCTCATTAAACATTCAGCATGATCCACTGACCAAACAGCTCCTGAACAAACTCAATCGGAAATGTTTTTGATAAACAACTCACTTCCTTTTAAAGCAACAAACAACTCACTTAAAAGTCACCTGGAAATGTTAACAATAGAGTATGTACGCAAAATCCAATCTACCAACAACAGTATCCACTTAACAGTCCACAAAAATGCATAACAGAAAAGCCATAGTAAATATGTTCGCCCTCTCATTTTAAAAGCAAAAGTAAACCATGCTTCAAATCAAACTGCCAAAAAGTATCCCAGAAAGATAATATTACTTCAAGACTTGCAGATTGGTAGAGTGGTTTCATGCTACACTCACTGAAAATGGAAACTCTTGATGTATCAAGTGGCAAATATCTCCAGGTATTCTAGCTTGTATACAAGCCTTTTGAAATGTCCAAACTTTTTAAGCATTTGCACGTTTGTATGATTCAGATCTCTATGAAACTTAAGATAAAATCTGTAAAAACCCAAATTGCAAAGCTCAAGATTTGCTTTGCAACTGGAAGACAGGAGAAGAGTTTTACCGTGTTACGCTTGGACATGGTCCTGGTAAGTTGCGCAGCTACCCCAAAATCACCTGCTCATTTCATAAAAATAATAAGTATTAGTTTCCAGATGATGCATTTTAAATCAAAAGAACGAGACACTCACACTGTGGAAGCTAACATACATCAGAAATTGGTATACTATTACTCTTAAAAGTCCTACTGATTCCATTTTCTCATAAGATTATCTACAGGTAGCTCAACTCATGTAAGTATCATGCACATGCTCCCCTCTATTTTTGAAGTAAGGAATCGTTTATAATAATATTACATAGCACAGTGAGGAGCGAAATATATGGCCTTTTTCTTCTTTATATTCAATTATTATTCAGATTTTATTAATTTAAGAAGTTTGTTATTCAGAAATTGCAACCACCGCCAACCCCCCAAAATTGTTTTAGCTCCATCATGAGGACTTACGCTAAATTGGAATGTCTCTCATGACCAACATTCTAGATTTATAGTATTACTTATTTCATAAAAAGCAATTGCAGATGAGGATCTACAGATTCTCCTCCTAAATGCCGATGTTTGGGAGGGAAACTAGGGGACAAAATATGTCTTATTCATAAAATTTTTTGAAATTTTCCTATTTTCCAACCAAGCTTTCATTCGCCCCATTATCCTCTATTTTCCAAACATAGCATAAAAGAATCTGTCACTGTTGTCATATCTCAACTTTAAAGTGTCAGATACATGAAGTGAGGACTTTGACACCGAGTTCATGAAATAAGATCATACAATGTTCTCTTAATGTGAGAATTGTGGAACCACTTTTTGGCTCTCCAATGTGGAAGCTCATATAGTATCATATTTATCTCATCATCATCACCCAAAACATAGTTCTTAGGATACCCTGTTGAAGAGAAAAACCGTTGATTACTTGTAGCTGAAAAAATATCAACCATACTTACCCAGCTTGACTTCCCCTTGTTCAGTCAACAAAATATTTCCCCCTTTAATATCTCTATGGACCTTGAAAATTGAATGCAGATAAGAGAGGCCCTACGCAAGGATAAGAAAAGTGTAAGTGCAGATGAAACTACGTTTGAGATTCAGAAGATTGGCTAATGGCTGGCGAATGCGAGCATTAATCATGTACATGCTCTATAACCTCACAGTTCTTGGCAATAACATGCATCCATACACAAATGAGATGCCCTGGTTCACCAGTATATGAGACAACCTTGTCAAAATTGACTAAAGATGGTTAAAAGTGACCATCTATAACAAACTCTGAAGAGAATAACGCATATCTATGATCAGGCTCACTCATTTTCACTATGTCAAATACTGACACTAGCGCCTGGCCACCATTACCTTCAAAGCTTCTCTGCAGATATATGCTATCTGATACTCCTCCAGAGGCTTTTCAGTGACATTCATTAGGTCAGCAACACTTCCACCCCCACAATACTCCATGACTATCTGTGACAAAATTAAGACGAGTGAACCCCAATGACCATGACCTCATTAATGAATTAAAAACAACATTTCACATGAGATTCAAAAACTTTATCCAGAAGAAAATAAGCTGGACCATGAGACATGATTGCAAAAGATCAATATGATTTCCCTACCCAAAGATACTCCTCCCCCTGGTAGCTTCCAAGATAGCGCACAACATTGGGATGATTACATTGCTGCAACATCTCAATCTCACCTCGAATTTCCTCGTATCCCTCCTCCTGTGCAAAGAAACCAGCTGCTCTACTTAAAACAATTCAATCCAGTTCAAAGCAATCACAAACTCAACAAACTACAGAAGAGAAGCTGGAACACACCCCTTCACACAATGATATCACTTTGATGGCGACAAGTTCGGACGTTCTTCTATCTCTAGCCTTATAAACAGCACCATATGAACCTTTTCCTGCCAAACCCAAACGCCATCCTCACTCAACAAAAAACCAAAGCACAACAGCCAATCGGGCAATTACAAGTTGCATTCCACCAAATCCACTAGTTTTAGTAAATTCTAACTCAGACATGCAACACACAAGTAAATCTTACCTAGCTCGCTAAGCAAATCATACTTAGTAGTAGGATCCTCTCTCGTGATGCTCTCCGGCATCGAACTTATAGAGATCTTACTGGCCGGCCTCGCCCCTTCATCTCCCTGCGAAGAAGAGGATCCACTTCCCTTCCTCTGCTGTTTACCTCCAAATCCCCCCTCTCCGACGGCCTGCATGCTCGCCACGGCCCTCCCCATGGTCGAATCCTTAAAACTACCGCCCTCGCCGCCGCCGCCGCTATCACCGCCGGTTTTCCTCACCACCGTCCCGCTAACGGACTCCCTATCGTTCGTTTTCACCACGAACGTCGAGAAACCGTCGCCATTGCCGTCCTCGTCGTCATCTTCGAAAGTCTCGATCCTCTTCTTCAAGCTGCTATTGTGGAATTCCGAGTAATCCAGGTCCCTCCGCTTCACGGAGGCCGGCAACGGAGAAGAATAGGAGGAGTGCGAGGAGGAGGAAGCCTTGCTGTTCCGGTTGCGGCCGGTTTTGACGATCATGGTGCCGAAGTCCCCGGCTCCCCCGTCGGGGTCGTTGTCGTAGTCGATCGAGGCTCCGCCGCCGAAGTCCTTGGGGAGGCGCTTGAGGAGCGGCGGCAGAGAGGAGTCGTCCTCCTCCTCCTCCTCCTCCTCCTCCTGCCCTTCCTTCTCGCCGGCGTCATTCTTGTAGACCATCGTGGCGTATATGTCGTCTCCCTCCGGTGGCCGCTTCTCCTCGTCGGAGTCGGCGTTGTTGTGGATGACGACGGTGGAGTAGAGGTCGGATCTCGTCGGAGGCGTGCGGCTCCTGCGATCCATGGCGCCGGCGGCCGGTGGGGGAGGGCGGAGGAGGGGAGTGGGAGTGAGGAGTACGGAGCGGAGAAATGACGCGCAGATTTGGCCGAGCTCGCTCGGGGCGACGATGAAGACCCGACCCGTATTCCGAGCTCCGACGAGTCCAGCTGGACGGGCTGTGATGATGCGCTGATGATGGAGATGCCCCGATGTACGATGGGCCTCGCCCGATTCCGACCGGGTCCTAGCGTGACCCGAGTATTTGTCTCTTTTCTAGAGCTGTTAAACCGGTGGATCGGGTCGGGTTTGGGTCGGGTCATTAATGGGTCGATCTAAATGAACCCATTAATCAATTTATGACTCATTTATGTCAAATGTAAATTTTTTGTCTCATACCCGACCCGACCCATACTCAACTTTTCCTACTCTAAATTACCGATGTGTATCGGTCCGATCCAACCCAGGAACCGAATTGGACCAGTCCAAACGGGCCGGTTCTGGGTGGGTGCTGATGGATAGGCCCTGATTATTGATGGGCCTCGCCCGATTCCGTCCGAATCCTAGCATGACCCAAGTATTTATCTTTTCTCCTACTCTGAATTGCAGATGTGGATCGGTCCGGTCCCATCCAGGAACCGGATCAAACCAATCCGAACAAGCCGATTCAGGTGGTTGCTGATGGATAGGCCTCGATATATGATGGGCCTTGCCCGATTTGGACCAGGTCCTAGCGTGACTTGAGTATTTGTCTTTTGTCCTACTCTGAATTACGGATGTGGATCAATCTGGTTCAACTCGAGAACCAGATCGGACCAGTCGAATGGGCTAATCTTGTGTGGTTCCCTGGTGAACTACAAATAATTGATGTAATTCTCAATTCCATATAAGTTATCAGACCAATCAGATCAATTTGACAAATCGGCCCACATTATTTATTTTTTATTTTGAAATAAATCCTAAATTAGTGTATTAGGTTTCGATTTTCACTAAAATAGAATAACGACTTTTATCATATAAAATCAAATCCTACGCATTCCTCCATAATTTCGTCTATCTAGATATATACATTATATTATTATTTAACACATGCTAATACGATACTATATGATAGAGTAATAATTACAAAATTCAGTGGAAAGCTACTCCATCGTCAATTAGCCTGCACACCCAATCATGAAAACATTTATTTAGAAAATAAATCGAAAATAATGCCCTTATTTTTGTAAAAAATATTGAGAAATTCTCACTTATAGCGAATAAAAAGATTTATCGATTACAGGACCGACCTTGGAATCGATTTTCATTTTCATAAACTAGGAACCAACCCTATCTAGTTTGATTTAAGGTTCCAGAGTGAAAATTGACTTACCTTGAAAATTCTGAATCTAAAATGACAATTTGAAGCTAATGTTATTCATTTATCCTTGTCATAATAGGTTACTTCATTTATCGCCAGCAGCACAGATATGCATGTGAAGTCTTTTTCGGAACTCCAAGAAGCTAGCAATAAGTGTTTAGTCTCGTGAATCAAGTATGATTGGTTAAATAATTTGGCTATCCGTTTGTTTTTCTTGCCGATGATTTTGCAGTCCGTCGAGTTAGTGACGTAAATACAGTATAGAACTAGAATCACTTGCAGACATGCTAAGGATCTAGTTCAGGAGATATTGATCGAGTCTAGGAGCTTTAACTTGCTGGAGAAAAGATTTGAATTGAGCTCTTGATTAATTCCTCAGCCAGATTCCAATTTCGTGATTGATACAGTAAATCATAGATTCGGAATATCTTTAGGGAAATGATATTGTATATATCTCTTCTGATTTCATTTCTTGTACTATAAAATACAAACACATACCTGTATATTGTATGAGACAAGAAATATAGAAAAGCCTTTTTCTCCATTGTTTCACATTTCATTTCATGGTATCAAAGTTAAAGATCTTGAGTTCAAATCTTGTCAAGCCTCATTTGCCTCCCCAATTTAATATTTTCCCTCTTAATACTAGGCAGAAAAAAAAAACTAACTAAACTTGATGGGAATGTTAAAATATATAAATATTAAATTATGTTTTTTATCTAACAGTTCAAGCCTTTAGAACATCTAATTATGATCTCACAAAATTTTACATGATATTAGAGCAACCGGACAATGGTCATCTTCAAGTACTCGGCTGTCTTTGCTATGTGACAAATGTGAGACATCGACATAAATTGTATCCTTGTGCTCTTCAATATATTTTTATGAGATACCCTTCTCTACAAAAGAGTTACCGAGTTATGGAGATATCTAAAGACAGTTCTTTATTAGATGAGATGTTATATTCCATGAAGATATGTTCCCCTTCCAGGAATGGCGTCTCCAAATGAGCCACCGATGCCAACATCAAATCACCGATAGCTCTTATTGGAGGAGGATATTTCTATGAAGCCACGATACGTATTGATTGCATCAAACCAACAAACCTCCAGCCCCTGCCCTGCGACGACCTGTCCTGGATCCTTGAACATATTAGTTGAGACTCTTAATTCTCCCATTTCAGCATCACAACAAAACAACAACGGGTCTTCATCATCGTCGTAGCAATATCGTATTGGCTCTTCATCACCAGCTACCGAACAATTACTGGCAAAAAGGCCTTGACATTCGGGGCAACAAGTTCGCCCTCCAACATGGATCAAGAACTATATTTGTCCTACTTTGGGGACTACAGGTACGCAATATCTAGTATCTTCCTATGTTTCCTTTAGTCGATTATTGCCAGAACACATGTGCTACATCAGTCGAATTTCTGAAGAATAGGGACTTTCTTCTTATGAGGAAACAGCGCACAATATTCCATGGCAAAGGGCCATGAAAGAAGAATTAGCTGCTCTTACAGAGAATCATACTTGAAAAATCATTCATCTCCTTTGTCATAGAAAGCCCATTGCCTATAAATGGGTATACAAAATAAAATATAAAGTAGATAGTTCAATTGAGCAATATAAGGCTCGACCCGTCGCTAAAGGATTCACTCAACGCGAAGGTTTTGATTATCATGAGACCTTCTCTCTTGTTGCTAAAGAAATCGCTGTTCATTCTTATTTGTCTGTTGTTGCATTGCGAAATTGGGAGCTACACCAAATGGATGTCAACAATGCCTTTCTTCATGATGATCTTGACAAGGAAATTGACATGGAACTTCCATAAGGATTACATAGATAGGGGGAGTCTCGAGTATACGTAGATAGGAGGAGTCTCGAGTATGTCGTCTCCACAAATCCCTGTATAGACTTAAGTAAGCCTCTTGACAATAATATGTGAAATTTACTGCGGCACACAAATACAGATTTTCGACACTCCAAGCATGATTATACGTTATTCACATGGACCAAAGGTACCATCGATTTGCTTATTGATTTATGTCGATGATATACTTATCATGGGAAATGATGATGTTACAATTCAGAACTTCAAAAGATACTTGCATTTGACCTTCCATATTAAAGACTTAGGACCTCCCAAATATTTTCTTAGTATTGAAATAGCTCGATCCAACAAGGGAATTTTTGTCTTAGTTAGTGAAAATTCATACTGGAAATCATATCAGAAGCAGGAGTGTCGAGATGCAAACTAGCTACTATACCCATGGAGCAGAATGTCAAATTGACGACATATGAATATGATGCAAGTTCATCCTCTCCAAATGAAGATCCATTGTTCAAGGATCTATTAGGATATCGACGATTTGTTGGAAAATTGATCTATCCCACCATAACCAGGCCTAATATATGTTATGCAGTGCAAATACTTAACTAGTTTATGCACAATCTAAAGTAATCACATATGAACGCAACGCTGGATGTTGTAAAGTATTTAAAGGGATGTCTAGAACTTGGAATTATATTATCATGTGACTGCAACATGAAGATGACAACCTATTATGCTACAGATTATGCTACTTGTTCAATGACAAGAAGATCCATTACTAGCTTTTGTATCGAATTGGGAAGGTCCTTGATTTCGTGTAAGATGAAGAAGCAATCAACAATTTCATTGTTATCAACTGAATCAAAATATCAAGCCATAGCAAAAACTATTTGCAAAACAATTTGGATATAAAGATTAGTTTCAGATCTTAGTGTGCAAGTCAACGCCGCAAGTGAATTATTTTGCGATAATAATGTTGCGCTTAACTTAGCAGTGAATCCGATTTTTCACGAAAGAATGAAGCACGTTGAAGTTGATTGTCATTTTACTCAAGAGAAAATTCAAGAAGGGATTGTTACGACTCGAGGAATTGGAATTGTAGAACAGCCTGCGGGTATTTTCACTAAGCCCTTATGTTAGAAACAGCGCACATCTTTATTGAACAAGTTAGGGGTCTTTGACATAAATAAGCCGCTGCTTGAGGGGGAGTATTGGAGAAATGATTTGAATTGATCTCTCGATTGATTCCCCAGCTAGAATCCTATCTCGTTATTGATACAGTAAATTATAGATTTGGAATATTTTTTAGGAAAATGATATTGTATATATTTCTTCTGACTTCATTCCTTGTACTATAAAATACAGACGCATGCTTGCATATTATATGAGACAGGAAATACATAAAAGCCTTTTTCTCCGTTGTTCCACGTTTCCTTTCATGACCATTTTCAGTTTTTACAAATGCTAATATACAATCAAACCATTCAGGGACACCTGAAGGTGCCGCATTTCACCACGTTACACCTAAGACCATGGAACCGCAGCATGCGACATGACGTGAATGCGATGCGCGGAAGCTAGTATATTGGAAACCAAACCCAAATAATTGCACCTAAACCTCTTCCTTGGCTGATAAGGAGCTCCTTCCTCCATTGAATTGTTTTCGTCATCCACCGATGAAGACTTCTCGTGTAACCGGATAATTTGGGGTTTGCTTTCAGGAAATTTTTGAGATCTCTGTCAGAAACCTGTGGAGGGCTTGGGGCTTCGAGAAAAATGGAGAATGATCAGAGCCTTTGAGATGGAAAACCTCTTCAGGAGGATTAGACTTTATCATGGCCTCCTGCAAGGAAGCAGGTATGGCATAATCTTCCTGGGTTTCTATGTAAAATCGACGAATAGAACCGTAGTTTGCATCCGACAAAGTGAGCTTCTCCAGGATTGGTGCAAAAGGTATTGGCCTCATCGACACCGAGGCTAATGCAACATCCTGAGACAGTAAAGAATATTTATGTTAAAGACAGGATAGTGTTAGAAATCAACAGCAGAAGAGATTTTGCAATTCTTTATCTGCACTCTACAAAACCACTCCTTGTCAAAATTTCTAGCTTTCTGTATTAGAATGGAGAAGTCTTATCCAATGTCATACTACCCACGAAGGTATTAAGCTATCTGAAAATCCATATTCCAGATTCATCAAATAACTCTTCAAGGGTTTTTAGGAAGTAGGCAACAGATTTCTGTCTAACAGCATTTCAGGAGTCGTGGTAGGGCTGTTTTGCGTCACTGTAATTTACATTCTCTAAGTATGTACCTTTGCAGGACTTTGATTGAATAAAAAGTCTTCCAATAGTGCTTTGTCCAGATTGATAGCAGTAGGAGGTTGATCCTTTCCATTTCCATATAAGAAGATCTGCGCTTGTTGCATCAGATCACTTGGACCTTCCTGCAGAAAAAGGTAAACATCAGTACTAGAGCAAGCCACGGATAAACCACCTGCGTCATTTACTTTTTTTTAAAACTTGATAAGGTGTCGTTTGGAGCTTCCAGATTCAGCTCATCAAAACTGTTTTATGTAACTTGTCTATGAAAGAAGCCCATGCTGAATTCAGAGGGACGAAGCTCAGATATAGAGTGCTGCACAGGCGTCTTCAATTTCTTTTTCTCTCCGTTGCTATTTCTTTTCCCTCAAGGGTCTAGTAAAAGTAGCAAGCATTCCAAAGAATTTAACCTGTAGAGAGAACATATCAAGGAAGCTTTGGCCATTCTTCAACATTGCTGCTGCAAGAAAAACGGCTTTCGCTATCTTATGAGGATACAACTCCATCAGATATGAGACGCAAGCACCGCCAAAATCATGTCCCACCAAGATCACCTGCATTCGTTTTGGATAATAAGTGGACGAAACGACAGTTGGCCAAAGATGAGTGACAATCAAAAGAGGAAAGGAGATAGATCAAAATGACAGATGAGAGAGTGAAAGTACCTTCTCTCCATCTCCTAGCTTGTCAATTATGTCGATCAATGGTTTCACGTATTCTGCCATGCTGCTAATGTTGTTCGTATCAGTTGATTGAATTCCTGAACCCATTAAGTTAACTGCATCCACCTTAAATCCTCCTCGGCGTAGAAGTGCAATCGTTTTATACCAGCACCATGCGCCATACCCTCCCCCGTGAACAAGAACAAAATGTTTGGTCTCCACGCCATCAGCCTCCGAAGCCTAAGAAATACATCATTGTGTAAAAAAGAGGATATGAGAAAGAAATTAAAGCATTCGCATGTGCTTTGCCATATAAAAAAGCCAGCATTTCTTTCTGTCTTTATTAACAGGGCTGTATCTAATCAATGGAAAAGCTACAGGATCTGGATGAACGGAAAGACGGCATTAATTAGCATTGTTTGGACCACTGCCACTAAATCATCCCACACGTTTGATTAATGTACCTTAAACTTAGACAAGATTAACTATGCATCATGGTTTCTGCAGCCACCTATTAGGAATTGGCATATCGTTACAAGAACAAGGGGCAGGTCTTGCTTTAAGGGAGGAGAACCTCGCCACGCTTGGCACATAGTCAACCCATTTGTAGGCCTGAGAAATCCTTCAGAGTTAGCAAAGACGGGAAAGACCCGAGTGGCAATTTTGATCAACCGACACATGCCGGCCCGAGCCAGATAGAAAAAGTTTCTAGACCTGATTATGCAGCATATTAAAAGACTGGAAAGGACTTGAATAGGAATGAACCCATCCACATCTGCATCTTATGGTCAGGTTAATACTGCTCACATGCTCGACAGTGACTGAAATCGCTCCAGTTTTCTAACAGTGCATGTAGATAATTCATATGCGGCTGTCTGTTTCGGCGTGACTAAGCGCGTTTGATTCGTTCAAGCAGAAAGGTCCACGAGGAAACAAGACGGGAAGAGACATTTTCTGGTGCCAAAAGTCATTATCTCTACAGTTCCTCCTTTGTCAGCTCTTTGAAAGCAACCAAATGTTGACCGCGACGCAAAGTTTGGCCGTACGCATAGGAAAAGCCGATAGGAATTTGACAAATTCCAAAGGAGGAGAAGAAGAAATGATGCGCCGATCTGTAAGACTCCATGTTAATGGCAACAGAGCATTAATCCTCGAAACAAGCATAGTCGTGAAGGAACTAACGTAACTAATCCAGCAGAGACATGAACGTGTCTAGGGGAGTTTTAGCGTCGGCTCTCGATCGTACCTCATCGGCCAGAATTTGCTGCAGCGGCGGGAGAAGAACGTCGCTGCACGACCGCCTCCGAGAGGTGGAGCTCCTGGCGACGCTCTGCTTGACACCGCTCTTCCCCGACGGCACGGAGGGAAAGAGCCCCGAAGTGCTCGTGGACCGCCTGAACAAGTGAAGAGCATCACCGTTCTCGTCGCCGCCGCTCCAGTGCTGCTTCAGGAGCATGACCGCCGCAACCGCCTGCTCGCGGATCAGAGCGTCGGCCGCCTCAGCCTCCGCCGCCGCCGCCGCAGCCTCCCTCTTCTTCTTCTTCTTCTTGCTCGAGGTCGAGCCCGGCAACCACGAGGGTGGACGAGGCGAAGCGTTGGGACGGGCCGGGCTGGCGGAGTCGGAGGACCTCGCCGTGATCTTGGGAGAGAAGCAGGCGAGTGAGTTGCCCATGGTTACGGAGGATCGAGAGGCGAAGGTCGCGCGACGCCGGAGGGCTTTGGTTGGTGGGACTGTAGGAGAAGGTGCCGGAGGTTGTTGTGGTGGTGGGGGCGTCGTTGCTTTGAAGGTGCATGGGATGTGCCGATGGCTCCTGGCATATAAAGAAAGAAAGCAAGAAGAGAGAGAAACCATTTTTTTTTTTTTATGAAAAAAAGAAGAAGATTAAAGCATGCGATAGAATCAACCACGATTATTTTATAATAAAAAAAAAATCAGTTGTCCGCCCCTTCAGAAGTCTACGGGGGGGGGGAAAATCAATTATCAATCACAGTAAATTTTTGTAGGGAAAATTTCTTATAAGGCTTCGAAAGGCCTACATTTTTTTAAATAATAGTTCGAAATGAATTTTATTTCAAATAAAAACCTAAAGTAGCCATATTAGTCTCAAAAAAGGGCCTGAAGTGATTATGATTATTTCAATTAAGGACTTAGCCTCATCAATTGGCAAAAAATGTTGGCCGACCGAGGATATTTTCATCAAAAGACAATATAAATATAAACTAAGATTAAATTAGATTAAAAATTTTAAAAAAGGGAAAATACAGGCAAGAGGGCATCGATGGGGCGACAGCCACAAGCCGGAAGGAGCCTCCCGTGTGTGTTCCTTTTTCTATAAGAAAAAATTAGTTTATTTTTTGGAAAGAAAGTTAGAAAAAAGAAAGAAAAAATTTTTTTAAAAAAAAAACTTAAAAGACGAAATTGCCCTTCACCAAAAGCGAGTTTAAGCCCTTCTTTGAGATTGACATAGCCACTTTAAACTCTTATTTGAGAAAATGATGACACTTCAATCTCTTATTTGAAAATTTTCCTTTTTTTTATTTATTTTTCCCATTTCTTTATTTTTTTTCTTGAATGAGAGTTGGCGAGGCGAAGGCCACGGTGCCCTCGGATCTAAGCCCGGCCTTGGCTTATAATAAGGGCCCGCCAAGCCCTCACTTGCCCACCGCGAGGGCCGCAACGCTCTTGCTCAATACAGCGAGGGTCACTAGCTTTCATTCTAAAAACCCTCCACAAAAAAAGTAACTAAAAGGAAAATAAGAAAGGAAAAAATCATAAAAGATTCAAAAAATTTCTATAATATTATTAAAATGTTTTTGTTAGTGTTGGTTGTGTCACATAGGGTTGATTGGGTCTAGGATGGGTAGATTCTAGACCTTGATTCTAAACCCGACCCTATTATAATCGGGTCTCTTTTTTTGGACCCTATATCCGAACCACCATGTTTTTTCGGTCTGGTTCCAAGGTTAACTCTATTTCCACTGGAACTCCTTTTGCAATTGTCTGATATCCTATATGACATCAAATTTTACTTTAATACACGAGAAAACAACGTAATCCTCCTAATTCAATAAATACATGAATTTTTTTACTAAACGAAAAACTAAGATTCCACAATAGCAAGAGTTACAATCTCTAATTGATGGCTTTGAATGATGTCTGCAACTTCCTTGTTTTGGCAATACGCATAAGCAGGTAACCTAAGGAAAAGGGTAATAAATAAAGAAAACAATAAAACATTCGAATCATTAAGTGTGAACTCTCAGTTGATTTGATTTTAAGATCTTTTTACCCCACAAAGCTAGACAATTATAACATTGGTATCTAAGAAAATGCATGAGAATGCCTCGTACCTTCAATAACCGCTTTGGGTTTTGGACTTTTGGGGTTGGGCTTACAAAATCGATTCCCAAACTGGTATAGTCGATCTAGTTTCCGGGTGGGTATTCACTTAGAATCGATTCCCAGACCGGTTCAAATAGATTCCTTATTTTGGGAATTGATTCTCAGACCAGTTTCAATGGGAATCGATTTCCGACTCTATTTTCCGAGTGGGCCAATTCGATTCCCGAGTCTACCCAATCCGATTGCACACCCCTAGTGTCACATAAGATGGCCAGTGTCCGCATCAACAATTTCTGACCAAAATTAGCCGAATGAACTCAATTACAAAATTTAAAAAGGCTTTACAACTCAATTGACAGAATAAAAAAATTTGTTACTGAGTTGACAAAAATACAATAGGTTTAGATTTTTGGTGGCCACCAATCTCCGCCCACCACCAACCCCACTCCCGACCGACAGCCGCTCTCCCTCAACCACCGTCTCTATCACCTGTGGAACATTTATCTCCGACTTCGACGCTGATTCAATCTGCCCCATGCCTCATTCTTATTCCCCTCTTTCTAAACTCTTCCTCTTCTTCGCGATTTTTCGGAGGAAAATCATGGACGAAAATAGTAATCGGTGTTAACGTGTAAAGTGGTATGCAGAGCGAAAATTTGGGATGGTTAGATGTGATTTTTTGAAAATGTAATTGATTCACTATAGTAAGATGAGTTTAGAGGATTTTTTTTTTTTTTATATTTAGGCGAAATTATATTATATACAGCTTTTCCTTGTCATTTCATGTATATCATCACATGAAAACAATATGTATGACTCGTTCTAATTGGCTTTTTTTTTTTTTTTGGTCACCTTTGTCATATAACAAACTTATATTAAACGGAATTTTGTTAACACTTGGTCAAAGTGAAGAAATGGGGGGCAGCCAGCCCACGCCGACGACAGTTCTACGTCAATGCTGACCGGGGAATCCACCCCCTCTACCGCCCGCTTTCAATGAGGGAGAGATCTGTATCGGCGGCCAATCCTTTATTTAATTGCCGGCATAGGATTTTAATCTCGCGATCAAGGTATCCGAATTAAGTTATACGTGTTCTCCCGTTGAGCAATCCCGTTACCATCGAAGCATTTAATGATTCGTAGGTTAGGTGCACAGGTTGAACCTACTAGGAGTGAGCACAGGTCAACGATGGATCCCGAGTCAATCTTATCTAGCTAAACTTTGGTCTGGGACTCACGAATAAGTTTCAGGTTCAAAAAATCATGCAGCAATCCCGACATGATAAATTCCAAGTTTCAGATCTACAACCTACTTGCTCGAACCACGCATCTTTACTAGGTGAATGCTGGTCCCACTTGCTAGATTCCAGCTCCTAGCAATCTGTCTCCAACTCCGTGAATACCGGCAAATCAAGCAAACTTTTCAACAAAATACAGTATTTGATCTCTACCTCCTTCAAATAATTCAATTTTTCCAAGCCGTCGACACAACACTCCATAATAATATAGCTGAAGTTGCTGTACTTTTTCTTCTTTTTTTTATATATTCTTATTATGGGTTGTTGTTTTGGTAGATTTTAATGTATGTTGTTTTAACTTTCATTTTGCTAGATTAGGGTTGAGTTAAATAATTCTTAATTACTTTATATTTTTGTTTGTTTTGTATTATATTTTCTCTATTATTTTGCCGTAACTGCTATTTGTCTCGGTTGTAAATAAAGGGATGTTCTATTAAAATGTACCCTTTCAAAGAATTTAAAAAAATGAAACAAAAAAAAAGGAATTGGTCGATTTCTTGATACACCCTGAAACCAAAACCAATCTAACGGAGTCAGTTTCAGGATCTACAAAGCAAGTTTTAGGGTCAATATACTAGAAGCCAATCCCGACAGAGTTCCAATCCATCCTGATATTGCTCATCTCCATGACACCGACAAGATAGAGCAATGAACGATCAATTCGACTTACAACTAAGAGTGCTTTCAAATCACTTGAAAAAGAAGCCTACACCGGTCTTGGCTAACCAACACGCCGGTCAATCAAACTCAAGAAGTGTTCCAACTCAACCATTGACCAACTTCTGCTTTCACACAACATGGTACAACGTTGACCCACTGCAACTGCACTCCCGACCAAGTCATCTACAACATCCACATAAAACATAGGAGGCTCGGAAAGGACAAGTGAATGATGCGAAAAAGGGAATCATATCGAGATTGTCCACAGCAAGACTCTCCCTATAGACTAATATACGTTAAATCAGAAATCGAGCGTAAATAGTGATTTTGGTCGATCAAATCGATGGAGATGGGCCAACAAAAACTCTCTTCTTCTGGTTGAAGAACTAATTAATTGCATTTTCCTTACCAAAAAAAAACTAATTAATTGCATTTTTGCTGGAGGGTAAACCTATACTAATTAATGGATCTCATGTGCATGGAACAATTAATCCTGTCTTTCAAGGATGAATATGAAAGCCTTTTAACAACTGTGTTTTTTTCATTTTTTTTCTTGTCAAAATCATTTCAATTGCTGAGAACCAATCACTTTGCTTGTTATCCCTTTCCTCAACTAGAAGTCAGTCTTCTGCTTCCTTTTTGGCCATGTAGTTGTAATTTAGTCGAGTCAACTTAATTTACTACTCAAACCCGAATCAGTATTTCGACCAAAAAAAAAACACTCAACTTAGTATCCCTATATTGGAAGACTTTATGCTAGCCTTTCAAGCTCAAGGTCGAGTAAAAGAAGCGTCTAACAATCGAGCATACCTTGAGCGTACAAAAGGTGAATCTTTATTCGATCAAACTTGAGCTGGAGTTTTTAAGGTCCAGTAAGATTTATAGGAAGAATAGAGCACAAGTGTATATATCCATCGAACATGCACATACCCAAATGATCAGGCGTACCGATCTTTCCTACACACACGAGGATAGCTTCTATCCACAATGTGATTGGTATGACTCTCGAGATTAATCCAAAGGAGAAATATTGTGATTCAAATTGAAATCTTCGTACCATCCAAATCAATCGAGAGCTTGATTGCTCAGCCAATTTACAAGTACGGAAACTAATATGCAAGAGGAAAGAGTGGTGAAGTGAAACATCTTCCTTTTGTCGGTGGAACATCAAGCCCTCACAAGACGAGAATTACGAATTTGTGAGCTCGAAGAAATGCCGCGTAACAAGTGTTAAAAAACAAACATGTTTTCTCTTACGCGATACCCCAATAGGCAAAATGCCTTCATGATCCTCATAACTATTGGAGAAGTTAGTTCCGCATAAATGTGAATCTGAACAGGATTCTGACTGAGCTGGGGTACAACGCCCAACCAACTTCTTGCATCGCAATATTAAGACAGCATATATCCAGACACAAAAAGAATGTTGTCAGGACGAGGCTAGTCCTTTTCAACCGTCTGTCGTCCTCTGAGTTTCTGGTGGGGACTTTAAATGATAATCAATGTTGTTTTGGCTGGACAGGGGACCTGCCCTGTTCTCCATAGTCTTTTCCATATTGTACAACTTAGAAGTAAAGGCATTCGAATCAGCACCTCACCATACCATCAACCTTACCCAGACATTCCACAATCCGAGCAAAGAACTCTCCCAAGCCTTTCAATTCGAAGGGGGCACTCTGCAAATGGCTGCATCAAATGGAAGTGCAAAAGAAGAAGATAACAAACCGGGCTTTGCATATTGTAAATTATGAAAGCTGGAGGTGAATCCCGCATACAATTGTTTGCTATAAATAACTGGACTAAGTCAAAAACATGCACTGATACAATTGACTAGCCCCAGAGTTCAGAGTCATGCGCAGCTTGATTTTAAGCTACTGCCAAAGTCCCCATCTAAAGCTGTCGATACAGTATGTTGAAGTGTGCCACGAGGTGATTGTCCCCTTGAAAAATCTGGCGTATGAAAACATAATGCTCCAGTTCCTGCCTCAAAGCCGCAAGTTACCACACATGTCAAAACATGTGATCGTTTCCACCAAGGACCTAGAGCTACTGAAGACATCATCTGGCAATATGCCCCCTTGATATAGAATGGCTTCACCAACAATTATGCGAAGGCAACACCAAAACAGGGCTCTTTGGTTCCATTCAGTCTCCTGACTGCTGATAATCAAGTCACCATCTTAGCTAAATTTTGACCATGAAATAGAAGGCTTCTTGGCCAAGAAACCAAAGAATCAGGCATGGATTTTCAAAAAATGCTGTGCCCTTCCTTGGCCAGTCCCAATTATCTAGACTGCACATACATCTAACGCAAGCTGCACCTTTCAGGTACATATTATCAGATAATTTAGTGGATAAGACATAAATCATTGAAAACAGCCTGAATCCCTTACAATTCCTATCACAGTTCCCACCACGCAGCCTAGATATCAGCCCAATTTTTTTGGGTCAAAAGATATCAGTCTATTGAATAGTAAAGCTGTTGATGCATATCTTTTGCTGTTAATACGATGCCAAATACCTAAAAAAGAATTTCAACCAAATAATGACAAATAGTTAGGATGGCCTAGAGCAATTAAATAAATACAGCACAACCAAGGAAATGTTTCTTAAACAAGAAAAGCACACAAAATAAGTAATTCATCATCTTATAGTACTTTTCTTTACCATAGCGCTTCACCAGGAACAAAATATAGTAAAAATGGAAGGAAAGCACTGAAAACTCATTACATTTAAGGATAGGCCAAATACAATATACGACATTCACATATCACCAAGCATCCCCATACCTGTCAAAATTGATCCTGGGGATCCTATCTCTGCATGCTATAATATTGAGGAGCCAGCTCAGTTAACCACAAGTAATCAATTCTGGTTATGTTGCGAATGTACTTGTGATTAGTTTGAACTAATTCATTGAAGATAATGCACTCCGGTTTTGTCCGAAATAGTACAGAAGAAGGATGGATCTGCACCACCTGACCACTTGCCAAAGCCCTATTTTCCACACCAAATATGTGTTGTTAGGAAATAAAGTCTATAAGAGAACTGGAAAAAGACGTTGATTAAAACTTGGATCTATGTTAACATATTAAAGCTAAGAGGAAGGGGTCTGAATCAACACCCAGCACCTGTATGAACCTTCTGGCTGCTTCAAAGCTGCGTTGAGGAAAAAGGAAGCGGCGAGGCATCTCCGAAACTGAACCATGTCATCTCCACACGACGCAATGTGAAGCCCCATTTGCTCTATATGTCCCTGAATCTGTCTGTATGACATAAAAAAAAATGCATAGTTGGAGGATCAATAATGCTTGTCCCAAGACATGGAGAACTAAAGGCAACATGCAAAAGTTCATAGACAACCTGTGAATGTCGCGCGCATGTCTTAGGGACCTGCTATTGATAAAATTTTCTTTGCACCATTTTTTGAGAAGTTTATCGTCTTTTTCTTTACTTTGACCACTCTTCCTCTTCTCCAAGAACTCATCAGCTGCTCGAAATACATTAATCAAGGTGATGTGGTCACCGTCTGCACTTGAAAAGCATTTCATTGCAGTTCTTGCCTGGCCCGGCAAAGTTAAGTAGTCAGCTCTCCAGTTACATACAGAGTAACGGAAGTCCATGTGGTGCAACCAAACATATCAACCAGCCAGAATGGTTGTTTCAAAAAGAGCCCAACAAAACAAGACCAAAACGGACAGAAGAGCCTATGAATATGTTTTCCACTTATTGCAAATTAGTCAAGCAATAACCCACTGAAGGACTTGAATATGACATTAACACAGTTGAACTCACAGTTATGGACATTGGACGTTCATGAACTCACAAATCCTGTAAGATAACACTGCTGGCATATACTTGACCTTTCAGGCACATTATACTTGAATACAATAACAACTCAAAGGAGATTTATATGGGGAAAAAGCCATAAAAAAAAAAAAAAACCCCAACTATGCCCCATCGTGACACATTAACTGAAACCTTTTTTATGACATGAAAAACCTCGAACTATGCACATGGTACATATTTACCCCAAACTTTTTTTTTATGACACCAAAAACCTTAAACTTGTACTCATATAACAAATTTACCTCAACTTTATTTTGTGACAGAAAAATCCCAAACTTGTACCCGTATGTCAAATTTACCCTCCGTCAAGATTCTGTTAATGCATGCCATTAATAATCTTATTTAGCTGCTAGTGAGATGCCCACGTGGCAAAGATATGACAACTAATTGTATGTTTTTTTTTTTTTCCTCGTTTTCTTTTTCCATTTTCTTTTTTTCCTTCCTCCTTTGGTGTCTTCCTTGGTTTGGCGACGATGAGGACGTGCCAATGGCACTCGTGAGGGCGGCGGCAACGATGGTGGTTAAGATAAAGAAGGCACAAAAAAGGATCTTGATGGAAGGTAAATGTGCCATGCGTGTATAAGCTTGAGATTTTTTATGTCATAACAAAAATCTGGAGTAAATGTGTCACATAGATACAAGTCTGAAGTTTTTAGTGCAAAAAAAAAAAAAAAAAAAATTGGAGTAAAAGGGCCACATGGGTACAAGTTTGGTGTAAATGTGTGACATGATTACAAGTTTAAGATGTCTGGTGTCACAAATAAGTTTAGGGTAAAAGTGTCACAAGAGGCATAGTTTTGGATTTTTGGTGGGTTCTACCCATATATATACATAACCACATTTTTGTTACAACATACCTGGCTAATCCTTTCAGTAATACAATTTACATAATGTGCATGCACTGATTGCATAAACGAGTATGAGAAAAGCAAGATGAAAGGCTTCACAAGAATCAGTTCATAACTTACCTCTTCTAACTTCTCACGAGGGGCATAAAATATGGATTCTACTGAAAGCATCGCAACCGTAATCAGCACTTCTTCCACGCAGTTGAACTGACTAGCCTGTATGAGTGCCTTTGAATACATGGGATCTAGGGGAAGCCGAGCCATCTGGTGCCCCAATGGATCTGATAGTTTACAGTCCTCTGTTAGAGCACCCAGCAAAAATAACTGCTCCAACGATTTCACAATAGCTGCCCTGATCAAAAGCTTACAGGTGTCATTACCCAGCAAAAAATACAGAGAAAAGTAGGTAATGTGACGCCACATCATAACCCATTTCATAACTTCTCTACAAATTATCACAGCCTATTTGACCTGATGAAGCATCAGCACAAGAGAAGCACCATAACAAATTCATGTGGGAACAGTGTGACAACGTGGTGCACCCATATGTTCCACAAGAATATATAAATTTTTACCAAATTTTCCAGATTTTTCCGTCAGAGAAATGGTGAAAATGAAGGTGAAATAGAAAATTTCTGGGCACAAGAGACAGGATAATGTGAAATGAAGGATAATTTTCAAAGGACAATTTAATAGCCAAATTAAATCATTGATAAAGATGAATCCAACAAAACTAGATCAAATCACACTAATCCAGGCTTAAGAAAGATGACGCGTCCCCAGCCTAGTGGACACACTTAAGTATGCACAAGAGAGTAAATGATAAAGCAACGAGATCTCTCAGGGAATAACCTTGGTGGTTTTTCAATAAAGTCAAACCCAATAACATCTTTTACACCCAAAGCCATGAGCTGCAAAACAACATTTGAAAGATTGCATCTCTTAATCTCAGGCTTTGTCGAATCCTCAAGTTTCTCAAATTCACTTTCTGGGTAGAGGCGGAAACACTTCCCAGGTCCTTCACGCCCTGCTCGTCCACTGCAGTAGCAAGGTTTTAGTCTAATAACATGGGATTTTTATATGGTCAAAGTTCCAAATTGAATGGTTGAATAGACACAAAGATCCGAGACACGCAGACACGATAAAATTACTCCACATTATCATGTTTTATTTAAAAAGAAGTAACCATGCAAATATTGAATGCAAATTCAATTTTCAGTATGATCCAGATCTTCAATTACAAGAAAGGAGATGAATTTGATTCAAAAAGTTCACGCATGGGCAACAAAACCCTCTTTCATGCCACAAGATACCTGTCTTTAAAATGTTAAAGACAAATTAAAGGACAGATATCCCAATTTCTGGACATTCGCACTGTCTGAAAGTATGCATCCACAAGAGAATGAAGAGAGACTGTCTCCCATCCATATGTTGCCATTTTAGGGCAGAAGATAGTGTATGTTTTTCAGTCAAGGAATTTTTATGGCACCACATTGGGACTTCAATACCTGTGCATTTAAATGGTATCCCTTCCCCTATATCTTCTTTGGACTGTATTTGAAATGTGATCACACTACAAAAGCATAGATCAAAGTACAATAACTGCAGACTACCTTCTTTGAAGAGCCTGAGCCTTGGAAGTTGGTATGACAATTAATGATTCCATGCCTTTAGCCGGATCATATGACCGTGCTTTCACCAATCCAGGGTCTACAACATACTTTATCCCAGGTATTGTCACTGATGTCTCGGCTATATTAGTGGCCAATATAACCTGAAAATGTCCAATCATATTAGTAATAATCATTACAAAAATAAATTTCTACAAAATTATTTTAGCTTGCCGAATGACAATGATGTAGCCAAATCTAAGCAATATTAGTGAATAAACAATAAAATAAGAGGAATATAAATATGATATATCAACAGTTCATAAATCCAATAGATTGTCTAAAGGTAATGAGAGGAAATAAATCATCTTGACCACAAACAGCCCGACGTTATGCTATCACAATAGAACCACCAACAACAACCAGATTCAAAGAGTTTGTTAATGTTAGAAACCCACTGCCAACAGCATAAAAGAGTTGTGCAACCAGTCTACATATGTCTAAATGTGAAGATACTGAGGATAAGAAAAGCTGAGAAATATCACAAAGAATACTTTTTTATCGCTTGTCCTACAAGGGAAGTAAATAGACATAAATATCAACCATTCTCTCATGCTTCACCATGCCAAGACAAGAAAGATGTACGGGCAGTGAGGCCTCACATAAAGTTAATGAAAAACATTGACGTGACTGCTACTAGAAAAAAACATCAAAGTGACAATGATCTTAATAAAGGTCCGCATAATCCAAACTACAAATCCTTACTTTATAGTAAAGGATCTGACTTTAACAGGAGCACCGTACATGAAAAAATTGAAAAAAATTGAGCAGCTTGGATAGTCACCTTACGAAATCCAGGAGGAGAGGGTGCAAAGACACGCATTTGTTTCTCAGAGGGAAGAGATGAAAATATAGAAACAGTCAACATATTACGGTTGCCTTCAGGCAACTGCCGCAGTCGCTCCTGAATAAGTCTTTCAACGGATTCAATTTCCTCTTGACCAGTCAAGAATACAAGGACATCTCCTGGACCCTCCTCCAAATGGATCTGAGTATTGCAAAATGTGTACTTATCAAATACGGCAAATATTCCAAGCCAACCAATTGGGATCAAACAAAAGAGTAGCTCACATGGTAATATTTCCAAGGAGAAATCAAATTGGCAAACCTTATTGAGACTTCAATTAAATTAATGATGTTGAGTGAATATATGCACCACATTCTACTTGGATACACTTAAAACGCCTTTTCATGAATCAAGTCAGATGGCAAATTATGTATCCTATCCTAGTCAAATAAACGAGATGTGATTTTGGAAACCCGCAATGAATAGAATGTTTGGCAAGCCTTATAAAGTTAAAAAATATGGAAGCTAAAGCAATCAAAAAACCAATTAACTGTAAACCCTGAGGCGCTGCTGCAGATTCTAGTTTATGAATCATCTATAAAAGTTCTATGATTTTGAACTTAAATATACAAAGAGAGTTACACAATCGATACTGCATTTTATAGACACCACAACAAAGTTGCTGTTTAGCAAACATTCATTGCAGTCATACTTATGGCCCAACATCGAACAAAAAAGCACCAAAACTACCCCATCAGATGTAAGAGAAGTGACATGTCGACTGTGAACTAAAACATGAACTTCCTAGAATAGGAGGTAATCCATCATAAAGACATAAAGAAGGCCTAAGCAAATAAGATTGAAAAACAACCTGGAATATGGTAATCAGGGTTGCATCTAAATAATCTGGTTGAGGATGAAGAGTATATAGTATATCCACAGGAAATTGCCGCCCCTGGACATGGACGGCTCTTGCACCACCAAAGTATTCGGAGAAGACACGTGCGTCTAAGCTAGCAGACATAATAATCAACTTCAATGTAGAAAAGCGTCTGCTTTGGCCTTGTTTCAAAGTACTGGACCAAACACCTTGCCCTTTCTCCAAGAATATGCCATTACTCAACTGCTTATTTTCGGTATTTGGACAATCATTGGCAGATGCAGACCTTTTATTTTGAACATCTTTCAACAAGCCCAACAGAACATCAGTGTGGACTGTTCTTTCATGGGCTTCATCCACAATAAGCACAGAGTACCTAGAAAGATACGGATCCAACAGTGCTTCCCTGTAGAGGAGTAGTATCAGCTCCGCAGGCAAAGACTGGAATCAACATAAGTTGCTAATTTAGCATAATACAAATTTCACATGATTTCTCCATATACTGTAATTGGAAGCATGAAAATTCTACTGGTTAAACTTCCCTTGAAAATCTCAAAAAATAAGAACTAGAGCTTTGCCAGACTTCAGACCAATTAGCAAGATATCTAAAATAATTTCAGCTAGGTAGTAGATCTTGCTCCACCTATAGATCTAAAGAAATAAGACCAATAAGTCTCCTTTCTATAATCACATCTAGATTATGAAATGAATTCGGTAAAAATGATTCGAGTCAATGGACATCTTAGCCCACTGTAAAATAGCGATGCATCCAACTACTGAATCTTACAGGAATCTTCAACCTTCAAGAAATTAACTGAACATATTACGCAAGTCGCAGGACAAAATAATGGCAGAAACTTTACCTTAGAAGCAAACCATCTGTCATGTACTTGATTCTTGTTGAACCGGATGTCATGTCATCGAATCTGATGGAATACCCGACCCTTTGGCCCAACTCAACCCCAGATTCCTCCGCCACTCTTTTGGCGACAGTAACAGCCGCCACACGCCGTGGTTGAGTAACCCCAATAACTTTCCCATCACGACAGAACCCAGCATTGAATAGAAACTGCGGTATCTCTGAAAAAAATAAAATTGCAAAGGATATAACAGCTCCCTCAAGGGGGAATAGCAAAAGGCACATTCATACATGCCAAGGGATTTTCAGCAGTAACATGTCCCACTGCGCAACCTCATTCTTTCGACCTCTCTACACTTGGATACGACGAAACATCACGAAACAAATATATAACATTGTAACTATATTAAGTACCTAATCATGCTGAAAGGCCGCACCATACATGGTATATACCCTACATGGATACTTACGTGTAGTTTTTCCGCTGCCCGTCTCGCCGACGACGATCAGAGTGTCGTTGTTCCGCACCTCCTGGACGAGCCGCTTCTCCACTGGGGGCAAAAAAGAAAGCACCAGCCTAAAACTCAGTCCAAGCCCACAAACAGCTGAAGGGGGGGATTCACGGGGAAACAAACATTACCCGACGCGATCGGCAGAGACTTCCTCTGCTGCGCAATCTTCTGCCTGCTGCATTCCATTCAAAAATTGGCCAGCATTCAATTTTAAAAAAAAAAAAAAAAAAATCTTTCCCTAGAACAAGCTATAAAGAGTTCTTTTTTTCCTAAACTCCCGACATTCGCTAAACGCCCAGGAAGCCCAGAACGTCGCGGAACTGCAGAGACTACTAGCTAGCGACGAGTCGGGATTGCGAAGCTAGTGCAAAGGAAAACGTAGAGAGAGAGAGAGAGAGAGAGAGAGAGAAAGAGAAGAGAACCGGTTGAAGGAGTTTGGTTTGGCGTTGTTGGCGAGGTTGGGATTGGAAGGCAAGCCGTTGAGGCGAGGAGGTCGAGCTGCGTCGCCTTCCACGCCTTGAGCCATCGGTTCGGGAGAGCAGTCTTCTTTCCCGCAGGAGCCCTCGGTGCCGTCAGTCAAAACTGCGAACAACGTATGCAGGTCTCTTGTTGGTAAGAGGTATACTGTAGGGGTGTCAGGAACCGTCGGTTCTCTTTAAAAATCAATATTCTTTTATTGATTCGGTTTTTATCGGTTAACCGAACCGAACCGAACCACGAACCGATAAAATCAAACCGTTAAAAATTCGGTTTTAGTCTCACCCGACTCCCGCCTCCTCTGGCTCTGAGTTCTCCCGTCTCCTTTGGCTCTGAGTTCTCCAGCGCCGGGTCGAAGTAGAGCTCGATTGCGTAGCCCTGCGACATCGCGTTCGCCCCCCGATGCTCCCTCGCTCGATCGATCGATCGATCCCCTGAGGGGCCCGCTCCGAAATGCGGAGGAGGCTCCTCGGACGGCGGGGGAAATCGGCGGAATCGGAAGGCCTCGGGAAGCGGCGGACGCCGGGCGGGCGGGCGGGGGAGGGGGCTAGTCGGAAAACCCTAGGCGCGGGGCATTTCGGGCTGGAGGCTTTTCTCTTGCGGGCGGCGGCGAGATCTCGCGAATGGCGAGCTCGCTCTGAGCACGACGGAGACGGGGACAGGCGCGGCGAGGGGAGAGAGAGAGAGAGAGAGAGAGAGAGAGAGCAAGATGGGTTGCTCTCGAAGACCAAAAAGCCAACCCAAGTGGATCGCGTCCGGAATCTTTAAAAAAAAATAATAATAATCTTATAGTGATCTTAATAAAACTAATGTTAATATTACTAAGATTATAGGACAAGTACCACCAAAAATCTCAAGACTTGCTCATTGTGACATGGGTACCTCCACCTTTCGGACACTTATAAACTCTCTTAGTAATTTATCAATACGGAAAAAATTCTTTCTTTTTTCCAATTGAACAATAGAATTGCCTCTTAGAGAATCATTAAGAGATATTATGTTAAGCAATTGTTTAAATTGGAGCCAATGCTTAAAAAAGGGAATGAAGTATATGATCTAAATTGCAAAATTCTCTAAGCTTGAAGTGCAGTAACATATTGAATTTAGATTATTTTGAGTTGAACAAAAAAAAAAAAAAACTGAAAACCAAAAGCTAAAAACCAAAAAACCGAATCGAACCGAATCGAAATTTTGGTTCGGGTCTCATTTGGTTCGGTTCGGAAGTTTTTTCTAATGATTAGGTTCAGTTCGGTTTTTCAAAAAAATCGAACCGAATCGAACCGTTGACACCCCTAGTATATTGTACTTCGCTTCCAAAAATATAATTACAAGTAGGAATGATCAATTTCAAAATAGGTAATTCTCGCCCTCTTTGAAATCTAAAATCTAAAACCGAACTGGTTTAGGAACGGCTTTTTTAGAAAAAAGATATAAAAATTAAGAAATTTCCTCCGGTTTGCAGGTTTCCATAAGTGGAATGGGGAGTCGGACCAATTATTCCCAATTCCAAATTATTAGAACGAGGAACAAGGCTAATCTCTCGAGAATTATCCAGAATTGCTAGGGTCAATCCCGATTCCCTTATTGGATAGACTTCTAAATAAAGTTAAGAAGAATTGTTTTGCTTTGACTTAATTTCATCTATTGTAAAATTTTCAAGTGTTTCAAATAAATAAAGTATGTGCATTGCAAGATTTAAAAAAATAAAAATGAAATCCCTTCGACATAAATTCTTCAAATTACATAATAGTGAACCGTTGTTGTTGTATGTTCTTTTCTCGATTTGTTTTTACGTTCAATAGATCTTAAATTGATCGAAAGATGAGGTTCTTGATTTACTTCAAGAACGCATATACTGAAAGATACTGACCCTTATTTTTATTTTTATTTTTATTTTTGAATTATTTGATATATTGAAACGTGCATTTTCATATTAAAAATCAATTTTCTCATCAGATAAGTAACTAATTTCTAATAGATCGCAATTATTGATAAATTACTCAAATAACTTCTCCATTATCTTTATTTTCGGTTTGTACTTCTCCATGTGTGGTATGGCGAATCCTCGGAACTTACAAGGACGATTAGGAACTTTGCCTACAGAAAAAAAAAGTAAAGTCCAAAGCATTTAAGAATGTTTAGAAACTTTTCATATTGGAAGCATGCATCCTTTAACACTTTAATAATATTTCATGTTTATTTTTACCTTTCCAAGTTTCAGATTAACCCTAAATCCATCACCAGTTAGTAATTTTATATTTATTTGATTTGCAGTACCTATAATTATATAAAACATAAGTTTTTTATATTGATTAAAGCTTGGTCTATTATAAAAAGCAATAGTTTCAATCATCTAGTGTTATCTCCATTTACTCCCTGATAAAATTAAAATAAAAGCTAGTAAGTTATTGATCAACCAAATATTTTTTTTTTTTTGGTAAAGTTGATCAACCAAATATTATTACAATGTTAATAGAAAAATTTGTCATCTATTTACAGTAGTTTCATCTCAATAGCAATGGTAGATGATACTCACCAGCGGTAAAAAAGTAAAGTTTTTTTTTTTTTTTTTGGTAAAGGTCAAAAAAAAAAATCAGTAAATTCGGAGGTAAGTTTGTAATTTTCCAAATACACATTTCCAGCAACATCATGTTAACAAAATTTACTAAAATTCAAATGTAGTTCTATAAACACACCAATTAAAAAGACTGGCTACTCTGACTTCATATTATTACCTTTTTCAAATATTTGCAATAACTTTACCAGTAACGCCAGTAAATTTTGACAAACACCGAGAAAATTCAAACATAAATAATTAACTTATAATCAACTATATATAAGTAATTTCAAATGTAAGTTGGCAACTTACCAACACAAACATTTTCCCGAGTACTGGATATCTACTAAAAAAATTTGACAAAATTTACTAAAATGTATCAACTCACAGATCACATCCACCAGACATCAACAGATGACATTAGACAGATCGAAACACAAGAGGACCAAATTGATCGATGATGCCGCATTTTCATGATGTCATTGCTAATCCCCATTTCCGTGAAAAAGTCCCTTTCATGAGCTTTTGAACTCAACACTTGAAACTGCACTAAACACACCCGATTGCTTTTTGCATCAAAAGGTAGGCCAAAAATTGCAATCAATGAGGCGAAGCTTCATCACAAGCTGCTATCGACACTCATAATCCAGATTCCTGGAGACCATAAACGCCATTTATAATCCAGAATCCTCCGATCCAGGTGGAAAGATGTCCAGCTTCAAGTAGGGTCATGTCAGTTTGGATCGTTCAGTCACATGGCTTCAGCTATCGAGTCCTTCGGAATGATTCATAAGAATGAATGTCTGCCTCGGACAATGCTGGCTTCAAGGACTCCCTAACGATTTGGAAATGATGGTCATAAACGGCAGTTGCATGAATGTTCTCTCTTAAAGCGACTATTCCTGCTTCCCTGCACAGGCCCTCCAATTCGGCTCCTGTGAACCGTTCAGTATGTTCTGCTAAATCTCTGAGATCAACATCATCTCCTATTTTCATGTTTCGAGTATGCACGCGCAATATCTCATGGCGAGACAAAAAATCTGGTGGGGGTACATAGAGCACCTATAAATTTAGAGAGGAAAAAGAAAAGGTAATCATGAGCTTGACAAGGTAGTCAAAACTAAAGCCAATCTGGAAAGGAGGATCAGAAGTTCCAGTAATAAGCACTTAACAGAGTACATAATCCAGAAAGAACTCAGCAGACTCGAGAAGAAGGTCACAGAATTACAGCCTGAAGTCTAGATCGAGAAGCAGTAATGTTCCTTACCAAATCAAAACGTCCAGGCCGCATAAGTGCTGCATCAATCGCATAAGGGCGATTCGTAGCAGCTAAAACAATGATTCCCTGCCCATATGAGGTAGCATGAGATGGAAGCTAATCATGATTTACTATTTATCAAACACAATAATGCTCACATTTGCCAGTTCTAAACCATCCATCTCAGTCAACAATGTGGATAGTAACCTCTCTCCAACTACGGCATTGCTGCTTGATTTACCTCCACTGCAAGTGAACCAAAATAGAAAAGCCGCATTATACATCCACCTTTATTTGCAATTGCCAACTTTATCGTCCAACAATAAGTCAGATATCATGGAGAAGAAAATTAAACAGAAAGTCAACAAACATTAAGAACTTTTCACACAGTAGAAGGTTCACCTGAGAAATTAAATGAGAAAAGATATGAGGTATCTTTCAAGTGACACATTGAATTAGCACTCTTCACTCATTCCTCAAAGTTCATTACATCAACCAAAACCACAATGTGTTCATTGTACTTCAATACCAGTGATGAGTACACATGCTTTATAAGAAAAGAAACTTCTTCAGCAATATACTCAGACAATCATCCTGGTCTACAACTATATGTGAACAGAACAAAATGAGAGCACCTTAGCTTGCACAGAACACCCCAAGAATGATGTTATGCAACCCTCAATAGACTCACCGCTTGCCTGCCACAACGTCAGCCTCATCAAAAAATATGATGCTTGGTGCCGCAAGACGAGCTCTCCTGAAGGTATTCCTCAATAAGGCTTCCCCCTCTCCAACATACATTGAATATAATTCTGCTCCACTGAAATACAAAGTTTGTGAATTCTCAAGCTAAAGGAATGTGATAATCACATCAGAAAATCAGAAGGAAAAGCAGAACATTTACACTGGTTACATCCTCTCGACTTTTGGCTAGCATAATGGCAAACAAACAGAAGATATTTTGTAGGGTCACAACTTCGATTTGTCAACAGCAAAGAATTTTGGTTTTTCTAACATCCAGTTTCTGGCATAGTCATTGTGCTTAGCTAAAGTGAATCGTGTCGTAAAGTTGGAACCTATTTCAAAATTATATAAATGGGAAAGTACCCTTATTATCACACTATTACAACTTCCTTCTTTCAATGGCTGAAGAAATTAATTCCATCAGCAACTTCATAGATGATCAGGCCCTCATACTATTATCTTTACTACAAATTAGCAACAGATATGGCCAAATTTAAGCTCCACTGCAGAATCAATTGATAAAGGATGGACTATCCTTTTATGATAATTGAGTTAGAAGATTTACTGAGATGAGCAAGTTAAGAAAGATGCTATATCTCCAGCACAAGTCCTAATATTTTGGTCTCTAACTTAGATTGAAGATCTAACGATTATGATTTGTAGTGCGATTGACTATGTTGCATAAGCACCAACTCAATTAGTAGCAATCTTTTTAAAGAGAATGCAAGAAATCGATCCACCCACAGATTATTACTTTTCAGTCATCATTCATGTAAAAATAAAAGTCATAACAGTTTGTTCACAAGAACAAACTATATTGTCTGATGTTAGGTTTACTCATACTGGATGCAATAGCCGATCAATTCTCCAAGCCCATTCCACAGAGTTTAATATTCCACCTTTCTTGTCTATCCCAGCATAAAGTAAAGTAACCCCTCCAGCCTTGTGAAACAACAAACCATTGGATCTAGTGGAAGGTGGAACTTTGTTTTATTGCCTAGGGTGAAGGATGGAATTACAAACATGGCATTCCCCCTCTCCTTAACGTCTCAGAGCATATATAATTGTCCAGGGAGTTGTTGACGTCAAACCTTAAGGAAAAAAAAGAAGCTTGGGTAGCATGAGCAGCGGCTTTCGCAAGAGTAGTTTTTGAGCACCCTGGAGGCCCATGCAGAAGTACTCCACGTATTGGTGATATTCCCAGCCTCAAAAAAGCAGCAGAATGTTTGATAGGCCACTCAACAGCTTGCTGAATCTTTCTCTGATCAAAGTTAAGAAGGTACAAAAGTCAAAAAAAAAAAAAAAAAAAAAAAAAAAATGGACGACCAGCGCCTGAGCACATAACAATGAGTTCACTGACCTTTAGTTCCTTATATCCACCTATATCATCCCATGATACCTTAGGAATTTCTACGGTAACACCTCTTGTTATACTTGGGCCAACAATAGATCTAGCATAGTCCCAATCTTCCATTGTAAGCAAAAGTGCCTCTACATCTGAAAACCTTTTAAGAGCAAAAGCAGTTGCCTCGCGACATAAAGCTTCTAAATCAGCTCCAACATATCCATTGCACATTCGAGCGATGGATCTCAAGTCAACAGTAGGATCCAAAGGAACTTTTCTTGTGTAAAGCTGACAATCAAGAAACAAGGAATCAAACTGCTATATCCAATTTGAGAAACCAAACATTCGATTCACTTAAACTCACAGCTCTCAGGTTTCAAAGATCTGTGCAGCTTTAGTAAAAGATAGTGAGGAAGATGCATCCAATGCGATCTTGGAAACAGCCTATTATTACAATAATTTCTATGATACCTGGAGAACTTGAAAGCGCTCTTCTTCATTGGGTGTTGTAACTTCTATTTCAACATCAAATCGCCCATACCTTCTAAGTGCAGGGTCAATTGCATCCACTCTGCAAATAAAAAAAGCAAGTACTGAATGAAGAGAACAAACGACCAATGCAAATGGAGAAAATGTACTTAGGGAACCTCATCAAAATAGTCATCCAGGCATCATTTTCCATTCTTAGAAAAAAACTGAAGCAATACAGGTTAGGGTTATTGGCTCTCAGATCAATGTGAATCACTGAAATTCTTCTCAAAAGCAAGGGAAAAAAGTTCACACTAAGAACTGCATAATGAATGAAATATGGCTCCTCTTTTATAGTCTTCATAATATACTAATCTACAAAAGCTTAAGGTATTAAGTTTAAGGAGGCATGCCGAGAGGGGCCAAGACTAAATATCATTATTAAACAATACCCAAGTATCTCATACAACAATAAGCCTTAGTCCACATGTGAAGATTTAACCTGTTAGTCGATGCAACAACAACGACTTGTGGCAATGATCCTGATAATGGCTGAATAGAGTCCATCAGGGTACATATTTGAGATGTCAAACGAACATCTTGTTCTCTTCTGCACTTTAAGAAATAACTTGAATTAAACTAAAGATTGCCAAGTAAGCTTTATGGTAAAGCAGTAGCAACATTGAGGCAAACAAACAGGAGAAATGACAATTCAGCATAAAACTGATAATGGTCCAAAATGTCATTGTTCTGCTAACTGCTTTTATGACTCCACCCATTTGCAGGTAAAGTCCTCGACCAAAATGCACGGGCGCGCGTGCGCACGAGAGAGAGAGAGAGAGTACATCTATATTTTTACATGAGATTGCTTTATGGCAACACCTTGAAAGGACACCTACGAGCTAGCATATGCACATGGCAATAAATTCTATGCTTGATACAAATGAAATTATCAAAACACACTGAATAAAGGAAATTTTGATAAAATTGCCAACCATGTTTCCTCTCATCAGAATGACAGTTACTAGGAACCTTTGTGTTTGATAACGGTAAAAAAAAAGGGTCCACATAAAATCTGAGCAGCTCATGAACAGCTTTTCACTTTTCACAAAAAGCAAAAAGGTTATAGATACCAATACAAAGGCAAAGATGACATTTATGGCACTAACTAATTGCACTCAGCAAAATGATGTGCCAAAATTGAGCACCTAAATTTGATTTTGACTGCTATATGAGCTATCACATAGTTTGCACGATCACCAATATGACTATATAACAATTCATAGTCCCATACCTACTGATTTCCGAGTGATACCTAATACTGACTAAGAAGATCCTAATGCTGCTTATATCATATTCTCCTGTTTTCCACATTTCTTGTATTAAAACGATGCGAGTTTTGGGTTCTCCACAGCTAAATGCTTCCTGTAGCCAATAATTGATTGTGGAGTAGGAGATTCTTGGGATTCTTACCTAGAACTACGATGAGGGCAAAGCACATCTATTTCATCTATGAAGATAACCGATGGCTTGCCCGATGCTGCAACAGCAGATGCTTCAGAAAAAGATTCTCGCAGAACACTCTCACTTTCTCCGGCATGAGCCCTGTGAACAGAGTACGGACTGCAGTACAGACCAAGAGGATTTAGCGGTAAGCAATTCGTTGCGTCTAAAGCAAGCCCCGCAGATTACAGAGCTGAGAGCATAATTTCATCTGCAAATGGCAATCAGTCGAAAAGTGAACAGCCTTTTTTTCCCCCCTGTAGTTTTCCAGATTGTTTTATAGCATGAACAAGAATAGCTACCCCGAGAAAATCGAATGCGTGATGCAGAATTACATTAAAAGCACCTGATAACGGTCAACTGCGCAGAACATTCTCGTACAACGGCACGAACCAAGCTTGTCTAGCCAAGGAAGATGGAAACCCAAACGAAAAAATCACTCAGATGCGAGAGAAAAAAAAAAAAAAAAACCAATCGCGCTCCAGGAAAAGGAAACGAATCGCTCTAGATTACAAGGGAACGGGACATTGCCGATCGCGTACCTTTCCAGTGCCCGGCGGTCCGTACAGAAGCAAGCCCCGCGGCCACTGCGAGAAAACGCCGCGAAAACGCGGTCACGTCAGGATCGAAACGGGGGCGTTCTCGGGTTGCAGCGAGAGGTTTTGACGGCTAAAGAAAAGAAACGAACTTTGTGCGCGCGCGCGCGAGAATCGTATCGACGGAGCGAGAGGTACCTTGAGGCCGAGCCGCTGAGCTTCGCGGGAGTAGAGAAGAGGGAAGGTGATGAGCTCTCGGAGTGCCTCCAGCGCTTCTCGGTTGCCGCCGACGGCTTCTTCAGCTCTCCACCTGTCGCCCCCGCCGCCATCGACGCCGTCGGGATTGCCTCCGCTCGTCATTCCTTAGTCCTCCGTGTTTCCGTGCGCGCGCGCTTGTGGGGGCGAGCCGGTGGGATTCAGGGGTTTATACTCCTTTCAAATTGGGTATTATGCATGTATATTATTTAATATCTCGATTGATTTTATTTGTTATGATGTTTATCTTATTATCTTAAATAGTTATTTAATAAAACTTATAAATAATTTTATGTATTATTTATCGATATACATTGAAATATACAGAAATTCAATCACCTGCACTATTGTTAACTTGGGACAATTTTTTCCTCAAGAAAAATCAAATTTTCTTAAGAAAAGACAAGAACTTTTCAAGTGCGCGTGGCAACGAAAGAACTGAGAAATGGTGCTCTGATGAACATTGAGTGAAAGTAAAACGCAAAGCATTGAATAAATTATAATTTATGAATAAGTTGTATAAACTAAAAATTCAAAAACGACATTATACATTGAGTCGAATCATTTATATCATTTTCCCTTCGCTGATTACTCATATTTTATTTTCTCGACTCTCTATCTCTCATCAATTTTTTTTTTTTTTCTCCATGAACATTTCTACCATTTTCTAAATATACTTCATTAAATCTCATGTCTTATACATTCCGGAAAAAACACGGTCATCGGTAATGTTTAATGAATACAGCTCATAATTTCTTTGTAATATTTGTCATTTTGATGGTTTACACAGTAAACAAAGAAGGTATTGATTTCAGTTTGTTATTCATTTTATGTCACATTCAACTATGCGGGTCGGGTTTGTTGGATTCAATTGTCATCAAATAACCTCAAATCAAATTTCTTTCGACTTGTTTCCAGCACAAACAAACACCACAAAATGGTTTGCTTAATTAAATCATGAGAGATGATGCAGCATGGAAAAACTCGAAATTCTTTCTGCTGAAGCGAGTTACTGTAAATCCAACAAGAAGTGACAAAAATATTACATAATCGATGTCAAGCAGCCCATAAATCTGAAGAGATCTAGTGAAGTTAGCATTAGCTTAAAAGGATCGCCTAGATACGAAAACATCTCGTTCTTTCCTCAACATTTCCGATCTCTAATGAATTTCCCAGTAGGCTTCAAGCCTACCTAGGCCCACCCGGTGATGGAAAAAAAACAACCCGGAAGGTCAGCAAAAGCAACTAGTTTGAGTATGTTCGCCAAATTAATCACCCAAAACTGTGTCTTTGATAACTTCGTGCTTGGGAAGATGATATATGCTGCTCTTCGAACAGCAAGAACCATCCGACGAGCAGAAATGAATACTTGAGCTGGTTCATGGATCACTTTCACCTACTCTTTCAGATCCTGGACCTGATACTGATATGTCGAAACCAAGGGGCATGGTGAAGCAACCAGAACCACAGAGGAGGAAGAATTCCGAAAATTTTTGGTAATTCCTCAAAACTCAGCCTAAGGCATGTGAATCATCACACTTCCTGCAGACGCTTGGTTTGCTGCACGGTTACTTCCAAAGTTCTTCCGGTTTGATTCTCTTGCAATTCTTGAACCGAACTTTAAACAGTAAAACATACATCTGTTATTGTCTGCTTGATTTTTCTATATCATATGTAGGAGATTACTGCAAATTGCAGATTAAAGAGGTGCTAGCGTAGAAACTGGACACTGTCATTTCAAAGCAACGAGGAGCCAAAATAATCACATTATGATATGTAGCCACAAACAAAGTTTCATATATCCATGCTTGAGGTCTTGCCTCAGCATTCATCAAGGAAAATGATAAGTGCAAAGTGCTGCGAAAAATGAAGCGAGAGAGGGACAAATGTGAATCACTAGGATGAGCATTATAATGTGCATGCGTAGGGACATATAATGATGACTGTGGCACACCATTCGTAAAGGGGAATCCAGATACATTGCTATGCACATAAACTAGACATGAAAAGACTTCGATGTAAGCCTTGACCCTACCCTAAAGAATGCCTCCATAAATCAACTTAAGAAGATACTGAAAATAAGCAATTGCTTTCTCAAGACAGAGCATAGTAACACGCCATGGAGCTCACACCCAAATTCCCCACAAGCACAAATGAATGGCCCAATAAAAGTGCAAACCTGAATTGCTCTTTTAGGTAGAGATGATGCTTCATGTAAACCAAGCAACCTCGCAACCTTCAAAAAGAGAAGCAAAAAAAATTGCATGTCAATGCAGTATGAAACATGACCCAAAAAAGAACTGTGATGTATATTGTATGTAATAAGCCATTGCATGATGGAGAATATAGTTGATGTGCAATGGGTGTCAAAGTAAATAGACTTGATGCTAGATATAAAAAAAAGGAAAATCGAAGTCCTGATTAGAGGAAAAGGATATACTCACAGCAAAATAAAATTCAAATGGAACATAGACAGAATTAGCAATTGAAAGACCACGAGCATGGAAGAAACAATGGGAAGGAAGAACAGCAGCTATATTAATAAGATAGAAATCAATAGGTCCAAAACTTCCAATTGCTTTGTTCCAGGCTGCTCAATAGATGGTACTCCCCATTATTGAACAGCATTTGTAGCCTACTTCCTAAGTTCCAAGAGAAACCCAGGTTTCTCCCCACAACTACTCGTACTACTTGCTTGCAGTAGCTTCTTCGCAGAATGGGTAGGTACCCTAAAAATATCAACTGGATTTACTATGGAGGGAAATCTAGAGTAATCAAATCCAGCAACATGTCTCTAATCCAAGAAACTCTTTAAAGCACTCGAACTCCATACACTTGCAAAAGCAGTAATTGAAAGTACCTCCCCAGTTTTTATCAAATCATTAAAGCAGAATGTTATTTTGTTGTATGTCTCCTAAAAATGAGATAATCAGAAGTTCAACGAAAAAGATTACACTGACCTCTCTCAAAATCTTCTTGTCGCCGATACCACTTGGTTGCTCAAGGTCCGCAATTTCCCACAAAGGAATATCAAGCAAAACTTTTATGACATCTTCATCCAAGAAAGGGAATCTTGCCTGTCAGAATAGAGTCGAATCATCATCACACCAGTTAAAATCATGGAGGAACCGACAATGCATATGCTTATACACACCTCTTTCCCATGATCAGCTATGCATCTATCATCTCTTCCCAGGTTCCTCTTCCAAATTCTCTGCACGTCCAATCTCATCTCCTCATCAAGCCCAAGCCAACTAATAACACCAAATCATTTCAAAGAGTTCTTGATTATGATAATCAAAGACAGGCTTTATCATCATCATCCTGGATGAGGAAATGCAAAAGCTGACATATGGATATGGCATCTGTCACTTTGTAATTATGGTAAGTAAACATATGTTCCACATTTAAACATAAGAGCATGCAATGATCTAAGCAAATGAAGAAGAGAGACCTATCCTGAATGTAAGAGTAAGCCGATGCAAGAATGATTTATTCAAAGCACTACCTTCCATGTTTATATTTTGTTTTATGTCTGCCATAGCCAGCACACTGCTCATCAGCGCCAGAACCAACCAGGACAATTCTGGCATGGCTTTTGTAATTATCAAGTTGAAGATCCTCATCGCTTTTATTATCTCTTTCTTCATACACCCAGCCATCACCACTAGCAGCCAGCCACAAAGCTATTCCAATATTCAGGTCCTGCAATGTGAGGTGAAAATTAATTCCACTTGGGTGAAGCAGTACATGAACTTTGATAATTTCGAGGAACAAGGCGAATTTTTATGACATTTAAACATGAAGAATTAATGACTATAATGTACATTCACAAAGGAGAAATTGTATCAAATCTACGTCGTGTGATAAATAAATCCTTCACATTTTAATAGAAAGACACTATAAGAACTGTCTAACCACAGTACCATGTACGTATTAGCAGGATGAATAAGTGACATAACATGCTTTGTTTCGGAGCTCAAGTTTGACAAATCAGCATCTATCTCTACAAGTCTCCACCTGCACTCCAAAACCACTAAGAGTTAAGGGCTACCCCAACCATGCTAGAATAACAGTCAAATCTTTCCAATCAGACGGGTCAAACATAATTTTAGAGCCTTTCAAGTCATTATTCAGTAAGAAGAAAGTTAATCATCTTGCAACTTTCCAGATATCATAACTCTCCACACAAACAATTAGCATCATAAAGATGGCAAATGTCACTATTAAAACAAAATTCATCTCGTAATCAAAACATAAGATGGACAAAAAAGAACTATTGAACATGTCTAGCATTACCAGATTCTGTCAGTCGACAAAGCTACATTAACGATTATTAATGAAGGACAAAATATCAATTCAACGCCTTTACATTGCTACAGTGAGTAGACTCAATTATCCATTGCATTATCGAAAAAACTGGCAGCTTAGCACTGTTAAAATTCAAGTACAACCACCAAAGAAGATATTATTGTAAGAGTCTACACAATGCTAGATGCAGAGGCAAATAATCGAGTAACATCTCGGATATATTCTGCCATATTGAGGGCATTATCACATAAATCTAGCCATAAGAAGACCCGATCACATCTAGGCGACCAAAAATGACATTATGTTTCATCTTTGAACAACCAGACAGAGAAAGCTGATACAAATGAGAGAAATTAAGTGAGTCATATAACCGCCACTCTCACAGAGAAAAATATCCCCCCAAAAAAATTCGTTTTTCCCCACAATTTGCAATTATACCATAGAAATACTTTTTAAAATGAAGAAACGTAGATTTTTTTTTTTTTTTTTTTTTTAAACCATGGACAAAGCAAAAAGAGAACAAATTAAATATTGCTCAGGACAAGATTATCATGAAAAACTATCACAAGATTCGCCTACAGAGCACTAGATCAAAGAAAGTGACGCCCGTCTAACCAGTATATGCTATTGCAAGGTGTTTCTCCTACGGAAGATAAGTAAGGTTTCTAAATCATCCATTTTTCACTTATATACAAACGCTCTCAGAGAACTCTATGTACATTTGTCTAGAAATGCAGCAATCTTCTGACACAGCCTTATGACAAGCTGATTGATCTAGTTATAAGTAGTCATTTTTACCTCCAGAAGGCTTGTGCTTACCTTCTCGAGGGAGCAATTCTTCCCAGCTCCTTCTTTCCTGCTCTTGCAGAGATTCGATCCGGAGCAGAAGGACCATCAAAGCTAACGTTAAGCAGATCAATGTCAACTGCCAAGAGAAATGTTATCGGTGGGCATGTCAATGATTCAAAAGTAATTCCTGTAGGGTACCACAGCAGGTTCTACAACTCTTTCAGCAGCTTTATAGAAAGCACAATTGAGACATAAGCCAATGCAAAAATAATCTGATCTTGTAGCAAAAGATTTTGTGGGCCAATTTTTTTCCTGCTAAAGGTGGGCGAGAGCACTTAAAATATCAAGCAGCTTCCATCAGTCTTTAGCCATTTTAGGCAGAGAACTAAATATACTCTCAGCACCGAATAAACTAGAGAAAGGACAAGAGGAAGAACACAGCATTCTTGGGCTAACATAAAACTAGATGACCACCAATCCTAAGCAGAGAGTGAATACAAGGAAGTAAGAAGAGGACCATTGACCAATCCCATAGCCCCAAAAATAAAAGCCGGAACAAAAAGAGAATTGATAACTAGAGAAAAGGGGGGGAGTCCCTCTATGCCATGGCCTACGTTCCTGAGAGCATTGACCCAAAAACATGTGATGGTGTTCGAAGCTTCAACATTCTCAGCTACCAAAGGGTACAATATTGAATTGTAATAGACTTACACCGAGGGTCTATGCACTGGTCCAAAATTGCTGCTATTATCATGGAATCCAACCCGCCCGAGAAAAGAACAGCCACAGGAGAGAATTGCTCTCTAAAATCGCATGCAGTAGTCTGTCTCAAATTCCAAAAATTATATCAGTAAAAGTGACCAAACTATGTGAGTGTTATATGAGACAAAAGAAGGAAAAGAAGTTCCATGTATAATCTTGGCATAAGCTTTCACGCAAGGACCATATCTGGTTATAATAACCAGAACCAGAGTAACCGTGCAAATGGAAAGTATGGCCTTTAATAGGTTGGGAATGATGATACAAGAAGGATAAACTTGGAATAGTGAAAACATGCATACTTCAGCAAAGGTCAAGGAAGTCTTTTGAAGAACAAAATGATGAAATCCTAGAAGATCTAAGTTTACGTGAACTTCTGACTAAAAAAGACTTACCTGTTCAACAGACAAGAGAATTAGCCATATATAATCCATGAAACTAAAAAAAAAAAAAACTTTCTGTTAAGATTGGTAGCTTAACAACCAAATTCAATCAAATGATACCTGGAAAAATTTATGAGAAGTCCGACGCAGGACAGATTCCCTCAAAGCAGTCAGAACTTTCTCAGCTAACACTGACGGAGAGGCTTTTCCAGACCCTATTTAAGGGGAGAACATATATAAAAAGATCCTCAGCAAGACAATACGGCCAATATAGTTCACTATTATCTTTTTACAGATGAGGATAAAAAGTTACTTTCACGTCTCAATTGTGGGAGAAGAAAGAACTGCTTTCACTTTGCCACAGGTGGTTGAGAAAGTAAATATTTCTATTTCTCAACACTATTTACAGTCACGAAAATGACATTGACAATCAAGGTGTTTTATGCCACTTTAACTTGATTTAGATGGCAAGGTGACAGTAGAAGTTGGTCCAATGTCATCGTTCTCACCATACCTCGGGACAAAAATAGCTCTTCAGCAGTCGGCTCAACATAAGTTCTTTCCCAGTGAATCAGTTCCTTAACCATGGAATTATTCCACTCATGTCTCTTGATCTCACCAACTAGACGGCCATTCAAAATTGAAGCATCAATTTTCATGCTATATATCCCACAGGTGAGCTCTTCCCAATATTTCTGCTGGTAGACTCCATTTTCGAATTGCAAATCTGCAGCTGAAAGATATAACTTAACCAAAGCAAAACGGTGACACATACGAATCATCGGTGACCATTGGTGATGGTTAACTCTACAAGCATTATGTACCAGAACTGTGCTCAACCAAAGTAGGCGCTACAGAAGAAAGCAGCAATCGCGGGTCTTCCGCAGTTGGCCAGTGAACAAGGAGGCTCCGTCTGCCGAATGCATCTCGAGCAAACCAGAGGGTTCTTGTACTATTCTGATGCATCAAACAAAACCACAATGAGTAACAGAAGAGCAGATCTTCAACAAAAGCTCTTTGACAACCCCTCCCACCCCCCCCAAAAAAAAAAAAAAAAAAAAGAAAGAAAGAAAGAAAAGACAGTTTACAATTTAAAAGAAAACACAGAGATTGCATAATGTATCAAACAAAAGGAAAAGGTCAATACACTTTTGGCAGTTGAAGGGTAGAAGTCTAAACACATCTATTATAAAGGAAGTACTCACAAAACACAAGTGGAAACTTACCACGCTAAGTTACCTGCCAATAAACGATAGCCCATGGACCCTTTAATCTCGAAAGAATATCTGGAACAGAATCTTCCTCATTGCCAGAACAGCAACGTGAATAATCATCCCCCCGAGAGCTACCGAAGCAGCATCTTGCGAGATATTGTGAAAGAATTTCGGCATCATTTTCGTCACATCCCACAGGTATTCCTCCAAAAATCTCACCTGCTTATTCATTACAAGTTCATCAAGAAAGAATGCAGAAGCAATAAATAGATTGGATTAAGTTACAAGCTTCACACATACGGTTGGAATCAGCACAAAAAGGAAAAGGAAAGAGCAAAAAGAAGAAGGAGATGAAATGTGGACAAAGATGAAGAGCGACAGAGTTTCAGGATTGAAAGACAACTTCTGGACAGCCAATTCCACAGTTGTTGTCGTAAGGAGTACATTATCATGAAAGCTCCGTTTGTCTCAATAAAACTCTTTTCCTATTGAAAGGAGATTTCATCAAAGAACCTTTTCCATCAGAATTAACTTAGGAAAAAACATTTTCTGCATTTGGATTGGCATGTTTACAAGAAGAAGTTCTAAAAAAATTTCAGAAAATGATCTGTGGTGATAGGTGACCAGCCACGGTAGTGGCCACTAAAGATCCTAGTAACTGGTGATGGTGGCAGTTACCTAGGGCTGTCTGAAGTCAGTAAAAAACTGATGATCGGTCACAGTTGACCACAGCACTAGTCAAAAAGAAAAATGAACGAAGGTAGCAACCAGTCAGGGGCACTGGTATGGTGACTGGCCGTAATTTCAATACAAGATGCATGAAACATCAAGCTACCACCAACAGAAGTCGAAAAACCTACTTACAATGTCAATTCATAAGAGAAAACATACCAATAAATCTTACAAAGAACAATGAAACAATTTAGCAGCATGTTCTACTGATCACGTCATTGACCTGAATGCATCACAAGAACATTTCAAGTATCCAAGAGATAATCTCTGTGTCTAACATCAGAACAAATTCAATATCCATGCCAACACATACTTCAAAAGCAATGCATTTATCAAATTCAAAATGCATTCAGCCACGAAAAATGCTTGGATGTAATTATTTTTCTATAAGAGATGATCTATGCATCGTATCCATGCATGTTATGATGGACGTACCATTGTAAACAAGGATATTCTCGAATTTATCCACCAACGGCTGAACGATAGGAGTCACTCCCCTAAGTTGCAATGTGGCACCAAGAAAGAGCAGCTCTCCAGCAAATGAACGGATACCAAAGGCCTTCTCCTCCACAGGAGTTTCTCCATTTAGGAACGAAGTGGAAAAACTTTCCTTTGCCGAATAGGAGTTTTCAGTATCTACAGTCACTTCATCTTCGATAGAAGTAACAATCTCTTGCTTGTTGATTATGCTGGAACTCTTTGGATGAAGCAATAGCCTTTTACTGCCCAGACTATCTGGTCCCCTCCTCAGCAGAGCCCCCTTAAGATCATCTAGGGACAGTGGGAGCTAGAGGCCATTTACATACCAGTCAAACAAATGTGAACAGATAGAGTAAAACTATGAAATTCACATAAAAGAAAGAAACCAAACGGCATCTATTGAGCTTGAGAACAAGTGGTTTGGAAATGAAATGCATAAGGTAACTTTGGTCAGTCTAGTTGATGTCTGCCATGGCATTGGAATGTACTCATTCTCTAACATATTACAAGTAAAAGGTTGCTACTGAGATGATGATAGGCAAGTGCACTTGGGCACCCACTGACAACAAAAATATGAAAATCTCAACTCTCCCACGGCACCGTACACAAGCTATGACAAGATCCACGGGTACCGAGCATGCAGCTCCAACTTTGCCAGTGAAACTCCGGCAATTCTCAACTAGAACCGCAGGATCTCATAATACAAGCAAGTGATCCACAAAGAATGGTGGACAAAATCGGCTTCTCCCATCTCGCGGCAACAAGCAAAGGTGGTCCTTGTTTCTTGCATTAATAGAAAACCAGCTGGCGCACCATACGAATGCAGAGCCTATGAACCTCACCTCCACATTGAAAGGACAATAAAAATCAAAACATGCCTCAAGAGTGCTGTAATGGCACCGCTGAGGCTGCAATGCCTGCAGTTCAGCAACGGAAACAGGGAGTTCTTTGCATGTTTTATTTTTCCCCTCTGCGACGTGCGAAATCGTCACATCAATTCAATCACAACCATCTTATCAGTCTGAACATTACGTTTGCAAAGGCCCGGAATGCGCTCTTGCAGCGCTCGCCGACGACACCATGTAGATAATCACAAACCGCATTCCCAACGGTCAACCACCGACACAACACACTGCCCCGCCGGCTTATCCGCCCGACCCATACGGCGAATCGACACTCCCAAAAGACAACCGAAAAAATGCGCAGATCGAAACTACGAAAGGAGGGACGAGGGGGAACAACTTACGGGCTCGGTTGCCGGCGCGGAACCCGCCGGATCGAGATGGAGATGAATTCCAGATGCTATCAACGCGATTCCACACATCTCTCTCTCTCTCTCTCTCGTCGGCGGCGAAGGGTTTTTGGGAACTGAACGTTGGCCTGAGGTTGTAGCTTCGCAGCATCCGCTTTTATGCTTTTTAAAACTTGTTTGTCCACTCAACGCCAACTGCCTCCGTAGCATAGTGGTAGTGCGTTCGCTTCGTAAGCGAAAGGTCGCGAGTTCGATCCTCGCCGGGGGCTTTTTTTGTTCTGCCCCCCCCCCTGCCTTTTGTCAATTATCATTTTCGAGGTCGTTAAAGAAGAGAGTCAAACCCGTTGACCCCACCTTTTTTATCTGCACTCCCCCCCTTTTCTTGGATAGAAAGAAAGAAGGAAATTTTAAACGGCATTACCATTGATAACAACCATACACGTCGTCAATGGAAAAAGACCCGAAACTTTCCTTTTTTGTCATGACTCAAAACTTACTCGATAGCCTAATTTACTCTCCAATCGTGGATTTACCTTTACCCGAATAGCGGGCATCCCGTCATAAATTCTCCGATCTGCCTTATTGGGGAAGGAGGAAGGCGGACAAACCCGATTTCGCACGCGACTCGATCGCGGCCGTCCAAACGGAATCCGAGCATAGATCCGGCCCGACCCGACCCGACCCGACCGATCCCCCCTCTCTCGCACGCGCCCTTCGATCGGTCCTATAAAAACCTCGCGTTACTTTGGACTCGAGATCGCTGGAAATCCTCTCTCTCTCCCCCCGGCCTCATTTGCCCTCGTGCGCCAACTACTTGAGGCGCTCTCGCTAGCTCGCTCTCTCTCTCCGGCCGGCCACCACACCGAGAGGTTTATCTCCGCTTCATTCCTCTCTCTTCGATTTCGATTCGGCCCTGTGCTGTCGCGTCGATCTGCTCTCCCGGCGCCGGCGGGTCTTGATGTGGCGAAAGTTTGTCCTTTTGCTGTCCGCCGGCGTCGTCGCCGCGCCGACAGATCAGCCGCCGGGGCCGCCGCTGCTGGGGTTGTTTTCGAACGGATCGCGAGTATCGAGGAGGGGGCTTGCTTGTGGGGGTTGTTGGGTAGTGATTGTTTTGACGTGGGTGTCGGGGTCGTGGGGGAAAGGTCGGGCCTTTGTGTGTCGTTCCGATAGATCTGGGGGTTTCGGTTGGTGGGTCACCCGTCGGGGGCTTCTTTGAATTTGTTTTGATCGGGTCGTTATTGAATTGTGAAGTGGCGGGCTGTTTTTTCTGCTGGGCTTTGCTTGCTTGTCTTGCAATTTTGAGAGTTCTTTTCAACGAGTAGGAAACTTGGATGCTGGATTGGTTTACTGTAGAGCATGAGACTACCAATTATGTTACTGCTCAATTTTACCTAGGTTAGAGAGTACTGTGCTATATGTTGCTTGAGGACCGCGGTTAGGGTGTTTTATTTTCTTGGTTTCTTGCGTTACTATTTTCGTTCGTATTCGTTTCATGGCTAATGTATTTGCTGTTGGGATGGATGCAGAGATGGCGGCACAGACCAACGGCAGCGCACCTGACCCCAAATCTGAGGGCGGGGGCAGTCCACCTGACCCCAAATCTGTGGGCAACGCCTTCATCGAGCAGTACTATCCTGTTCTCCACAGCAACCCAACGGTTGCTCACAGATTCTATCACGACGAAAGCCAGCTAGGTCGGCCAGGACCAGATGGTCAGATGATCTCTGTGACGACATTGGTGGTGAGGATTGATTGGAAAGGAGTGTTTTTCTACATGCTTTGTACTTGATCTCATTGCCTTTTCGTTAGCTGGCTTTTTTTGGGTGGAGGCTGGGGTGGATGTAAATTCAGGGTAATATTGTGATTTGATAGGTGGTTGCTCTTTTGGGTACACTATTTGTTTTACTTGTGACGTACAACTTCTTTTTTTTCAGCACGAGTTGCCATGAGTGGATTAAGTTTCAAGATTCTGAATTGTTCATTATATTGGCATATTTCTTTTCGTTGGAGTAGCATACTTGGGAGAGTTACTGAGCAGATGACAATCAGCTTTGCATACTAATAGAAACTCCCATTCTTTTTAATATTGTGCGTGCAGTGACTCGTCTCTACTATCAGACCCTTATGTCTATATACATGTGCGGTGACTCTTTTACTTATCTCGGTGCAGGGAATTAATGAAAAAATCCTCTCTTTGGATTATGAGAAGTACAAGATTGAGATTTTGACTGCTGATGCTCAGGCTTCTCACGAGGGTGGAGTTCAAGTTTTAGTTACAGGCTGTTTAATAGGAGAGGATGACATAAGGAGGATATTCACGCAGTCCTTTTTCTTGGCTCCGCAAAAAACTGGTGGCTATTTTGTCTTGAATGATATTTTTAGGTATGTGGAAGGTGAATCTCCCCGGCCTGTCTCTCCAGCAGAAAGACATGAGGAGCTTAGGGCCGTTGAAGCTCCTCCTATGCCAGATCCTGGTTGGTTAATGTGTTCTTGATTTCTCTTTCTTATTTTCTTTTAAGTGATGCATCTTCTTCTATAATGCTGATGTGATGTATTATGTTGATTATTTCGAGTGAGAAATTTGTTATTGCTTTCAATGCAGAGCCGGCTCAAATTGTTGATATACCTGTGGAGGTGGAGACTCCTCAGGTCGAAGAAATCGTTCCTGCTGTGGAGAATGGGGAGGAGTCTGCTGATGGAAAAGAAATTGTTGTTGAGCCAATAGCTGATTCGAGTGAAAAGGATGATAGCACGGTCGCTGTCCCTGTTCCTGATGTTCAAGTTGATGCCCCTAAGAAGTCTTTTGCATCAATTGTAAGTGTTGTTCAAGTGTTTCCTTGGATCTTGCTGAGTTGACATGTCTAATGTATTATTGATCTGGTTTTAGGTAAGCGCTCTGAATGATAGTGCTGCACCATTTCAAGTGAGGGTTCCAGTTTCCAAGCCTGTTGCACGACCGCGTGCCTCTACAGCTCCCAAAGTTCCTGTACCTAATGAAAGCATTCCTGCTGAAAAGAGTGAAATTCAACCAGGTTCCTTTCTGATATCATGATGCCTGGACATCTCTATGGTTTGTTAAACATCTTCCTCTGTATCATGAGTGTAACTTCTGCTATTTGTGGTGCCTTCCCTCAGTAAAGCGCCATTCTATATTTGTCGGCAACCTGCCTTTAGATGCAACACCAGATCAACTGGAGACTGCCTTCAAGAAATTCGGGTCCATCAAACCCAACGGCATTCAAGTTAGAAGTAGTAAGGTCAGGGATTGTCCTTTGGTGAAAAATCAGTGGCATGCCTTGATAATTTGTCTTGATGTCTCTGTAATTCGTGAAACTTGTATGCATGTGGCAGGGCTCGTGTTATGGTTTTGTAGAATTTGAAGCTGAGAGTTCTATGCAAAGTGCTCTTGAGGTACTTTTTTATTTCCTTTCACCTGAAGCTATAATTGAAAATTCAGTTCATTCCTCCTGCATTCTTGAAGTCAGATGTTCTCCACTATTTGATTACACAATGATTGAGGAATCCGCTTTGGCAAGGAATAAAGTTGCATTGTTTTTCAAGTACAATTCTTCTGTGGTTTTACAAACTGTCTTCTTTTTTGCTGACATTCACCTTGTGATGCAGTGTTGTTCCATGCATTATCTTTGATTTCCTTGTCAGAACTGAAATGTGGTAGATTCTTCACATATTCTATAAGGAGTGCATGTTTTGGTCTGGCTTTTGCTTATTTATCACATTACTTTGATGCTGTTGTTGCTGTCTGAGATAATGGCAGTCGACTTATTTCCTAAAATATAATCAATATGTCTAGAGTGGACCCTAGTGTTGTTTCTAATGTGTCAAGGGGTTAAATGAATGTTTGCTTTGTTTGACATGAATTTGCTAATAAGGAGCTGGAGCACTGTTATCATATTAATCCATATTGACGTGTCGAATGCTTTTGATACCAGGAAAACTCCATCATGATTGGTACCCGAAAGGCTCACATTGAGGAGCAGAAAAAAGGCAAGTCCCTGTATATTTCTCTTTTGTTTCCACCGAACCTGAATCATCCATGAAAATAAAAGAAATGAATTCAGGAGACAGGTTTTTTTTCCTTTAAAAAAAAAAAAAAAAGTCATTTTTCTGCCATTTCTCGCTCTTTTCCTGGCTCTTTTTTCGGGTAAGAGTAATTGATAGTATCGTAACTGACAGTCAATTCTGTGCTTTGCTTTAGATGGCGGTGACAGAAAGGCGACCCAAGGAAGGGGTGGCTTCCGGAATGATCATTTCAGAAGCCACAGTGGCTTCTCCGACAGGAAGCCTGACTTCTCAGGACGGAGCAGTGGTGGCAGCGCGGGGCGCAACAGCGGGACCTTCCAGAGGGGTGACTATCAGAACGGAGGAGGAAGAGGTCCCCGCCCGACACCCAAGCCACGATAGTACCATCTCTTTGCTGCCCGATGAATGCTTGCCTTGCTGATGAGTAGTAAAAATTCAAGATTCTTACAATTTTTAGGTTATCTTATAGTGAGATTCTGTGGGGTTTAGATTTGCGGCTTTTCAGATTTTGATCGGTAGTATTCCAGAGAAATTGCATTTAAATTCCCTACCATGATGATTTTCTTTGGGCCTTCTCTTAGACTTTCTGGCTCCTTTTAGTGACGTTAGGTCGGGAAAAATTTTTCCCCTTGTAACAGAATAATTATCTGCCCTTTCCTTTTTCTTTTCAAAAAGAATTTCCAACTATATAATTATCCGCCATGTCCTATGATTTATATATTTGGCTTGCCTGCCTGCCTGTCTCTACCTTATCTTGTTGCCATCTTAGTGGGGTGGTTTAGTGATTAGTACATGTGTTTGAATGGATTTCCTAGGATGATTTGATCTGAATTTTGAAGGGGGATAGGCAAAGACCTGAGGTGGTTGTTTGAATTGACGTCGGATTGTTGTGCGAAACGCATCTGGAACTCAGACAAGCCTCTTTTAAGTCCAAGAGGTATTTAAATTCAGGTTTTTCCTATTGAAATCCAACGCGAACCCGGTCATATTGTAAATCTACCGCAATGAATATGGGCTAAAATATGAGTTTGTGACCTATTTTGATGATCCAATTTCGATTCGTCTTTCTTGCCCTTGTCTTTGTGCCACGCGTTAGCATTTTCTATTAGGTTTGATGTCGGACCTCGTAATCGATTTGTTACGAGCTTATGCTGAATTTAGAATATACTCTTTATATTTACTCTTTATGATTCTGTAAGCACGCCCAGAAGTTGTTAGACTCACTAGTTGGCAGGGGAGAGGCCGCCCCTGCTCTCCAGGGGTGAAAAATGGAAATCCGAAAAGACGATCAGGACCGGCCCGGCCCAGCCTGAACTTTTTGTTCTCGTACTCTTTATTCCTAGAATTTAAAAAAAAATGATTACTACCATCATAAAAAGATATATATATTAGATCTTCCATTTTAAAATGGTATGGAGAACAAACTAATACAAGCAAAGAGTCCAAATTGAAGTCGATTCAAAATTACAAACTCAATTAGTTGTAGTTTTACTTACTCAATAATTACGAATATTGAAATCTTTAAGTGAACTGATAAAATAATTTATTGAAGATATGAACAAAGTAAATCATCATGAATATGAATAATTCAAATCATAATAAATTCGAAATCAGAAATTGTGTTGAACATCGTCACAAATCGTCATAATTTTCTCACTAAAAAAAAAACATTAAATTCTCCGGTTGAACGTACTGTTCAATTGAATTGATAGGATGAAAAATCATACGAGGAGGAGAAAGATGAATGGCCTACAAACTTAATATTTATGACAACTAATTAAATAAAAAAAAACATAAGATATAGTGAGAAGAGTTCATCGTGACAAAAGTAAATAATCCAAAATTGAACAGGTGTTATTTGATCAAGCTAGTGAAATTACATTTTTCAACAAAGATTACCGGAGTGCATGCCAAATCGTGCCATGAAATCGCAAGAGAAAAAAAAAACATATATACAACGATAAAATGCTGTGGAAAAAAAAAAAAAAAAAAGACAAATGGTCCTCAAACTCAAGGTTTAATATGTAATGTCGACTTTAAACTTTTAATGTTCCCCGAACTCTAGTCAAATATATAATGTAGTCTCCAAAATTTTAATTTGTTAAATGAAATTCTCGAATTTTCGATATACGTTTAATATAAAAACGTTCAATACTGATCTTGAATTGATTAAGGGATTTAATATAGTTTGGGGATTACATTGAACATATATCAAAATCCAAAGATTATATTAAATAGATTTCTGGATAAATATATTAAATATATTAAAAGTTCAATAAGACATGGTTCAACGAATTAAAAGTGCACTTTATCTATTGAATCAAAATTTATGAATTATTTTTGTCGTTTTCCGAGAAGAAATATATATTATATATATACGAGCAAGTGGTGTTTAGTCTAGGCTATGGCAGGAGGAGGACAGATCACGCAATTTCCTAGAATTGCGCTCGTGTCCAGACATTGTCGTGTCAGACCAGTGTCATGTTGCCTTTATCGGAGCAACACGTGTCGAGCAGCGGCGCGGTTCTGAGGTGGGGAGAATCTTCTCTCTCTCTCTCTCTCTCTCCGTCGACGTCAACGACACGTCCCCACCAAAAGCATCCTGCGGAGATATGTGCCCCCTCCTTTTTCCGTCCCTTTCCCGTTCCCACCCCCCGCTATCATTGCCGGCTCCGCTCAAATCGTAAAGATCAGATCACCATTGCTGCTGCTGCTGCCACTTCGTGAAGACTTTCATCCTTGATATGTCGCTCTTCTAGCAATTCACGCCTTTCGCTCGTATTAACCAAAAAGGGAAATAAAGTAACACAACAATGGATGGTGATCAACCCCCTAAACCAACCCGACAGGCAAAGACATTCTCGTGCTCGCGATTCAAGAAGAGCTTATGATCGCGAGTTTTGGTTTCTGCCCTAAGAAGCTCGAATTTAAGCGGGAGGTCGTGGCCATGGATTGATAAATTAAGACGCGCTTTGATAATCATTTTGCTACCAATAATAATTTTTAATAAGAAATAATTTTTTTATTTTGTTTTTAAAACAATTTTCAAAGCGTTTTAAATTTGTTTGGAAGCTCGTCCAAAAATTTTATTCGCATGATAGAATTATATTTAGTACCGTTCTGAAAATTTCAAATCTAAATCACTTTCTTTTAATTTTTAAATAATTTTATTACTTTTTTTCTTTATTTTTCTTTTTCTTCTTTCTCTATTTCTTGTCTTTCTCTTCTTCTTCTTCTTTAATGGTTGCCGATTGTTGACCTTAGGATGACCGGTGACACTTAAGCCAAACGAGGGCCGGTGATCTTGCCGAAGCATTGCCGGCCCTCGGCAAGGTTGCGCCTCGTCGGTCGAGTGGCCTTGCCCGGATCCGCGAGCTTAACTCGCCCAGCCATGGCTTGGCCAAGGGAGGCCTGAGCGAGGCTCGCCTGGCCACTGGCGAGGCTTGACCTCGCCAAAGCTTGGTCTCGCTAGATCTGGCGAGACCGAGCCTCGCTGATGGCTAGGCGCTCCTCTAGCAAGCTCGCCGAACGAACCGGTCGCCAGCGGCCAGCAACGGCGGCCGAAGAAAAAGAGAGAGGGAAGAAGAACAAGAAGAAAGATGAGGAAAAAAAAAATAGGTCGGCTTGATTTTGAAATTGTTCCTGGGAACAAAGAATTGACTTTTTTTTTACTTCTCGATTGTATTCAAAATCTACTTTTGGGAACAAAACAATATAAATTTATTCCCGAGAATAAAAAATTTTACCAAACAAATTTCTATTCCAAATCTATTTCCGAAAATAAAAGAATAGAAATTGTTACTATTTGGCAAGTTGTCGAATGCAACCTTAGTTACCCTCTAGCCGAGAGGCTCCGGGAAGCCAGCTTGATAATTATACGATGAAAAGAATTAATTTCATTTCAAATATAAGGGCTAGGTAAGCCATTTTTAATTAGTATTTCGTTCATCATTTATAGATATGACATAATTATAATGGTTAGATAGCCATTTTCTACGAGTGTTTATTATAGGTAGAATTCTATTGGCTAAAATTTGAGAGTTCGTAATATCATTGAGTTTAGTTTACAGCATAAAGGATTAACTTAGATTGAGATCATCAAGAGGAAGAAAAAATTCGAGCCTATCGATTTATTGAGTTGGATTTACCTTTACTCGATAACTTAAACTAATAATATATGAGTGGACTATGATAATATTAACTACTCCACATTACACGACATCTTTAATGTAGGATTTCTTTCTTTGCACCTTCACAAGCACCTTAAAAAATCTCCCCCTCAAGTTTGGCAAATGTTGGTGATGACTGTATACGTACCTTGGATTCCATCTCAATTGCCTTGGTGAGAAACAAGGGACACCATCTACCACTTCGATTTGGGAGTCACATCAAAAATTTTCTTTTATCATGATTTTCACCAATCATCGATGCACATTATAAATTGGCCACCAATCAACCAGTGGCTTTGTTACCATTTCATTGAATAAGTGCAACCCATTAATATATGATATTGACCTACTTTCATTTACAAGATTAAGTCAATGAGTAACGAGCCATCTAAAATAATATCCACCGCTCTATATTACAACACTTCCCTAAGATGGGAATTCTTTCATCTAACACCTTCACATGCCCACTTTAACATTTACTCGTTGAAACTTTCCGAGGAGCTATTTCTGTAAGAGTTTTCCTAATGTGGACTACATTAATTGATATTGTAATTTACCGTTTAATGGTTACCGTTTTACGGGTTTGGTCTAAGGTGAGATATAATGTTTCTTAATTAGTCTAATATGGGGCTGGCTAGTGTGGGCTGAGTTGAGCCTTGCCCGTAATGAGGGGATCTAGCTGGAAACTCTATAAATAGTGCTCAAGTCTCTCCTCTAACCCTAATTCTCACATGTATCCTCACCTAAGGAGTGTTTACCTAACGCTAAACGTGAGGAGGGCCGCCTCATTGAGCTAGTGATATGGAGGGTAATAGAGGAAAATAATTTGATACGTGAATCCCCTTGATGAGTGGATAATCCCTTTTTCTACTTCCGCTTTATGTTCGATGGATCCCAAAACATGTGTGTTAATCTTTCTACTCAATTATGCATGTTCTTGTTCTGGTTATGGAGATCTTGGGATTGCGCAATTTGCATCATACATGTGGTATCAAAGCAACCATAACCCTAGAACTTGAACGCATAAAGTTTTTGCCCTAATTTATGATTTTCGAGATTTTTTGTTCAATAAAAATAAAATTAAATCATAAATTCGGACTAGGCTCAACGAGACGAGCAAGACGGTCGGTGGCGCGTCGCCGGGGGAGGCCTCACGTGCCCCCACGCGCGGCCACGCGCCGCCAGGGCGTCGGAGATGCGCCCCACATGCAATCACGCGCCCTCACGCGCAATCACGCGCCCTCACGCGCGGGGCGCAGCTCGCGCGTGCGCTTCACGCGCCACGCACTCAGGCGGCGCGTGGAGCCTCCGTTCGGCACGTGGTTGGCGGCGTTGGATTCGTATGGTCGTCCTCTATCTTGTGGTGAATTTATTTTACATGTTTGATAATTTTATGGATGTGAAAATACATACGGAACCCTAAATACGTGTATTTTTTGTGTATTTTTCTTGTATTTTCTGTGATTTTGGAAATACAAGTATTGGGTTACATGTATGTTATCACATAAGCATTATAAATGTGTGATTCATTAATAAAAATTAAACTTTATTGTGAACTGAAGCTGGCTTAATGAGATATAACCATTATGGAAAAGTATTTGAAGTATGTATTGAGGTTATGAGAGATAGTAAAAGTTATGAAACTTTTGTTACTCAAGCATACTCCTTTACGTGCTGGTAATCTATAATCGGGATGCACAAGAAATGTTTTCTTCTATGTTATGAGAAGTTCCTTGTGTTACTGTGATCCGTGATCTCATTGGAGTCTGTCATTCAGATCATTTATATATATATATATGTTTGATTAATTTTATTAATAAATAAAGCAGTGTAATTAGCATGATATGTGATTTTAGTGATTTACTGCCCATGTCACTAAAGTTAAAATCACATATATATGGTGTATGTGATCAGTAAAGTTTATATCCCTGATATGAGAGAATTTCAATGATCCAATTGAGTAGTGACCGCCAAAGTGGCACGCTTGATTGGATTTGAGAAATTTCGGTCTCGTATATTGATTGAGATGTCTCCTAGTCTAATGCATAGTCATACTCCCAAAGGAGGTGATTGTGTATTAGTTCATGGATGGATACATGATGGTATGGTGGAGGAGTGACTAATTCATGTGGTTCACATGCCCAAAGGTAATGAATTCATGAAGATTGGAATATATTCTCATAACCGCTATCATGTGGGGAATGTACAATTGCATATGATGTATTCTGCCCAAAGGTGATTATATGATTTTGCATGTAACTTTTTGGATGTGTACTTGTACCTCAAGTTACACAGTGTTCACATGATGCTAATTACACATATTGCTTGTTATGTGAGCATTAAGGTTTATATCCCTGGTATGAGAGAGTTTCAAGGATTTAATTGAGTAGTGACCGCCAAAGTGGCACGCTTGATTGAGTTTGAGAAATTTCGGTCTCATATGCTGATTGGGATGTCTCCTAGTCTAATGCGTGGTCATACTCCCAAAGAAGGTGATTATGTATTAGTTCATGGAGGGATACATGATAATGTGGTGGAGGAGTGTCTGATCCTAGTGGTTCATATGCCTATAGGTGATTAATTCACGAAGACATAACCGCTATCATGTGGGGAGTGTATAACTGCATGTCATGTATTCTGCCCAAAGGTGATTATATGATTATGCGTGTACTCTCTGGATGAATACTTGTATGTCAAGTTACACAATGCTCACATGATACTAATTATATACATTGCTTGTTTTTCGGTCACCTTTATGTAATTAATAACTCCACTATTATTGAGGTTTTTACTGCTACAAATTTTAAATTGTGGACATATGATTTGTTGCTTGAGAAAAGAGCAATAGAATTTGCTTACTGTCCATGAAGCGTTCCATTCTGGAACACTTGAAAAGTAGTTTGTCTGCGGACTGCACTACTATAAAATGACGGAAGCCATAGTGGCTTGTAATTATGTCTTGTCTAATATCAAATTTAGGACACATCTGCAAGATTGTGTTTAAGTCCTAATTACATATATATCTAGTATATGGTTAAAAGGTTGTTTCCAAAAGTTTTATATTTAAGGAAAATGCCCGAGATAAAGAATGAGCTGGTTAAAATTAGTCTCGAAGGTTGTCAGGCCTAATAGTAGCGGTAAGTATTTTAGCAAGTATGATAATACTGAATTGCTTAAAGGGTCATTTGTTAAATACTTGGTAAATTCTGGGGTGGTAATTTAATTACTATGCCTGAAAATCCCAACAAGAAGATTTGGCTAAAAGGCATGAAGCACCATAATGAACATGGTGATGAGTATGATTAGTAAGACTAATTTATCCGGTCTTCTGTGGGTTGATATTTTGAAAGCAACTCTTTTCACATACAAAAGGTGTTTTCTTACCAACCTTGTTTCATAAATTTCTTTTGAGTTATGGACAAGGCGTAAATTACTTCAAGCATATTAAATTTAGAGGTGTTATGCAGAAGTGAGGTTATCTAATCCAATATTAAGTATGTTGGAATTTAGATCCACTTGAAATTATTTTGTATCTTACTCAAATTGTTCAAAGGGGTATTGATTTTATGACCCTAATAAAAGTACAAGAATTATGGAATCACATACATTAAAGTTTCTAAAGTTCGATGTAATTGTAGATGATAGCTGCTCTCAGACTATTAAGGATAATAGTACAATGAAAGATTATTGTGTCTTTGTCTTTGCCTATACAGACAATTGTGCTACAGACAATTGTGGAATCTCCTATATTATAGACAAAACTTGTTGAGGTTCAAGGTACTATTCTTGATATAGTTTATGATGAAATTTCTCAAACCTCTCAAGTGTAGAATGAAGTGGTTGTATTAGGAGATTTGTTAGGGAAAGACGATCAGTTACACCATCAGACTATATAGTCTATTTGTGAGAGCATGAATACAATATCCACTACATGGTTGATTTAGCGACATATATATAAATGTCGTTTTTTATTTTTAGTGAAGTATGTGATTAGATGCCATAAAAAATGATAAAGTCTTTACTCTGAAAGAGGGGTGGATATTTAATAGTAAATAAATAATTATTTCTTTCTAGTATTTTTAAAGATTCTTTCAGAGTGAATGTGGCATTAATAGTTTATTTCGATATAAAGTTACGCCAAATAGATACAAAATCTATAAAGCAACTTGAGGGTTTTTGCAGCAGATGATTCAAGTAAACTTGTGTGCAGACTTAAAAGTTTTAACTCATGGTCTTAAGCAAGTTTCCAAACAATATTATTAAAGTTTCATAGTGTTGTTATTTTGTTCAATTGGGAACAAAGTAATTCAATATACTGCAAGGTCAGTGGGAGGAAATTTATTTTTCCTCATACTCTATGTACATGATATTTTGCTTACAAGTTGTGACTTTGAGATATCTTATATCCTTTGTACTGAGATCTGTAAGGATTGTTTTTGCCATATTATATTATATTTTCTCGGAGGACATTTGCTGGTTGTATATTGGAAATATTCAATATACATCATTGCAAGCCAAGAATTGCTCCTGTCGTTAAGGGTGATGGACTGAATCCATTACATTATCCTTATTTAGATATTGAGAAAATCTAATTAAATGGTGTACCTTGTGTCAGTGCACTTAAAAGTATAATGTATGCTCAATTTGCACTAGACTAAATATCATCTTTGTGACGGGACTTCTAGGCGGATATCGGTCAAATCCAAGACGTGATCATTGTGTTGCTGCCAAGAAAGTTTTAAGGTACTTAAAGAGGTCAAGAGATTATATGTTAATTTACAGACATGTTCAGTTCTTGCAGCTAGTAGGGTATTTAGATGTAAACTTTGCTGGCTATTATGATGACATGAGATTAATAATGAAATACATATTTATGTTAGCACGAAGTGCAGTAAATAAAGTTCTATGGCATCTTCTACTATGTAAGTAGAGTTAGTAACATTCTTTTACGCTGTTACTTGGGCTATTAGGCTCCGGAACCTCATTAAGGAGTTGACCGTTTTTAACTTTATGGATAGACCCATACAGTTATATTAAGACAACATATATATGTGTGTGTGTGTGTGTGTGTGTGTGTGTGTGTGTGTGTGTGTGTGTGTGTGTAGTATTATTTATTAATTACAGTGGTCTCAAGGGGTCTATATATATGGCGGTCAAAATTTTTTACCATAAAGAAACGGTACAGAAATGTGATGTCATAACATAACATATTTCCACAGATGATATGGTTGCAGATCCACTAGCTAAAGGTCTATGCCCATATGTATTTGACTGACATGTCATTAGCATGGGCCTAGGAGTATCTAAGATGCTGTTATTTAGTGGGAGCTATTTTGGCTTTACTCTGATAAAGTTTACATCTGTGTTTGTTACATTTAGTAACGGTTTGATATGTATGAACCTTTGCATTCAATAAAATATTTTTGAATGTGTTGTTATTATGTTGAATATATATTGATAAAGTCTCAAGGTATTGTATAAACCTTGAGTGAAGGCTAGGGGCATCTGCATCCGGTTATTAGCCTTGTGCATTTACCTTATTATTCATAAAGAAAGGTTAACCATAAGGACAAGACATATGTGGGTTCGTTGGAACCATAAAGACATTCTCTAGTGGCACAAGTTTTTTGTGACGCTTAAGGTAAGAGAATGGTGACTGACAAATGGGATCTCTTTATGAGAGATGTTATCCATTTGACACACTATCATATTGAATCCATATCAATAAAGTTGAGAACATTCGTGACCATGGAAGGCTCTGTGTGTATACATGCGATTCTGCCATGATTCGGTGTTTGAGACTTTATGGGATAGGATTGGCTATTAAGAATTATCTCTAGACCAAAGTGCGCACATATAGTACGATTTCAATTAATATAGTCCAAGTGGGAGAATGTAAGAGTTTTCCTAATGTGGACTACATTAATTGATATTGTAATTTACCGTTTAATGGTTATCGTTTTACAGGGTTTGGTCTAAGGTGAGATAGAAAATTTCTTAATTAGTCTAATATGGGGCTGGCTTGGGTGGGCCGAGTTGAGCCTGGCCCGTAATGAGGGGGCCTAACTGGAAACTCTATAAATAGTGCTCAAGTCTCTCCTCTAACCCTAATTCTCACATGTATTCTCACCTAAGGAGTGTTTACCTAACGCTAAACGTGAGGATGGTCGCCTCATTGAGCTAGTGATACGGAGGGCAATAGAGGAGAAGGATTTGATGCGTGAATCCCCTTGATGAGTGGGTAATCCCTTTTTCTCGCTTCCGCTTTATGTTCGATGGATCCCAAAACAAAGTGTGTTAATCTTTCTACTCAATTATGCATGTTCTTGTTCTGGTTATGGAGATCTTGGGATTGCGCAATTTGCATCCTACAGTTTCTCCATATTGATATTAGTGGAATAAATTAGAAAGATGATATGAAGATTTTCGCATGTAAAAAATAATATATATATATATATATATATATATATATAGAAGACTCTATTTGTTTCTTATAATATAAAGGACTTGAGAAATAATTTTCTTAAAATAACTGCATATTACACAAATGAATGAATAGAATATATCTTTTTCATTCATGATAATATTTAGACCTAAATTATTGTTGATAATAAAAATATTTTTCATTGATAATGATACAAAAGCAAAACAACACAAATGGTTTCTCAACTTTAACTCGACGTGCAATAAGGTCCATAAGCTTTAAAGCAATATGCAATGTAGTCTATGAAATTTTAATTTATTCAATTGATCCTTAAACCTTTTAGTAAATATTCAATGTAAATGTCTAGTGTATAAATTCAAAATTTATGAACTACATTACATATCGAGTCAAAATTCATGAGTCATTTGTGTAATCTTTAATGATACGACTAAAATAAATTTGGAATAATTGAAAACGATAGATTTCACTTAAATTCCACCAGATTTGATGGTCCATTCTTATATCCACCGGTGAAAATTGAAACACACTCAACTTCTCAACTACTCCTCTCTCTCTCTCTCTCTCTCTCTCTCTCTCATGTCCCCCAACTTGCAAGAAAGAAGACCCGCGCAAGATACCACCTCCTCCAGTTGATGTGGCCGTGACAGCCGCGGCGGGGGGCCCACCGCCTGCCCCTTGACACGTGGGCGCTCCTCTCCCCCATCGAAACGTGGCGGATGTTGACGAGGAGTGGGACCCGGCGTCCCTGCTCCCCCTGCGTGCTTTTCGGGGACCACGTGGCTCACGCGCGCACGTGATCGCTGGCGTGCTGTCGGGGCGGTCAATCTCGCCCGCGCCCCTGTGTCCGAGACCGGAGTCAACGGGCCGTGGGGCCCCCCGGCGCCGCGACTTTGATCTGGAGGGTTTCTTCGACCGTTCGATTGACGGGGCGGTCAAGGTCCTCGTACGATCCGACGGCCTCGAGGGCTTTCCAAATGACGGGAAAACGGAGGAGGAGATTATTAGATGTTTGGAAAGCATTGCATTATCAATCGATTGATAGGGTTTGCGAGTTTTCTTCTTCTTCTTTTTTTTTCATATTTTCATCGAGTGAAATACAACTCTTAAGATCAATATAGAAATCTCACAACCACAAAATAATATACGCTTTTCAAAAGAGCTAGAAATCAGAAATTGAAACCAAACATATAAAATGGATAAACGAACATTTTTAGATTTACTGAAGATCGAAATATTCATTTTATTTATTTTCTTCTATTTATATTCCAAAGGCATGAGTGCAAAGACTCCACTACGGAATACCCTATAAAGCTGATGAAGTGATTAAGTTCAAGCATTTAGCTAGTGCAATTCACCTAAACTCAGACAAATTTGCACAAATTTGGTGGGATTTGAACGGATGGCGTTGTGTTCCTAAACTCAAAATCACCTAATATCCCAAAACAGCTGCAGCAACCTCTAGAGGTTTAGATTTATGGAACCCTAAGCTCAACGGTGCAATTCTCATTTTTTCTATTTATAAATTAATAGCAATTACGGGTCTAATTCATTATGTCGTAAAAAAAAGGGGATCCCATCTAAGTTCCAAGATATATGTGCATTTATTCGTGCTTTCAATTATCCAAATTCACGGTGAATTGCAATTTCTTTTGCTAGCTCGAGATGTCAGGTATGTCTTCCAATTTTTGCTCTTTCAAAAGACCAAACCTATCGGTCCTCAATATGCGGTCGTTGTCGTGAGTCCAAACCAAAGTCCTCGATTTTTAGAAGATCTAGATTACATGGCGTAGGCAACCTTCCTTGAACTGGTCGTGTTGTGTTTCTTTGGTTGCAATCATGACTTCTGAGGCTGCATAAAGCTTCTTACAACAATCTTACCAATTTTCACGCAAGCTAAACCTCCCAAAAAACAGTTCGACAAAATGACAATTTTGGATGGGACATTAGATGTTACAAGTTCCCTTAATTAAAGGCTTGACATCCCTGTCAATGTTAGATTATATCTTTGATTGCTACCCTCCCGTATTTGATACGTGATATTAATTCTGTTACGAATCTAATGCGTTCCTACACCATGAATTTATTAAAGGGGACCCTATTCTCGTACCATATGTAATGACTTGATCATTTCCTCGTGAGCTAAAAGTCTCCAAAATGGGTACTTTGAGTGCCTGCACAAGGTGTCACCCATTCAAAGTTGGTATTTATGTATGAATCGCTCAAGATGACCTTTCTCATCTAATACGGGACATCGAGATGTTGTGCTTATCTACCACCGTAGGAAACTAGACACCATTGGCATCAGGATAGGAAAAATATCCATGCTCAACATCGCTGCTTGGCTCTGCTGCCATCGCAAGCAACCTTATCCAAGGTTTGTTACCAAGTTAATATTTTTCCCGTTCTAATCACAACTCAATCGACTCGACACTTTTTTAAAACGCACTGCATTAGTTTGAAATTACATTTTATTTGTTTGTCGAGATAATAATCCTGACACTCCCAAACTTTTATTATTATGAATGATTTTTCGAGTAAATAAATAAATAGAGTTGAATAAAAGATACATCGGATCTCCAACACATGGAAATTCTAATAGATACTTTGAACATCGATTTTCGGAGTACGACTCGTGAACAGTACTGGAGAACGTGGCGGTCAAATTGACACGAGGCTTGGAATGTGGTTTTTTGGCTATCAAAAGGCCAAGTTGCTTATAAAAATCCAATCTCAATTAAGAAATGGATAAGTGGGTAGCAGCAAAGATTAACCTAAAAGCAAAGCAAAGCAAGAATACATAATTGAAAAAAACCCAGGAAACAATTAATCAAATCGATCGACCTTGTCCCACCATTTCGTTTTATCATTAAATTTCCCCACCACCTTTTCGACGAAAACAAGAAAATGGGAATATTTTCCACGTTGCCATCACACGAACAATTTTGATAATTTCGATTATTCGGAAGCCGCTTTCGTCCAAAAATTAAAGACCGTATCTTAATCATCGTATTGTCATCCTAAGCAATCATCATCGATTCACCAACTTGAGATCGAGAATTGCTGTCAATTCCGCAAATATTTTAAGTCAAATAATTAAAGATCTAGCGGCCCTCGTTCGGGAAGAAAAAGAAGAGTTTAGTTGCAATAATTTATCAACCAACTTGCGTAAAATCATTTTCCGAATAAACAGTCCCTAATATTCTATGTTGGACGGTCTGAAATTTTTTTGGAATCGTCCTACACTTGCGATTATTTTATTCAAATCTCAAGTGGGGACAGCAAGTTGAGATAGTGGACGCTTATATTACCCTTTCTCTTTGCGATAGCAACTGACCCCAAACACAAGTTGCAACATATTTTATTTCGGGCGAAAAAATAATAATAAACAAAAGCAACATGAGCACGAATCGAAATTAAAAAGATGCAAACGACCGATTTTAAAAGGTCGGCAAATTCGGAACGAGCTTATCATTGTCAAGTCATGTAAGTTTAAATTTTAGATGTTGATATGAAAGTGCTCTTGATTTGAATGTGATGTGATAAGATTTCGTTTACCAAATGAATGATTATGGATACATGAATGATAATGTTTAAAAATTTGTCAGTTATTTTATTTTATCAATGGGATCGAAATTCGGGTTAGAAAATCTTGTGCGAATTCAAGTTCACCCGACAAGCATTATGAAATTGGACGGAGGAGGAGGAGGAGCGAGTCCAGCTGTGGAGCAGGAACGGCTACGAAGCGGGTCGGGTCGGGTGCGATGACCTCAGCTTGCAGCCAGAGAGAGGACTAACGGAGCCGCAGCTTCTTTTCGCCCCCCGGGGGCCAACTTTATCTGGACACGTGGCGCGCCCCACCATCCTTCCTTTTCTCCCTCACCCCTCCCCCCTAGGGCAAGTAGGGGGCGACGCGTGGCCTGCTCCCCCAGCCTGGTGCATTGTCGACACGTGTCGCCGCGTAGGCATCTCGTTGTCCCTCGGGGGGCGTGGAGAAAGGCGCCAAAAGGACACTGACACTCCGGAAACAGTGCATCGATCCCGCCACGTGTCGCGCCGATCCCCCTTCCGGACATCCACTTGGGGGGCTCTTCCTCGTGGGCCCTCCCTGGCCCCGGGGGGCATTTTCGGTAATTCGCTCCCCTCCTCCTCCTCCTTCCGTCTTCTCCCCTGTGACTCTCTCTCTCTTTCTGGTGTCCAGGAAGAACTCTCTCTCTTCCTCTCGCCCATCTGCGAGCTCTCCGTTTTCTCGTTTCTCTCTTTGCAAGTCGTGATCTTTTTCTTTCTCGGAACGAGGAAAGGAAGGGGGAATTGCAACCCACCTTTTCTTTTTCCTTTTTTTTCGCGTGTTTTGTCGTGAAATTCGGCCGATTACCTCCCCCTCGGTCTTCCTTCTCTGTCCGTCGTGAGAGGAGCGGCTGCGGCAATTTGGAGGCTGAATCGGGAAGAATTAAGATTGAAATTCGGAGTTTCGGGATGTGGGTACTATTGAATCGGATCGGAGAAGCTGTTCTTCCTTCGCATCGAGGGTGGTAGTTGCTGAAGCTGTCCAATTCTTGGTAGAAAAGGAGGACCAGAGTCAGTTGAACCGTCAATTTTCTTCCTTTTTTCGTTTTTTTTTTCTTTCTGGGGGGAAAAGAAATGGAGAAGTGCTCGAGGGATCTGCTGCAGAAGTTCATGTGCTCGAGCAGCGGCGTGCGCAGGCCGGAGTACCGGACGCCCAACGAGGAGACGGAGGAGCTCGAGCTGAGCCTCGGGCTGTCGCTCGGCGGCAAGTTCGGGGTCGACAAGAGCTCCGGCAAGCTGTTCCGGTCGTCGTCGATAGCCGGGGCGATGACCCTCTTGGGCGACGAGGACAACCCCACGACCTCGCCGTCGGTGCCGTACCCGTCCCTCATGAGGACCTCCTCATTGCCCACGGAGACGGAGGAGTGGAGGAAGAGGAAGGAAATGCAGACGCTGCGGCGGATGGAGGCAAAGAAGAGGCGGTTGGAGAGGCAGAGGAGCTTGAAGACCGAGAGGGAAGGCGGCTGTGACGACGAGAAGCCCGAAATCGAGGGCAAATTGGGTTTGAATTCGAGGGATAAGCATCAGATTTTGGTGGCTAATGGGGTGTGCCATGTACGCGAAATCAAATCGTACATAAACGACGGAATCCTACAACGCCCTGAAAGTTCCTTGAGGTGTTACAATAGTAAGGTGCCTCCTATTGGGCTGGCCGGTTGGGCCGAAGCAGCCAAAGAGGCCCTAATCGGTGCCGGGGTTGACGTGGGAATCAAAGGGAAGTGCGGGGCATCTGGCTGCGGCGTCGGCGGCGGCGGAGGATCGGCGGCGCCAGGGGCGGTGACGGCGCCAGGGGTGGAGGCACAAGGAAAGATCTCGTTAGATAGGTCAGAATCAGATATTAAAACTGCTCTAATTCAAGGTAATGTGGTGTTTTTTCCTTCTTTGCTTCTGCTGGATCTGTTATCTACATTTCAAGTTAAGCAAATGTGCAATGGTTTGTTGGCCTGACTTATTCATGGTCATTGGAAATTGAGAACCGGGTTACTGTTCTGGAGTGCTAACGTGACAACTTGATCTGAGTGCTCTATCAACCAATGCTGAATGATTTAGATGTCTTCATTCGACGGTTATGGTGGAATTTGGTTTGAGAACAAGCAATGTGGGCAGTATAGTCGAATGGGCAAGACATTTGTGGTTAGGATTGCCGAGATCTCCCTTTCATTGTCTCTTGCACGTTTCAGGGAACGAGTGAGCATGCTGCTGGCTTTTGCAGTTACAATGCATATAATTGATACGTGTACCGTTTGATGGCAGTTGCAAGCAAACCTCATTCCGAGCGATGAAGTTGTTTAGTTTACTAATCTTGTCCCCGGACCACGGGTCATTTTGATAAAGCCATCTTTGATGATAATGCTTTAAGTCTTCTGCCATTATACCTGGAGATCAGTGACACTTGTCCTAGTTTTGACTTTTCATTTGATAACTATGAGATGAATGCTCTCTCAGCAGAAGCGATAATTCATATCTAGTACTGTCTTCTGTACATGTGGCTTCAGAAGGGAACAGTGATGAACTAGAATTCAGCTGGACTGAGCCTTATGCGGATGGGGACATTCTTGCCAAATAGTAATGTCCATCTTGTGATGTGTAGGTAAAGAATTGGTAAAAGTGGGTTCAAACATAGTTGAGTATAATCCATCTGAATTGAGCTGAATTTACTTGGAAAAATCAATACTGAAAGATGACCTTGCTAGTGGGAACTTAGAATCTTTTTTTCTTTTGGCTGAGAAGGCATATTATATGAGATGATCTTTGCAATATCTTCCCATTTGCGATGCAAGTCACACTTCAATCGCATAATGGTTAGGTCTCTCGTATTGAGATCTTTGGTCAAGAAGCGCTAGGACTGTAAAATGTAGCCACTTATTTCCTGACTCCCGTTGCTCGTTTGCTTAAATTAAGCTGTCAGGATAAATCTACTCGATGCATGGCTGTTTTAGAACCGAAGTTGATTGTGTTTAAGCAAAAAGAAGAAAAACGGAATTACCTTAGATTTATTTGTATTGATTGGCTACAGGATAGTTTGCAGCATTTCAACTATCTGGACATAAAATATCATCCTATCATTTGATTGCAACCTCTGCAGCTGGAAAGAGCTATATTCATGACTTCTACATCTTCATTTCGTAGCCAATGGGTCAGGATATGTAATTCTTGTCCAATGGCAATCACTCATGGCTTCATCCTAACTTTTGTCCATTCTGTCCCCAGGATCGAGCAGTTGCAGGCATGACAATGGCTCCATTGTTAAGCAGCTCCTGCAAGAAGCAAACAATAAACTGGTGCGTACCCTTTCGGCTAAGGCGGATGAGAATCTGAACAATACTCTAATAAGAGCAGAAAATCAGAGTCCTCTCAAGAAATCCAATTCGGTGGATAATGGGGGCAAAGATTTCGTGACAAACGCAACAGTGGATATGCCCTGGGTTTTCACGCGCGGTGATGGTCCAGACGGGAAGAGAATAGAAGGCATACTGTATAAGTATGGGAAGGGAGAGGAAGTTAGGATAGTGTGTGTGTGCCATGGAAATTTCCTCTCGCCCGCAGAGTTTGTCAAGCACGCCGGCGGAGGTGATGTGGCTAACCCTCGGAAGCATATATTTATCAGCACAAATCCTGTTATTTCTTAGTGATGGTAGTAGCTCTGTCGCCCCCAAAAGAAATAGTGGGGACGGACCTGGAAGGGATAGAGATTTTTCAAAATTTTCTTGTTTCTCTCTGGCATCTTTTGAATTCTTGATTTGCTTTTCCATTCTTCATCTGAATAGATCTATACAAATCCGAGATGCCCTCTTTCCCTGGATGATCAGTCAGGTGTGCAATGACAAAAAAAAAGAAAAAGAAAAAAAAAGTTAATACCTTGATGACTGAAATTTGGCTCTCATTTAAGTTGGTCCCTAGGAAGTTTGATTTGTGTCGCTTTACCTAGTCAGTTTACGCAGTTTCGCGCATATGAACGAGCCATTTATGTTCGAGAAATGGGTTCGTGTCGGATTCTCCCCACCTTTGCTGGTCGAGGGCGGCCAGTCAATGAAACTGCTTGAGAAATGAAGGAAAAAGAACCACTGGCGGGCGGGGATTAGGCAAATTAATGCTTGTCACTATCGCGAGCAAGGCGCTGGAATGTGTCGCATGCGCATGTCCATATTTGCTTATGGTCGAGGTCTCGAGTTCCGTCATTGTTAGTAAACTTGTCTTTGGAATGACGATGAAAAGGGTCAGATGGAAAACGGAACAGAAGAGAATTCCCTGACCATTTGATCATTGGTCGAACAATAGCTATTTTCTTTTGTTCTTCCCCCTTAATGCGGCAAACCCCAAATCAAATTTTCTCATGAAGAGCAGTACAAGGCGTTCGATTCTAAAAGGTCAACCTGGAGGATGCGATGTCTAGTCTCATCATATATCTCGCTTCGAAAGCAAGAGGGAAGCAGATGGATAATGATGCAAATGACAACGTCTCGATCCGAAAAAAACGTGGCAATTAGAAACAGTCAAGCGTGTATCGTGTTAATTTGAGTCGCGGGAAGATCAACAGACGCCATGCGGAGGACTTGCATACGCATGCAAAGTCCACGTTATCCATAGAGAAACAGAAAAGAATTGAAAATCTGATTTCTTTGGATGACCGCAACAGACTGCCGGATCTTTCTCGCGATTAGCCTCATCTGAAAGTTTGAATGCAGATTTTTAGTGGATAAGCAAACCAACGAATGCAGATCTCCGGCCCTTTATAAGCCAGCACGACCATAAACAAAAAGAAAGAAGCAAGCGAAACAAGGGGGCTCCAGAAGGCGTTGCGGAGCAAGTCGAGATGAGGAGAAGCATGGCCTTGATCAGTAAAATCCCAGATGCCATTACTCTCTTGCTCTTCTTTTGTTTGTCATGTTTTGGCTTTCTCGTCCCATGCCACTGCTCATGATGGCCGTGGTTTACCGACTTGGATATGCACTGGACATGGAAAAGAGAATAAAGGAAAGAGCACTGAATCACGCGTTGTGGATTCGCAGGTTGTGTGCTTTTTACGGTCATGTTGACGTCCGCTGTCGTTAGCGTTAGCGCTGGAAGACCCTTGACGTATCCTCTGCCGAGTAGCGTCCCTCAAGACGAGAAACAAGCCCTCCAGACATTTCGCGCGTACAATGTCGCGCACCGAGGGTCGAACGGGGAGTTTCCCAGAAGAAACGGCTCCTGCTTACATGGTGAAATCTCGCTCCCCGATTAGCTTTCTGTCGTTTTGGTTTCCGCTAGTACTCTCTGTTTTTCATATGGTTCACTGTTGGTCCGGGAAATTGTTTCCAACTGAAGTATCAGAAAAGAGCAACAACAATCCGAGTTTTCGAGCTGAAGTAAATTGTAGTTGACATACTATAAGTTTTTTTCTGGCAATAGTAATTCTTCACTGGAACTAAGCACAGATGAATGGATTCGTGACAGAGAGCTATTGATGAGGGAGCAGACTTCATAGAAACAGATATCCAGGCCACCAAAGATGGGATCTTGGTCTGCAACCATGACGTGACGCTAGATGACACGACCGATGTCGCGGACCATAAAGAGTTCGCCGACCGGAGAACCACATACGAAGTTCAATGGGTCAACACCACCGGATGGTTTGTCGGTACGGAAAGTACCCGTTTCTGTAACCAGTACATTCAGCATTCTTTTTCGGGTTGTTGAGTTCGTCTATTTATAGATACGTCATATTTACTTGGGTATGTGCAGTTGACTTCACTCTAGCAGAATTGAAAACACTGCGAGCCAAGCAACGATATGACTTCCGAGATCAGCAATACAATGGTTTGTTCTCTATCTGTTTGTCATCGAACCAAATTATTCAGTCGAGTCCTTTCATGTAAACACTCTTCTTGTTATCTTCTATAAAATTCATGAGAAAGACACATGGACGGAGAAGCTATGTATATCAAAATCTCTCGCTTTCATCGTCGGGCACAATCAACAGCCGCCTTTTTCCTTTTAAGAGCAAAATCAAGTTATCTTTGTTCCTTATTCTCTGTTTCTGGCCCCTATTTGCTGGCAAAAGCTGGCTATTTACTCTGACAGTGTAAATTTCAGGAAAGTTTCAGCTGATTACCTTTGAAGAGTACATCTCAATCGCACTTGATGCGAAAAGAACCGTCGGGATATATCCAGAGATAAAAAATCCGGTTTTTGTTAACAAACATGTACGTTTTTTGCTTACTGTGCAATGTTGAGTTCACTTATGATTTATTCTTTTGGTGTCTCATTTGCAAAACGTTATTTCTAGTCATCAGCGAGTCATATTTCTTGGAACAGGTCAAGTGGTCCGATGGAAAGAAGCTCGAGGACAGATTTGTGGAGACCCTCCAGAAATTTGGATACACGGGTTCGTACCTGTCGGAAGACTGGCTGAAGCGACCTGCCTTCATCCAGAGCTTTGCGCCTAGTTCACTTGTATATATCTCCAATCAAACAAAATTGCCGAAAGTTTTCTTGATTGATGATGTGACGATACGAACAGAGGACACTAATCAGGTTCGACCTCTTTCTTGCCAGGGCTAGTCTTTGAATGCAGTTTATCTGCTTTGTTTTCTTCCCGATGACATTTGGCTTTGTGCAGACATACGACGAAATCACCTCAGACAGTTATTTTAACTACATCAAAGATTATGTGATGGGAATCGGACCATGGAAGGATACTGTTGTTCCTCCGCTGGATAATTACTTGCAGAGAGCGACTGATCTCATAGCGAAAGCACATGCTCTTGGCCTGCAGGTGAGTTGGCCACTAAAGTATATTACACAATTGTTAGTGTGCCCTGTCGATGATGGTAATGAAAATTTCTGCAGAATGACTCTAACTTGATTGCTTTAGATTGATTATAACAAGCTAAGTTCATCCAGTCAACACTACACGGTATTCCATATTCCTTAGATTTGGCATTGTTTTCTCAGGATATTCCAATTCACAGAATACTACGAAGGCTATGTGTGTACACAACCATTCTTTCATTCACTGTAACTGCAGAGGTGAAAACACGTAATCGTGCAGGAAATGTGATTGGTTGTGAATTCTGGTCTTTTGCTGCAGGTGCACCCTTACACGTTCCGCAACGAGAATTCATTCTTGCACTTTGACTTCCATCAAGACCCGTACGTTGAATATGATTTCTGGATAAACAAGATGGGAGTGGATGGACTCTTCACAGATTTCACGGGGAGCCTCCACAGGTATCAAGAATGGACCTCCTCTTCGGAGAAGCAGACATTGCAAAAGATTGCGTCGATGGTTTCATCCTTCAAAAGGGGATAGATAATAGATTTTCCTTTTTTTTTTTTTTGCCTTAAAGCAGCATGGAAACGAGCTCTAGCAATGTTTATTATGATTGGTCAGTTGGTTTTGTCCTTCAAAAGTGGATGCACTTTTGAGTTTTTACTCGTAATTTTTCTCCCAAATGCCAATAATTTTGGGCGTTAATCCCGACGTACCTGTGTAATATAGCCAGTGCATGTAAGGATTGGGGCAAGCAAAAGTGGATGCACTTTTGAGTTTTTACTCGTAATTTTTCTCCTAAATGCCAATAATTTTGGGCGTTAATCCCGACGTACCTGTGTAATATAGCCAGTGCATGTAAGGATTGGGGCAAGCGAAATCAGCTGAGAGCAGGTCGTAAAAACTGGTGGAAGAACTACTGTGATTGACAATTTATATAGACTCTAGAATGTGAAAATTTAGCAACAGTGGCCAAGATCACAGCAACAATCACAAGAGTTACAGGAAAAGCAAGGGTGGCAAGAATGACAAGGGCGGCAAGAATGGCAAGAGCAAGGACGGCAGCAAGAATGGCAAGAACAAGGGTGGTAGCAAGAATGGCAAGAGCAACAAGCATGCTCACTGGCCGTCGATCTGGGATTAGTCTCTGTAGCAGAAGGCAGCTGATACTGTCCTCGAGCATCCAGTCTTGCATGATTGCTTTTCTCTACGTCTGTCAATCTGCACAAGTTAACAGACATTAAAATCCACGAAGAAAACCGTAAGGTTTCATCGACTTTGGAGAAGCACACAAATGAGAAATTTGGTTCATTAAACTATAAAATTGCAAGTCAAATGTTCAATGGTACAGAACATTGGACTCGTAAGTAGTTTGCTCCTAGTGAAATGACTAACCAATAGGTAAGAGGGGAGAGGATCATACGTGGTAGAAGAACAACAACAAGACCGTTTTCGGCAACAGTTCCAACGGTAGCAGGACGCACAGCTACACTCAGGACAAGAACAGCTCGGACATTTACAGTGGCAACTCGGCCACTTACAACAGTGGCAACCCAGACAGTGGCAACCCGGCCACTCACAGCAGTGGCAACTTGGCCATTTACAGGAGCAACTCGGCCACTTACAGCAGTGGCAACTCGGCCAATTACAGCAGGAGCAGCTCGGCCATTTACAGGAGCAGCTCGGCCATTTATAGAAGCAACATATCCACTTACGGTAGCAGGATGCCCGACTACAATTAGAACAGTAGCACGACGGCCACACACACTTCTTTCTCTGACACACACACATTTTCCTCATCCACCTAGGTTTCGGACATGAACTCTTCTTCCTTCTGCAACCACATGAAGGGTATACATTCTTAACGATCGTCAACTAGTTTCCTGAATTGAAATGCCGATTGAAAGATAATTCAAAGAGTAGTTTCTGCATCATAAATAAACAGAAAAGGCAACCAATTTTCACAATTGCAACCAGACATGCACGATCACATGGAATAAGCATTATTGGCAGTTTCTTTATTCACAAGCAACAGAATCTTTTACCTTTATGAATAAGTAAAACTCGGAGGTGCTTGCTTATAAGGAGTTTTTCAAAGATCAATGCATTTCAAGTGCTTGTAGAATCCATATGCAAGAAATGTTTAGCTTTGTTCATAAAAATACTTGAGCAAATAATGACATCAACTATATATTCATCTGCTCAAAGTTAGTATTGACTTACATAGGGAAAGAGAAAGATGGGGCACTCGTTCTACTCTCATTGGAAAGGCGAGAGGTATTCCAAGTCGCCACAGGAGAATTCGCCTTTTCCCCGTATCCGCTATTTCCATTTTCCTCCTGTACGTCCTTTATAAATTCTGTGCTCTTGCTATCTGCTGCGGGGGTCTTTTCCACGTGGACGGTTTGGTCAAGCAATGCCACCTCGTGCAGAGGCGGTGGGCTGATTGTAATGAACTCATTGGACCTGCCCGATTCCTCGGACTTCAGCAAATTGGCAGGCATACTTACATGTTCTCTTGAGAAGCTGTGGTTCCCTATGTGTAAGCTAAAGAGTGACTCATTGGAAGCAATGCTCCATTCGACAGGTGTCGAAGGTTTGCTGAATACAGAAGACGGAATCCTACAAGGGTTGTACCCGCCTGATCGATCCATCACCTGGATTGGAGGAGACTGCGTTGGTGACATACTATGAAGTAACGACTCGTGCGTGATGTCGGACAGGGGTGATGTTGATGCGGCACCTGAGGAGGACTCCAAGTCGTGTCCTTCTTTTGAAGACACCTTAACGGTGTCCTTTTCTTTCTGTAACTTCAATAGACAATACTCATCATGTCCCGGCGAAGGAGCGATACCATCTATTCTGGGCTTCACTGAGTCACTTGCCTCTACTTGGAGGAGATCATCTAATAATGCATTGGACGAAGATGAAGACAGGGAAGTGATGGATCCTGATTTGCTCTTGGACAGTGCCGATAAATCGCGTTCAGGACTTGAGGCCTCTAAATTTCCTGTTGACTGATTAGTGCTACTACTTCCCCTCCTATTGTTATACTTCGGACAGTTCTCGCCACTGCCAATCCTCCCCGTTATGTCTTTATCTATTGCAGACGTCGACTGGGTGTTGCTTTGAGTCCCATTGAGATTCTCTGAATTCATCCTTAGAGGCTAGTACTTTCAACCTTGAATCCCGGCTCCATTGCTGGAATACTTTCAATTTTTTATTCCTAAGTAATCTAGAAAAAAGAAAATGGGAAATAACAATGTTTCTTATCTTCACTGCCCAGGTCAATAATCCAGGAATTGCAAAGACATACACTATGAATTTTCTGCAACTGTGGGACGAACGGGAGTTGACTAGACAATTACCAAAGAACAAAACAAACACTAATTGTTGTAGAAAATTGCATGTATTTTAAGGAGAAGAGGAACATAATTGGAGCATATGACAGATGAGTCAAGTGCATTGTACAGACAATAGTTGTGCATCTTTCATGTGGAACCTGAAAACGAATGCAAATATACAGGAGAACAATGTAGGTAACACGCGAAACTTCAAACCTCGAAATGTCGCTGTGTCCTGATGCGAATCCTATGACATCTCCCCAAGTAAGAAAACATGACTCACCAGAAGCGATCGCCACCTGAAATCATCAGCTTCATGTCAGCCGACCTAATCAACCATCCAGACAGAAAAACACACAAAAAAAAGAGGATGGTTTTGTAAGTAATAACGACCGTTTCTCGTGATCATTGCACTGCCGGAACCTCTATCGACGAATGGCTTCTGTCGGGAAGGCCAGATGTGATATAAATGTAACTGTAAGACAAAAAGCGCCAAACAAACGACGACAATCAGATGAAACCGATGGATGTCCTTTTGTAATTCTCCTGCTGTTGTTGCTTCGATTGCCAATTATATTTACTCTGTTAATCCTGATTGCTTCCGTAAAAAAGGTAGGATCCAATCAAGCGAACACGCGAAAACTGAAAGTAAAAGAACAAATGGAGCATCTGCAGGCTGCAATCAGATAGATGATGATGTAAGGCAGGGAGACACCTTCGGTAGGTCTTCAGGTTTGTTACTAACTAACCATCTCTTGTCTCTCAGGCACACAACGTCGTTTGGTCTTTGTTTTTTAGGTGTAACCGTGATAAATGTGATGACCCGCCCTCGAGAACAGGATTTGCCAAAATGCTTCTTGCTTGGACAAAAAATAAATGATACCGGCAAAAAGGAGAAAAAAAAAAAAAGGCTTTCCGTATGTCCTCGTATTGCCATAAAATTGGTTAAGATTTGATGGTGTCCTAACATAGCTCTTGCATCAAATTTAGGTTAGCATGCTGCAATCCTGTCAAAAATATCAATGCAGACTGTAAAATTTATGGCGAAACCTCGGGCACTGAATTTTCCATTCTCTATTTTTCTTCCAATGTTTACTATTCTTGAGCTCTTATTAAGTATCTTTATGGTTTGCCCTTGATGGTTTGTGATTGCAATCCATGTACTTCTTGTCGAGAATGCATTTATCAGACGCAGAAAGAGTTTTCATTTGGGAATGGCACGGATTTTTGAACCAGGTAACCCATATCGATATTGCAAAACCTTTGGCTCGAGTAAGACGTATTCCCGATATATTCCCGACATACACGTATAAGCTAAGAGTTGTGTCCTAACACACAATAGACACTTCAAAACTCATAAACTCATTTAAGCATTGTATGCGAGCAAGCCAGAATGTTTTCAAGTTTAGGGACCGGAACTAATCGACTTGCATGTCGATGTCAATACACAGCATGCCTACCAAGCACCGGATTATCCAATTAGTAACATCTCTCGATCGCGATTGGGAAGATGATTTAATGATCTGTCATTTGTACACATAACTTATATGAATAAATGGATTGCATGAAAAGAGACAGCACTTGGGAAGGTCCAACCAAGCGTGTTAATAGGGTCAAGATGTCATCGTTTGGATATGACTGACTTATATCCTACTCATTTCGGAGTCGATATGTCACGACAGATGATGCAACAGCCTAGAGAAATAACATCAGAGAGAAAAATATTAAGGCCTTATGTGATGCTTACAGAAATTACACCCGAGGAGAAATCACACGGTACAAAAATTCATGATACAGGAATGACAAACTCCGGTAACCATTTGGCTATCTATCTGCCTTATGTTTCCGAGTTACGATGCCAATGTCGTGCTTGGACAACTATCAACTGTGCAAGCCAAGATGTCTCTATAATCCCTACTGATTCTGAAAGAGTCGTAAACTTTTCCATCGCGGCTCTTCTTGTACTCAAATAATAGGTTGGAATGATCAAATGCAGTTAATTTTACGAATCCGTAATCATAGTCTTTGAACAAGCTCCATTTTGTTTGGAGAGTAGTGAACTCCGCAAGGCCTGCTCCTCCTCCACCAGCCACGACATGTATCGTTCCATTCAGAGTTCCTTTGTAGTAATTTTTCTCTTTATTTGTGCAGATATTCTGTAGCCAAAACCAAAAAGGAGGATCAGAATTAAGTCTAAAATATTTAGATGAAGTCCATATCAAGACAAAGCCTTGTACGTCAGGAGAAACAATTTACAAGATGCGACCAACACAGGCATGTGTTTTAGTCGAAGAGCACTCAGAGATTTGAAATTAAAAATGAAAGATCCATCTTCCTCCAATTCCCTCAGTAAGCTTCAACCAAGAACAATCAATTCGGATTCTCAATCCCAGCTAACTGAACTAAGCTAATCTACCTACAGATATGGATCATCTTTCAGAACAACCACTATGCGAGTTGACAGACTTCACTTAAACAATGTATACCAAATGCTGAACATTTTTTAGACTATCAAACAGTGACATCAGAAACGAAATAATACTAACATATTGAACAAGTTGCACAAGGAACTGAAAAGATTATCACTTCTGAAAACAAATAAATTGCTAATATAATTTCATCTTCTGTAAAATGTATTACATCAGAACAAAATTGTAGTTTTTAGCTGCAAAAATCAGATTTTTCATAACTAAGATAATTGATATAATGTTTATTTGATTGCAAAAAAATAATGAAACGTTAGACTAGCCATTCAAGAACAGATTGACATGACATCTAAGTGCTAAGTTGATGATAGTGGAGCAATTATACATAGATGCAATTCCATTACAGAATAAAGTCATAGGTGTACCTGGTAAATAGGACAAGTCCTCTCATAATTATGAACATGGCCATAGAGAGCAATGTCGACCTTGTATTTCTGCCAAAGTTTTTGAAGACTCTCCCTGCCCATTGGTTCTTCAAATGATCCTTCCACAGCATAAAAGTCAGCAGAAGAATAACCCAATACCCGATGTGCAAGGAAAATCAGCCATGGTTGTTTTTGCCTATCGACAGATGCTAGACAGTTCTCGATGAACTTGTATTGCTCTGTCCCCTCCCTCCAGTCATGTTCTGTATCAGCAATGCAGAATCTGAACATGCCATAATCAGTGGAGTACCTAGATCAAGCACAGCAACATTCAGATCAGTCTGAGCTTTTGTTAGACAAGGTAAAAAGTTGCATTGGCAAAATCACAATGTGCTCTTTCTCATCCTTACCAAAACTTAGCCCTATTCTCTGCAGGAACATAAAACATTGTTTCAGCCAAGACACCACATTCACCTCCGGAGTCTGTATTTTCATAAAAGGATCCAGTTCCAGGCCAATCTCGTTCATGATTACCACTGAAAAACCAAACTAGTAAGTCCACTAGAAAAAGCTGGATGACTCTGGTATCCAGATTGTAATATCTACCAATAAATTATTCCTAAATATAATTTCTCAGACCAAAAACCATTAACAATCATGGAAACTGCAATTCAACATTAGCCAAACCTCTGTGCCAAGAGGAGGAAGGGAGGAGGAGGAAAAATCAATACAAACCTCCCAATCATGTAAGGAACTCTTGAGGCAATCGGCTCAACCTGAGCTGTAAACTGATCCCACTGCGAAATATATCCATTTGCATAGCATATATCTCCAATGTGGAACACTATATCAATGTTCTTCAAGTCCTTAGAAAGCTGATAGGTGGTATTAAGAGAGCCAGGCTGGAAATTGTTGTACTCATTTGAGCCATCTGCTTCCTCCTGCAGTGAGATACGGTAGTCTATCATCCCGATTAGAATGACACAAATCAGCACAGGGTGCTTCTAAAACATTTTAGAATCGAAGATCACGTTAGCCCAACTATCAAGGTTCTCTGATCAGGTCACGATAGATGGAGAGATAATGTACTTCCAGACAAAACAAAACTATGAAAGGAATTGCCCAATTAACCAAAATTCAAGAGTCTTGAATTCCCACTTAGAATCAGAAGAGTTTGCTATTGAGTACAGATCTTAGGGGTTACTAATAAGTGAAGGAATTTCACATAAGTTTTCTTTGACCAGTGGAGGTTGTTTTTGGTAAATTAAGCAATAGCAACTAATTAATGATTATTCTGAAAATGAGATTTCTTAATTAATTTCCTTCACCTAAGTGAACTGTCTTACGTCCATCGTTAACAATATGACTATATACAATGTCTTCCATTGCTCGAAGACAATACCAGAAAAAGCCACAAACAAAAGAAAGTGATCAAATAGTGATAAGCGCTGCTAGTTCAATAGAGATCAAACCTTTCCCATGTCCCCAAAAATGACAACACGCTGCAAGCTGTTTTGACCAGGATATGGAGATGCTTTAAACTGGTATTTCTGGCTCCAAATGTAACTACCATTCAATAGCTTATGCCCCAACCGGTAATAATACCTAGAATATCAGTAAAAGTAGTACTCAGGTACAAATTGAAATTAATATGGCTAGAAACTTGCATTAAATTCAAATAATCAATTCAAAACCATTAATCATGACAAGTCAACTCTAAGGCTGATACGCAAATAATCCATGATTTACACAACTGCAATTCATTCAATAAGAAGGCCGATTCAATATATTATCATACTGAAGGATGAAGCAGACTCAGGATTCAACTATGAGGAGGAGATGACAAGTAAAGTCTAAGGCTAATACAGCAAAATATCCATGATTCACACAACCACAATTAATTCAGTAAGATGGGCGATTCAATATATTATCATACTGAAGGACAAAGCTGATTCAGGATCCTCCCTCCTCTCTGAGGAGGAGATGACAAGTAAGCTCTTAAGGCTGATACAGCAAATAATCCATTATTCACACAACTACAATTCATTCAGTAAGATGGCCGATTCAATATATTATTGTACTGAAGGACGAAGCTGACCCATCACAATAGAAAAGGAGAGGAATTGAGGCGGTCAACTTATTTAAGGAGGCAAGGAGTTTCTTAGAAAAGTTACACTGAGATAGAATTCATAGTGGGTAATGAATAAAAATTGGCATCTTGGTTTAAGATAAATTCTAAAGAGTCTAGTGTAAAATCGTAACCCTGTAGAAGAAATAACATACACACTTACACAGAGTTGGGCCATAATTCCTTCAAGAAACTGGTGTGGATGAATCCCGGATCACGCCATCCTACTGTCCTTGCAGGTGCTCCTGAAAATTTAGATTATTAAGAGAATTATAATTTGTGAAACATCAAGAAGTCTACTTCTAAGTTCAAGCCATGGCTGGAATCGTGAATTATCAGGTTTGCGAAGCACTGTGTCACTACAGTCCAAGTACTAAGGATCCCGAACAATGGGTAAAGTCAAAATTCTACTTTTCCACAATTGTGCATTGATTTGGAAGCAAAAATTTAGAGTCATTAAGATGTGGACACCACACAAGCCTTTAAAGAACCTTTCGTTAAACTCAAAATACACCTCAAACTGGTGCTTGAAGGATACAGAGGCTTGTCATGCATTACAATTCATTCCAACAATGTTCAAAAAAGAGTTTACTCACCACACATGCTACTACGGTCAAAAGTCAATGTTCCAGCTGGAGAACGCATTTTTCCTCCACCTTGAGGGCCCCACTCAACAAATGGCTCTGCTTCATCTAATCCATATCCACTTGTCCACGTTACAGTCATCTGATATCACATCCCAAACATGTTTTATCCTAGGAATTGGTATTTGTAGACAAAACAGGAAAACCCGTGTGCAAGCAGAGGCTGCCTAGCGTAAAAGCAGAAGCCTATAACATTGATCAAAATCAATTGCACCGCCAATATCTGAAAGAACTACAAAACATGCTAAACTTTTCTACATGAAAAGGTGTTGGACATACTTCATTCCATTCTTTTCCTTGAGCTAGGCGAGGATAAACTGGAGCCTTTGGATTTGCAAATGCGATTGTATTTGATACTGCAACCAGTTTTGGCTGTGGTGCATCCAACATCACAGCAGACAAATGAGAAACACAAGTGAAAAAGTTGGAAAAGTCAAGAAAAAAGTAGCTACTGAGATGGCGCAAATTTCAGCAACAAAATAATAAATCAAAACGCATGCTAGGCTAAGAGGAAATAAAAATAGCGTCAGTCTTTTTAATGCAGTTTTCATATTTAGGATTAACTTCAGCGTTCGGCAGATATCCCTTAATGTACATCAAATATCATCTGAACTTGATAGTTCATTCATCTTGCTTCAATTGGAGTAGCTGATTCAGGCCAAAACCAGTCATGGACTTGCTACACGAAAATAATATAGAGCACTTACATTTAATATACCACCAGAAAAAAGTGCGAACGAAAAATCTGATCTCTGGTTGATCAACTGAAGCTTTAGGGACCCTTTTCCCGTACTTACATATGCAGGGCTTGAGTAATTTGCATATTGATACTGCAAAGGCAACACAAACAACAGTTGAAGCTACAGATCACATAGGATGCTCTGAGAGCGATGGCAAAGACTGCGGCACTTACCTTGATCGGTGCCGAACATAGAACAGGTGGAAGGACTTTCGGATTTTCAGGTGAACAGGTGGAAGCACTGCAAAGTAGCGAAGTATAATTGAACATCAAGAAAACAGTATCCTCATCCTAACGGTCAACCGTTAGAAAAAAGAAAGAACACGAGCCCTGCATCACGAATGCTGCAATGCAGAGCGATCTAATCACCTGAAATTCGCGGGAGAAAATACTCCGATCCAGTCATCGTTCGACGGGTTCGGAGAGCTATACTCCAATGATACCCACTCCGTATTTTGCCCCTAAAACAGTAAATGCAGCTTCCGTCAGCCTCGACAGCCGCTCTCATCTTTCACAATTATGGATAACCCAAGTCTTTGAATACAGAGTGCGAAAAATCTTTCAAAGCATTTTCAAGCCCACATCGCGGAACAGTCTGAGCATTGAGCTGAACGAGAAGAACGAGCAAATCGAGGGCCCTTACCGCCGCTCCGAGAACCGAAGGAGACGCCTTGACGCTCGCTCGTCCGTCGAGAGCAGAGACCGTCTCGTGCACGGCGATCCTCGCCAGAGGCTGGTCCCCATGCGACCTCACCCGTCCGACGAAGCAGCTCCCGACCAACGCCAGAACAGCCAACGACGCCCATCCCGCAGCTCTCGCGCCACCCCTCCTCCCCATCCGCATCCGACACCCAGTCCGACCAACACCCAGTTCGAGAGCTCGAACGCGAATGCGGACCGCGACGGCGTGCTCGAAAGGAGTCAGATGCAGGAATCGGAAAGTCGCAAAACGACGGAATCCGACAGCGACCCACTGCACAAAAAGTCAACTTTCCACGCCCATGAAAGGAGACGAGATATAGAAGAGAGAGAGAGTACACAGTTGATGTGAGGCCGTGCTTACGGATCGACGAGGAATCGGAATATTGGCGGAGGATGATTCGATTCACACGGCCGGGAATCGCTCGACGAATTTGGATAGAGATTATTTGCTATATATATGTATATACGCGCCGACGGACCGGCGCACGCGCCGCCTTCGGCGAGCGACGGCACCGGAGTCTGGTCGGATGTCCGCCGACAAAGGACGCTGGCGGAGCAGCGGACGGATAATGCTCGTGCTCATGCATCATCGTAAAAGCTCTGCGGATTTTTTGTTCGATATAATTGTTTTTCAACTTTTTATTAAAAGGAAGAAATCGTGAAAAAAGAGAAAAGAAAAGGTAGAAGTTTCGGACATTTTGTTTATGTTTCTTTTTTTGTTCATAAACAAATTTTCTGTTTTTTTGTTAACAAAAAAAAAATGTAAACGCAGCGTTTGTTTGCGTTTTTTTCAAATCGTTTTTTTTTGTTAACAAAATCGGAAAAAAAATCGAAACAAAAAAAACTTGTTTTTTTGTTTCAGGAACACTTCTTGAAGAATCAAAAGAACAAAAACACACAAAAGTTATTTCTTTCTTATTTCTTTCTTGTTTCTCTTGTTTCTTGCTTTCGTTCCTCCCTCGTTCCACTTGCGCCCCCTCTCCCTCCCTTTTCCGCGTCTCTCGGTTCTCCACCGTCATCCTCTCCGGCACCGACAGCCGCGTTTCTTCTCCTTCACCGCGGAAGCTTCGATTCGAGGTAAGTTTCATCCTTCACCGGCCGCTTGCTCCTCCTTCACCGTTTGACGAGGGCTTCAGCGAGAGCCACCCCTCGTAGATCCGGGCGACGGCTCGGGGCTCGGCTGCTCGGGGCTCGAGCGGCGATCTCGCAGCAGCGTCGCTCGCTCGCCCCAGATCTCCGCTGCTCCGCTCGAGCGCCCGTTGGAGCGAAGAGCTCTGCTCGAGCTGAGCCGGGCGCCGCGGCGCTCGAGTAGAGCGGCATTCTTCCGCTCGAGCTTGAAGCCGAGCTGCGGGCTCGAGCTCGAGCGAAGCCGCTCGCTCGAGCTCGAGTGCGGCTCGCTCGAGCGGCGACGAGGCCTCTGCTCGAGCTCGAACGAAGGTGAGCTCGAGCGAGCTGCTCGCTCGAGCTCGAGTGCGGCTCGCTCGAGCTCGGCCCGGGCTCGAGCTCGAGCGCGGTGCGGCTCCGAGCGGCGACGGTGCGTTGCTCGCTCTTGCCCATGTCGCGGCCTTACCTTGTTCGTCTCCTCACCGAAAATGGGCTGACGTTGTCCCCTCTCTCTCTTTGTTGGATGCAGGAAGAACAAGAGGATCTCGAAGGGGAAGAAGGGTGGGAAGAAGAAGGCGTGAGTGCTCAATTCCACCTCAACTTTGTGGAAATCGATTCTGTTTTGGGGTGCTTTGGTTCTCACGTGGTTTGATCTTTTTTCTTGTATGGTCGCGGTGCGGTCTATCCGTTCGCGAAGGACTGGTACGATATCAAGGCGCCCTCCATGTATTTGTGGCCCATTGTTGCTGCTTTTGCAACATTTTTGTCACTACCCTAATCGTCTGCTGCTCTTGAGTTGTTATTATGTTGCACTTAATTTGGTATTTAACAATGAGTTGCTGCCCTAATTGTTTGCTTACCTTGCTGCCCAAATTTGTTGATGCCCTGATCTGCTCCTTATTTGGTGCTATGTCTGCTTAATCTACCATCTGCCCATCCAAAATCACCATGACAATATCTCTTTTGACAGAGAGGGACTATAGCTGAAGGACGAGAGCCACTTTCAAGAACTTGCTTCTGTGTTTGAAGGTAAGAACTAAGGCTATGCTGCCTTGTGTTGGATGAATTTCATGGTTGCATATTATATGCATTACAATGAAATGCTTAGGCTGATCATTTGGATTTCACAGCTCAAAGATAGGTTGGAGAGAGTAGTTGTTTAGGTTCTTTTGGAGCAAGATTGAACTTTTCACATTTCCTTTTATTGTAGTGTTTGAAATATGATTTTTATTGCACATTGAACAGCTTAATGAAACATATTAATTTTGACATGTGTGGTTGTATAGATTCTTGAGAATATATTTTGACATGGTAGGTTTCTCACAATGCTCTTTATTTTATTTTGAGCATTCTATTTCATTGATCATTGATAGTCATAGTACTATGTAGTTCTTGTAGAGCAAGATTGAACTTATGTTCTGTTCTATACAAATTAGTTCAAGAATTGTCAATTTTGTCATTATAGTCTTCTCCGATTGCATCTCTTGAGAATGATTTTGTGTATGGCATGTATAGTATTATGTTATTGATTTAACTCATAACTAATATGATGCTCAACGGGTCAAAGATTAAATGGCATCTGAGAGACAGTTCAGTGCAAAGTGGACCGAGTCTGTAACCAACCTATTTATCGATTTGTTGGTGGATGAGGTCAAAAAGGGAAATCGAACCTCTTCTACTTTCAACAAAGCGGGGTGGAAGAATATACAGACTGAATTCATTAGACAGACGGGATGCCAATATAGCATGGTCCAAACTTGAGGAACAAGGTAAACAACCGAGAAAACAAGATGGCGGTTTTCGAAACTCATGTCTCAATCTGGATTTGGTTGGGACAATGTGAATAAAAGAGTTGTTGTCGACGATCCAAGTATATGGGAATCTCACATCAAGGTATCTTTTTAACTTTTTTGTCATTTTGATGTCATTATAGATGTAAATTTTAAAATGTATGATTATATTGCTGAAATGTCATTATTGTGAAAATTGTAGGCAAATGTTGAGTGGGCAAAATTCAAGAAGGATGGATTTCCCCAGTATCCCGAGCTATGTATTGTATTTGGTGGTACATATGCTACTGGGGAATATGCCATAGGAAATGCTCAAGATTTGACGGTGTCGGATGAAGATGACAATGGTGATGGCAATGTAGGCGGTGCCAACGATGGTGGCGATGCATATGGTGACAATAGTGGTGGCAATGCATATGGTGATAATGGTGGTGGCAATACAAATGACTTTAGTGAACACCACGTCGATGAGGGAGTCTTTACATCAGACAATGCTGCAACTTCAACTCATGGAAAGCATAGATTAGATAGGACTCCAAATACTAAGAGGAGAAGAAAGAGTACCCAACCCGGTATTGCTGACACTTGCAAAGCCATACAAGATCTTTTGAAAGTTAGGTCTGCTCAATCTAGTAGTGGCTCTGCGACCTCAGGGGTTACACCATCACCTGTAGACCCTTTCTCCGTATCTCGTGATCGATATTCTAGTTAGCATGCCGAGCTAGAACAAGATGTTTACAATAGAGCAAAGTGCAACAAGCATGCGATAGTTCCTCATGGAGGGAGGCTTTCGTTAAATCCCCACCGGAAGGAGAAATGGACTTCTTTATTTTCTTTAGCAGATGTTTGGAAATTTATTATGGATTGCATGGGGTTCCATTAGACTGTATTAACTTATATTAGTGTTGAGACTCTTGGTACTTATATGTAATGGCATCTTATATTGAGATTCTATGACTTATGTTATTGACTCGTTATTGCATATATTTTCAAAATCTATATTGATGTTTTTATATTTTTGTGATGGTATAGGTACTATGGAAGAGGGATCAAATAGTGTGTCTAGTGAGCAGGTAGTACCAGTTGAACAATTCTTGGATGATAATGATATTGACATATTGATTGCGTGGTTGTGCACGGTTGCGCTAGACGCGTCCGTCCATACAAGAGAACCTATTAGGGATAGTAAATTATCGGGACCCGAATGGATAATGGAGATTGTTTATGGACATTCAGATAGGATATATGAAGCCTTCCGGATGGAGAGACATGTTTTTCTGAATTTATGTGATTTAATGAGGGAAAGAGGTTGGTTGAAAGATAGTCGATTTGTTCGAATAGATGAACAAGTTGGGATATTCTTATCTCGTGGTTTGTCACAATAGCTCAAATAGAGATTTATGTGAGAGATTCCAACATTCGGAGAAACGATCGCAAGTATTTCAACAAAGTGTTGAAAGCAATTATCAAATTTTCAAAAGAGATTATCAAACCACGCTCTTTTGATGTCATCCCGGGAAGAAATTCTTATGGATCCTAGTCATAAACGCTACTTCAAGGTATGTTTTTTATATCGATTTTATACCGTCAAATACATGTAGTTGATAATCTTATATTATCTTAGATTGGTAATAAATTGACAGGATTGCGTAGGTGCTATGGATGGCACCCATATAAATGCTATCGTCCCGGTGTCTCAGCAGGTTCGATTTAGAGGCAGGAAAGGGATTACCACCCAGAATGTGTTGTGTATTTGCTCATTTGATATGAAATTTACTTTTGTGTATGCTGGATGGGAAGGATCTGCCAACGATTGTCGAGTGCTTTCGGCAGCACTCGAAACTCCTAAACTGCAATTTCCCCGACCACCACCTGGTACTTACTTTGTTTATGTAGACAAATTTATGATTATATTATGGTTGAATATCACAACAAATTTATATATATATCATGTTGTAGGGAAATACTACGTGGTAGATTCTGGTTATGCAGCACTTCCGGGATTTTTAACTCCATTTAAAAGAGAACGGTATCATCTCGCGATTATAGAGGGAGTGGGAGACGGCCAAGAACAGCAAAAGAATTGTTCAACTATAAGCACTCTTCATTAAGAAATGTAATTGAGAGGTCATTTGGGGCATTAAAGAATCGCTTCACCATTTTGAGACATATGCCTCCATTTACAATTCGAAAGCAATCACTTGTTGTAATTGCATGTTGTGCTCTTCATAATTACATTCGTGATCAAGATAGGATGGACAGAAACTTTTCCCATTATGGAGATCCGGAGTATCCATTTGGACCTAGAGAAGTGGAGGTTGCAGATGATACATCACATGAGCAGGCACTTGGGATAAACATGCTTAGGATAAGTATTGCAAATAAAATGGCAAGGGATCACAATATGCCCGAGATTTGTTGACTTTGTGTTTCCGACTTTTGTAATATTGTTTTTAAGTATTCACTTATCAAAGTCAATGTGATGAAGTTGAACAATGAACTATATTGCTTCATTATTGTGATGTCATGTATGAAAGGGTCCATGTTGAGATCTATAAGATACTCTTATTTTTGCTAGTTCTTATTGTACGAACTTTACTTATAAAATTTTCTTTCAAGTATGGACATATGACCATATTCAAAATGTTTTTCTTCACTCACCATGATGAAAATTAATTTGATGAGCATTTCATGAGAATGAGAATTCAATACCAAGTTTGCACTTTATTAAAAAAAAAAAGCACTTGAGAAAAATTTGCTACAAACTTTACTTACTAAATTTTTTACCAAGTATGCACATATGATCATGTTCAAAATGTTTGTCTTCACTCACCATGAACAAAATTAAATTGATGAACATTTCATAAGAATGATATGCCAATACCAAGTTTACACTTTATTAAAAAAAAAAAAAAAAAAAAAGCACTTGAGAAAAATTTGGAATAGAAATTTTTTACGATTTACCAAACGTGTTTCTATTCTTTTTCTATTCCAGAAACGATATTTTTTACGATTCCAAACGTGTTTCTGTTCTTTTTTTATTCTAAAACAGAAATTTTATACGATTACCAAACGCGTTCTTTTGTTCAAAAACTTGTTCCCGAACGAAACACTTTTTTCTATTTCGTTCCCTGGAACAATTTTTAAACAAAACACAAACAAACGCACGGTGCGTTTGTTTGTGTTTCTGTTCTTTTTGTTAGGGAACGAAATAGAAAAAACTATTTCTCGTTCCGGAACAGCTTTTGAACAAAAAAACGCGTTTGGTAAACATGTTCACGAAATAAAAAAAGAACGAAACATGTTTGGTAAATTTGTGTTCTTTTTTTGTTTCTTTTAATTTTTTAATATTTTTATTTTATTTTTCATTTTTTTCTTTCTTTTTTCTTTTTTCTTTTTTTTCTTCTTTTGGCCGGTCGCCGGCCATGCCCGAGGCCGGCGACCGGCCGACGACGAGGGCCGGCGGCCTCGCCCGGCCACGGCGAGGCTCGCCGGCCCCCGGAGAGGCCGAGCCTCGCCGTGGTTGGGTGAGGCTCGGCCTCGCCTTGGGCCGGGCGAGCTCGGGCTCGCCCGGATCCGGCGAGGCCGAGCTCGCCCGGCCCACCGGCGAGGCTCGGCCTCCGGGCCACCGCCCGAGCGACGCCGACTGGCGGTGGCCGGCGACGCCGAGCCTCGCCGGTGGGCCGGGCGAGCTCGGCCTCGCCGGATCCGGGCGAGCCCGAGCTCGCCCGGCCTCGCCCCGCCCCTCGAGGCTCGGCGAGCTCGGGCTCGCCCGATCCGGCGAGGCCGAGCTCGCCCGGCCACCGGCGAGGCTCGGCCTCCCGGCCACCGCCCGGCGACGCCGACTGGCGGTGGCCGGCGACGCCGAGCCTCGCCGGTGGCTAGGCGAGCTCGGCCTCGCCGGATCCGGGCGAGCCCGAGCTCGCCCGGCCTCGCCCCGCCCCTCGAGGCTCGGCGAGCTCGGCCTCGCCCGGGCCGGGACGCTCCGGCGAGGTCGCCGCCCTCGACGCGTCGCCGGCCCCCGACGGCTGGGTCGCCGGCCATGGCCGAGGCCGGCGACCGGCCAAAGAAAAAGAAGAAGAAAAGAAGAAGAAGAAGAAGAAAGAGTGGAGAGAGAAAATTTGTTCCAAAAAAAAAGTTGTTAAACGAAACAAGTTTTTTTTTTTTTTTTTTACATTTTTTTTTGTTCCCCGAACAAAAAAATGATTTGGAACAAAAACGCAAACAAACGCGTTTAATTTTTTTTTTTTTGTTCCCGAACAAAAAACAGAATTTTTGTTCAAAAACAGAAACGAGGAGCACAAACAAATTAGCAAAATCCTATTTTTCGTTGAGGCTAAGGTAGCCGGTTGCTAATAATAGCCAATGGCAACTTGCGCTTCAGAATCAGAAGCTGGCCTACAGGCTACCACAGAGAGAGAGAGAGAGAGAGAGAAGTTAAAAAAAAAAAATAGAAACAAATTCTTTTGCCGGGACTATCGTGCGCCTTCCAATCAACGCTCCTTCAACCGTCTGACCGTGAGTTGTAAATTCAGATCGATTTGGGTTTTTTTTTGGTTACGGCATTACATTTTGACCATGCTAAGAATCGCTTATTTTTTTAAGTTCATTTTCAGCATAAGTCGCAACCCTCGTTAGAAGATAAGAGATGATATGGAAACGGCGTACATGGAGGGTCTCGCGAGGGACCTGGACAAAGCATTTGTAAATTTACTTAGATAAAATTACATAACATTGAGCCAAGTCAAATTGTTTCTTTTAATCGTTATCAACAAAATTCCATTTTCGAATCGAATTCCCCTCCTTGTTTCTACTTTTCCTACAAAAAATAAAAATAAAAATTCATGTTGCATGGGCTTGTGGATCAGTAAAACTTCTGATTTTGTTTGAATGATGTCTCTCATGAGAGAGAAAATTGACATAATAGCCATTTCATGTGTCCATAGTGCAGAGAGAAGTCGATCAACGGGCCGATTGTGGTAAGGCGTTTACATCAAAGAGGCCGGCTGGCTCGAACTTTCAATACACGTATGGGCTGCAGAGAAGCATGGATAACACGTTAGGCCTGATCTTTAAGTCCATTTATGTCATTGCTAGGCTTCCAAATTTGATCATTCAGATTCTTTTGATGTCATTCAAATCCTAGAAAAATCCGGTGAACCTAAATAATTACATACAAACACAAACCCATGAGTATTCACAACCAAAAACAATGGTGTCGGAGTTTCGTTGCTGATGGACAGCTCGGAAATTCCTTGATGTCTATATCCCAGAAAGTCTGAACTTCCTTCCATTTCTCGGGTTGAAAATGATGATTCTTTCACCCGGTCTCTGGAATCCAATTGCTTCTGGTATGAGCTTCTACATGAACCCGCGTGCAATTCCAGTACTCTATTAACGGCGGAATTCGCCACCATGCCTTACTAATGAGACCGTTGTTTATGTAGACTCCGGATCTTGCAAAGAACTAGGCAGTGGCGCCCACGCTGCGTTGTCCTGCTGACGCAATGAGAAGCGCAACCGCCACAACAAACATGAACAGCATGCTGACAAGCAGCACATAGGTTTTCCTCGATGATCTGCGGTACTCTCCAAACAGAAGTATGCCCCAAAAAGTGCTAACAAGCGGGAGTGCCTGCATGAAGCTAAGATAAGACGAGGAGCAAATCTTTCCTGCAATTTTACAAAACTCTTCTATTTCTCATAAGCAGCAACTATACTTTTTGCCACGATAAGACTTTGACATTTCATATTTGTACCTTCTGTACATCAAACGATAATGAAAAGCATGTGTTAGAAGTAAATCACAGCCATAACCTCTTTAGTTGTTGCGATATTACAGAGCTATACTTCAAGCACAAAGTGAGATATTTTATCATTTCAAATTGGGTTACTATGACGAAAATCCAAGGGTTTCATGTTGATTAAAGTTGACTTGCATTTGTCATGATAGCCGAAAAGCGGTGGACATAATAGCAATTTAACAGAGTGTGCGTGTTGTAGGCTTTACAAACCAGGGGTACAAGGAAAATATCGCCATCGTCATGAGGATGTTGTCATAATATTCTCTTAGTGAAGTCACTCACGCACACGTACTCGTAAGCACAGCTACAAACCTGAACAGCATCTGCCGCAGCATATCCAGCAGCCTCGCCTCCCATAAATTGGAGGCCATTACCAAATCCACACAAAAGGCCAGCTAAAAGAGCCCAACCTCTTCCATTCCAGTCACTTGCATAAGCTTTGAATGATGATCTGGGTAAATTAAGGATAGGATGGTAGAGGAAGCTGACATTCAGAACAGCAGCAACGATGAAGCACGATATCGAGAAGTAGAAAAACGCAGTGTAAACTGTCAAGTGAGGAACACCCTCCTTCAGAGTATGCCACTGATCATTTGTTGCCAAATTAAAGGCAGGTGAGAAAAGAGCAAAGCAGACACCACCGAAGAAAGCTATTCCAATACCTGACAAAGTATTCCTCCCTAGATCCTACAAGAAGTCACGAAGAATGAATTGTAAGTCATCATTTGGAATACAATGCAGAAGAAAACATGGATAACCTAAATTTCCTATAGCAGTTGGATACTTATTCGCTGATAATCTTATACCGCAGTAGATGTAAAAAGCGCAGAATGTTAGATGAGTTTAATCTCCTTGGGTTCGAAAATCAATTCGGTGAGATAAAATCAACAACCTTAATCGCTCTTCGATACTCAAGTTCGATCAGAAAATCTGCTGTCCCTACGTCCACCTTTTCAGATAAACCACTTGCATTTTCCATATCTTCTGTAAAGAAGCCTAATGTTAGAGCAGGCAGAGATGAAGAACCAAAGTTGCTGTTTTCAGGAAATGGAATCAATTTGATGAACAATTCTGTCACTGCATAATGAATCAAAGTTCTACCATCGTTTTGATGTACTCCTTTCAAGGCAGAAAAGCTTGAAGTCCTGTTTTCAATTAAAAGTGCCACAAGTCAAGCAAGATCGGTGAGAAAACCATGCTTTTTATCTTCTGATAATCTGAAGTGGCACCAAAGGGAATATATGACAGGAAGTTTCTTGGGAGCAATCATCATAAGAATCTTCAGAAAGATTCTCAAATTTGAAATCAGTGGAGGAACCAACTTTTCTAAGTGTTTAGCAAAGAAATTCCAATGAATTCTTAAATGACTTTCTCTAGATGGCACTTCCATCTATTTTAGAAGTAAAATTCAAATCCATCTCATCATCATGCTTGCAGGGGAAAAGTGGATGAATCAGGCTGTAAGCTCAGAAAAAGACAGCACATTCACTATAGGCGGTTATACATACTTGGCATCGACATTGCCAAGACCTGACTGGTTGAGCTTTATTTTGTTATCGTCTGCATTTGATGCATGGACAGCTGAGGCCAGACAAACTGCAATGACAAAGCAACCCACTCCTGGGAAAAGAATCTCCGCATTGTTGATCTTGTTATCCAAGAAGTAGTTTATAGTTGTGCCTGTCAAAAAGTGACAAACATAAACAAAGACTAAGCTACAGTACTGATGCTATTAGCCAGTTGTATTAGTTAGGAAGGAAGGTCAGCAAATTCCTTTGCACAGCTCGGGGTCCTTCTGGTTTGCACTAAATTAAGTGCCTCATTATACACTAGCATACAATGACCAAAACATCGAGCATGGAGAGGCATTGAGAAATGCATAAGTACCTATAACAACAGTCATGCTGCAAGTGATGACTAATGTCACTGATAAACCAACCAAAGCCAATGCATATTGTGTGGCAAGATTTCCTAGACTGAGGAGCACTCCACCTGCCATAGCAAACAGAACGGATGGCCAATTATCCTGCATCGATTACTTACCATAAGATTTCAAACAATAATTAGGGCTGACACGTACGAGCAGCGACAAAGTGTCAAGCACTCATAACACCTCTTTTGATAAGCATAGTCCAGAAAGTGTGAGGAAAAACAAAACAGAAGAGTACAAAGTTGCACGTTAACCATCTCCGATAATTTGGAAGGAGAAAGTCACCTGAGAAAGCTGATCCAGAAAATTGGGTGAATCCGTGGTGCCCTTGCCTATCTCCCCAAGAGTGAAGGCAATAAATACAGCTGCCAGGAGATTGGTGATGCTGTAATCCAGATAAGTATGCTGCGGAAGGCGGCCTCGCCTCTCCAGAAAAGTGAAGATGGCAGGCCATGTTCCCAAGAAGAAGAGCGATAGCAGCATGCATGCTATGGCTCCTACTTTGTTCTCCACGAGATACATTTTCAAACCACTTGAAGTTGTTCCTTCTATCGAAAAAAAATTCAAGAAAGGCGTCCACGAAAAATCCTGTGAGACAGAAATGGATAGTTGGAGACAGAGTTACTTCCTTTCTTTTGGCCTTTCAATCATGAAAGAACTAATACGGCAGACACTCCTAAACTCAGAATTACCGTGGTTCCTGCAAGTATCGCTAGGTTAGCAACCACTGCTCTAGCTACGCGTCCACCCTTTTGTCACCACCACATCATTAACTCACAAAGCAACAACACATAACAGCATGCCAATGATATATGACGCAGAGAAAGTTATGCTTGGAAATGATTTCAAAAGATAATATTTATTTTGAATAATGAAATCCATATTACAATATCTTATGCGCCTATTTATAGGAAAGTCGCAATCTAGAAAATAACCAAATAACTAAAATCGAATAACAAAATTAAAGAAAAGATATTTGTAAAAGGGAAAATTATCAAAACACAATTAGAAAATCTGCAAAACGCGTCTGAAATCTGTGACATCTCGGAAATTAAAGAAAACATGTGAATCAAATATTATAACCGAAGATCACACAATCCTCTTTGATTCGTGGGATCGTCCGCTCTTATGACGCTTCAATTTCCATAAAAGCATTTGCATGTTGTTCTACATCAATACAGTAGAGGCCATCTACGGAATCATGGAGAAATTCACCAAGGGAAGCGGAAGCGGTATAATCAGACACCATCAGAGCTCATGATCACCCGACAGCCCGTACTTCCCAATTCTCTCTAAAAACTAAAACGACCCAACAACGCCACCGCAAAGAAAGTCACATTCCACATTGAATACTCAAGAGTTACATAGGCAATTGTAAAGCCTAGAAACATTGACCTGCATCTACGCTCTCACACAAGAATCATCACCAACCAAACATTAGGATATCAGAAAAAGGCCAGATAGCAAGCAAGAAACAATCATTCGATTCAAAAGCCGAAACCCATCTCGATTCTTCCGTCGGATAACATAATACAGGATAGAACAGCTGATGGCACGATTCACTCACCATCCTCACAGTGAATCCACGAAGACCCAGTCCGAAATCCAGCAAGAACAAGCGACTGGTGGAGAGCTCAGCGCATTCCGGACGCCAAGCCGAGCGTGTCGCGTCGAAGCTAAGAGCTACAGGGAGAGAAACTGGGGAGTCACCAGAAGGAATATTCAACGGCCGCCACAGTCGGACTTCGTATCACGAGCGGAATTTATTTCTACATGTGATTTCGCCAGATACTGCCGGAAGGTGGAAAGGGACAGATGTCATCTTTTTACCTGCGTCTTGCTGACGTGGCGCTGATTTGGCGCTGACGTGTGATAAACAAGTCGATAATCGAAATCACCACGCCATCTATTGCGTGTAAGACTGTCCAGCGCGCCAAAGTACGGCCCTTGTCGCATTCTTTCCGTTTCTAAACTCCAGCCTGGCTTGTTGGACAATCTGAGTGAAGGGCCGAAATATATATATGAGTTAACTGTGATTAACAATCTTAATTAATATTTGACTTAAAAGGTCCATTAAGTCAGAAATTTAGCATAATACGATAACTGAGGGAGGGATTACTTAATTTGTTCAAGTAAAAAAGTGATTGATGTTAATCATGTCTTGCTGATTATATTGTTAAAGCATGCTGATGTGATAATGTTGTTAAAAATATTGACCAATGACTATTCCGATTTTATGTTTGATAAGGAATCAATGGTCAATGATCTATTTTCAATTATTGTCGCAGCACTTAAGAATTGCCATTTAAAATTTATTGATTAAAATTATTGTGCCTATTTCTTAAACAAGCCTTAACCCTCATAAAAGCTAAGGATGTTTTTTTTTTCATTCCTAAATGAAACCTGTCTTAGGCAAATCATGAGCCTAAAGGATATTACACTAATTTCATGGACCAAGTAAAACGCGAGCTAAGTTTGTGTGAGAAGCTCAAACACAAAACTATTTGCATATGGTGTATGGAAAAACAAAAATGTATTACCAAACAAATTGTTGTTCCCTATATAAATTTAAAATAGAAAATTAGTTTTTGAACAAAAATAAAATGATTATCATACGCACCTTAGACTTAAAGAGCTTCATGATAAATTTCTCGAATACCAAATTTGACTCAAGAATTCGAAATAAATTTTCAAATTTTCCCAAGATTCGCTCTAAGCCACTCACAAAAGAGTCATTACTAGAGACGATCAATGAGTGAACTTGAACTGGGCTCAAATCAAACCTAATTCGTTGCTTAGATGCTTGATATCAAAATGTTTTTTTTTTAATTATTATTTTGTTTCGGAGGGTTGAGTGTGCTCAGTTCAAGCTCAAACTCACCTGAATTTATGTTCTAGCCCTCGTGACAGAAGCCAACATAGGCGAACTAATGCCATCATCATATCCATGATCACATTTAGTTTTTTGCCTATTGGCACTGACCATGCCCTGGACTAGTTTTAAAGAGTGTTCCTATATTTTCATTGTACAATAGGCACTGTCTTCAATAAAGTGATTGATATATGCGGCATAAAAGAAAATTCATAGCGGTTAGAATTTCATCTTTTAGGTTCTAAGGACCACTATTTTGAGTTTAATTAGAGTCCTCTAAAAGGAAAAAAGGGCACAGCACCGAATCTTTTTTCTGTGGTTCAACGGGGAATTGGACAAGGCGAAGAAGAATCTCGTCATGTATTGTTTTGAAAATGAGGACGTGCATCGACTCAAATTTCTATGAATTAAAAACGAAAAAAATTAGAAAAATGATTTTCAAATTGCTCATTCAGCAAGTATGTTGAGAGGACCATTTTGTTTAAAAAAAAGTAAAAGGAAAAAATAGAAAATATACGCGATTCTTTATGGGATTGGTACATTTTTAAGATTTAATTTAATGCTGAGCCAACTAGCCGTTCGTACTCGGACAATTCCTGAATTTCCATGGCCGTAAGTAGTCCCCAGCACAGCCAACGCCATATTCTTTTTATGTTATTATAAAGTGTAAACCCCGAATTCATGTCATAATTTTACTGTTAATCATGTCATTTAGCATGGATGGGCCCACGAGTTGCTCCAATCGAATGGACCCTGCCAGATGGGATGGGTCCACAATTTCTGCGAGTTTTCCCAATTTCAGTGCTGGATTCACATTCAAGCCTCCGGCTATGCAAATTGTCATAACATGCTAGTAATGATTGGAACCTTGATTTGATCATTTTTGCTAATTAATCAGCATCGCATCATGGTCGTGTCTCAGCTAAATCGAATCGGTTCTATTCCCGAGTCACGACTCCCATGTGATGGAAACAGTATCGTGGTTGAAACTTGAATGGTTAATTCAGCCTGAGATATTAACAATCTGAAATTTTGCATCTACATTTGTTATTTTTTGTTTCTTCCCCTCAGAGGATGCGTACTTACACAAATATCAACCGAAAGGTTCGCAAGGAATGCAAGTTTAGACAAAGAATCGACCCGGTAGCTACAGTCTCATGACAATGTAGAGAAGTCCTCGAGAGGCAGCTCGGCTAGCTGGCATCAACCTCGGTAAAAGAATTTGCCCGTTTATTACCTTAAAAAAAATGCATGGAGAGGCATGAGGAAATTGGTCAGTCCCGCACGACTGGCCTGAGCAGGGACAGCTGCAGCCTTCTGAATAAACAGGGCAAAGAATGTCACGGCTAAGTAAAACCGGGCTGACAATGAAGAAAGCTTGAAATTTTCAGCTGGATAATGGTTATATGCCAGCGCATGTTAGTGTCGATTCAGGATCTCATTTGGCTTGACGTGATGAGAAGGGTGTTTTTAGATTGATGACGGAAGAGAAGAATGTCCTGAGCATTTCCCAGAGGCCGTGGTGCAATACTTCTTGCTTGCAATCAAAAGATGTTTCGAAAACCTAATGGTGATACTCGACAGGATTTACCCATTTCTGCTATTCGATATTTGCCTTTATGAGGGAGTAGATGGCCACTCCAGCTATTGCAATTGCAGCTCCAATCCCAGTTCGAGTAGAGATCTTTTTTTTTTTTTTTGGTAAAAGATAATAGATATATTGAGGAAAGGCCAAATGTACAAAAGATCCCGTCACTAGAAACTTACACTCCAAATGAAGGATCATAAGGAGTGGAAGGGTGCCGAGATGTAAATACCTGTAGTTTTGCAAGAACAGAATCTATAAGCACAAATGTGTTTGCAGTGCTAACACTGGTCAAATGCTAGCTATATGAAGTTGAGGTCGAGAAAATAGTGAGACATTACCAAATACAACGACAGAGAAACCGTTCACAAAAACTCCGTCCAGCACATTCCCGACAGTGTAAGTGGCGCTACCCGTTCCAAAGTTTTAGTAGCGACCTGGACAAAAAAGGCAACCATGTTCATGAAACATAATCTGTGAGTACAAACACGATAACCACAGCAGTAAACGTTGTTAGGTTATAACAGTAGTTGGTAATTTTTCAAGCCACCAACAGGTTATGACAGTCACCAACCATGTTCACGATGCATCAGCACGGAATTTTGCTCCGTATATAGGGCTACGGAACGCTTGAAATCTGTGTTGTTATCACCCATGGAGTCTTGAACTTTTCTTTATTGAGAGAGGGAACCACTAAAATCAATTATTAGCCCTTCCAATCTTTTCCCCATATTATGTTTTTCAGTTTTCTTCTTTCTGAAACATTGAACAGCAAAGCCAAGCCCGGCTGGAGATCCATGCCATACCTGATTGTAGAGATGATAGAACATTCCAATCCAGAAAAGGTCTGACAGGAACCTGAAAAGACCCACTTTGGCAATGGCCTCCCTAAATCCGTATTGCATCAGTTGAGGGGCCTCAATCTGAAAGTGAAACAAGACAATGCTCAAAGGTTGCAGATGGCGTGATTAATTTAGAGAAGAGAAAGCCATTATATTCGTGGCTGATGGTCAGAGGATTATATCGCAAAGCAAATGAATTTGAAATCTCTGCTGTGATCAATGCTGATCACTTGTGAGAAGCTTACAATAACCGCTGGAGGGATGCAAAACACGAGCGATGATTGTTATATAAGCAGACACATTTGTACTGTCCATTCCTGTCTGCAGAAAAGAAAAAAAAGAAACTTCAATTCAAGAAAAAAGACTTGAGTTATGTAGAGTGTGCAAATAAATTCAAGAAGAGCAACTACCAACTAGCATCCTTGTCCACCAGATGTTTTAACAAAGAAATAATCAAAATGTAAGATGTGCTATATTTACTTTCACGACAACTTGCCCTAGAATGAATCAGATTGCTGAACCAAAAGCTTTCTGATAAATTTCTCACCATTGCCTTCTTTGAGTAAATACTTCTGTAGATAAATGCAAGATTTGAGATCACTGCACTAATGAAGCCAGTCCAGTTGAAAGAAAGCTCAGTTAAAGAAGCCATCAACACACCAGAGATGATATAATTGATACCATTTATATAAAAAATCTAATCACTTTCAACTACTTTGGATTCAAAAGAAAAAGGCAGAATAAAACTCAAGTGTGTCACATGCATGAGTAAGCATTAAGCAGCAAAAACTAAATCCACAAATAACCTATTACAGCAGGAGCTAGTGATAGCCACAGGGAGAGTGGGATCTGGGGGCCCAGAACGAACTGAGAAGCACCCGCATTGAAGAATAGCTCAAGGGCTGTTAATGGAATGACAAGAAAAACAATCAATGATAGAAACTACATCTTATGCTAATCAAAAGAATTGCATGAGACTACAGAGCATTAGGTAAAGCAGAGGATGGCCTTGAGCACAACCCTTTTGCTGTTAAGAACTAAAAGGTATCTAAACAGCTAATAACAAGAGCTACTAGCACTTATGGTAGCAGGATGAACATCGTTCATCCCGCTTATGCTGAGAGTGAACTTACGTCCGCAAACATGATGATCTTTTCTTGACTCTGCTTACCTTTGATGGTATGAGTGAAGGATACGGCAACTGCTCAAAAGACACATTGGACATGACGTGTCCTAGGGCATGGCCTAAAGCAACAGGAGTCAGCAACGCTAAGAGCTCCTTATCAATTGGCTGCTCGAGTGAGGAAAGCATGTCAATTGAATTTTAGTGGGACGACGCGCAGTGACTAAGGACAAACACTCGGAGCATTGAACTTACTGCATGTTTGGGCAGACCAACAGCCCAACTAACCAGACAATATACAACTCCAACGAGAAGATGTATGACAGAAACGAAGCTGCAGGAGGGAAAAAGGGCGTGATCATGCGCAGGAACAAAACATGCCAAAAATTACAAGTCTGCTCTTCTGGCAGCAGGATTGATTCAACTAACTGGAAATCTATATATGTTCCACAGAGGAAGCGAATCAGCGAGGACAACATACTATGGATACGGGAAATAATTATAGAACTTCTTGTTCAATATGTTGAAGATGACATTCAAGAAGTACCTGCATCAAAAGAAAATGTCCCATGATTATTTCCTTTTCTTTTTTGGCAAGCAATCACATTGTTATTTCAGTCCTCGATGTTCTTTGCCGTTTTCTTCTACATCTAATTTTCCCCATGAGAAGCAGATGATAATAGCTCAGTGCAAATTACATAGAATCACTGCATTTCACTAAAATTATGACAACCAAACTTAAAATCAAGGCTCGATGGTTGGAATTTCTCAAAATAAAACTTAAGCACCAAATTAATGATTGTTAGCCAGGAATAATATAGAGAGATGTCATTGCACGAGCATCTTCAGGTCAAGTATTGCCGCACTAAAGTTAGCAGCCCTGCACTGCTATGATGCAAGGACAAGAGGAAGATTCAATTCAACCATCTCAGGACTTTAAGTGGACTACTATGACATTATGATCCAAAGACAGAATGAAATCATATACCACATGAAGAAATAAAAGCCAGTAACAAGTGCTGGGTATCTTTCTCCTAAGCTCTTGGATGGCTTTGCTAGTCTGCACTCAGCATCAACCCATATTCAGAATAACCAGAAAGGGCAAGAAGAACAGAAGGCTTTGCTAGCAACGTGTCGCGTCTTGCCTTGTCGCCTTCACCATTGCCAGAGCCTCTGAGATTCTTTGGCCGAAGTGGGCTGTTAAGATGGCGGCGTCTCGCCAAATCCCCGATCGCCAGAGCGGCAGCAGCCACCGCAGAGGGCAGGGAGATTGGAGTTCCCAATGGGTGGGGATGATCTCTCTTTAGCTTCGCTTCATTTCCTCTCTGTTTGTTGCTGAATTAAAGGGAACAGGGGCGGTAAAGGATGAATTAGGCCCATCAGCTCAGAAAAAGACAGCACATTCATCATAGGCAGGGTTACAGACAAATATGCATACTTGGCATCAACATTGCCCAGACCTGACTGGTTGAGCTTCATTCTGGTATATCGTCTGCATTCGATGCATGAACAGCTGAGGCCAGACAAACTGCAATAACAAAGCAACCAACTCCTGGGAAAAGAAGCTCCACACTGTTGATCCTGTTGTCGAGGAAGTAGTTTACAGTTGTGCCTGTCAAAAATTCGCAAAGAAAAAACAAAGACCATAAGCTACAGAACTGATACTATGACCCGGTTGTGTCAGTTACTAAGGAAGGTCAGCAAATTCCTTTGCACAGGTTGGGGTCCTTCTGGTTTGCTCTAAATAAAGTGCCTCGTTATTTACTAGCATACAGTGACCAAACCATCATGCATGGAGAAAGGGACAAGTACCTATAAGTTATAACAACAGTAATGCTGCAAGTGATCACTAATGACACTGATAAACCAACCAAAGCCAAGGCATATTGTGTAGCAAGATTTCCAAGACTGAGGAGCACTCCACCTGCCATAGCAAACAGAATGGATGGCCAATTATCCTGCATTGATTACTTCTGTAAGATTGCAAAATTATAATTAGGACTTACACATACAAGGAGTGACAAAAAGATGAGCACTCAAACACTCCTTTTGATAAACAGAGTCCAGAAAGTGTGAGGAAACAAAATGGGACAGCATGAAGTTGCACATTCAACTATATCTGATTGTTTGGAAGGAGAAAGTCACCTTAGAAAGCTGCTCCAGAAAATTAGGTGAATCTGTGGTGCCCTTGCCGATCTCCCCAAGAGTAGAGGCAATAAATACAGCTGCCAGGAGATTGGCGACGCTGTGATCCAGATAAGTATACTTATAACTTTTGTAAAGCCTAATAGCTCATCATATCCAGGGTAGAAAAATCAACTCTATAATTGTTGATAAATGGAGCCAAAATGTCTGACGATACATTGATTAATAGCTAGGTGAAAAGGTCCCCTGTTTTCTGAACAAAGATGAGAGCTGGAAGGCTCCTTCACTGAAACATCTCAATAGACCAGACAACACAGAGAAAGCCAAGTTTGTATGAACACAAATGCAGAAAAGGATTCCGGCATCATCAACCTGTATCTCTTAAGGTTGTCTAGAACAAGCATGAATTAAACTGAAAATCATCACATTATGATCAAGGAACAGTTACAAACAGATACACACAGGCAGAATATGGATTTAAATCAAAGATCGAAACTCAGAGACATGTATGGAGAACATAGATTGAACCAATTCTAAAACAAGATTTCACCAAGGAAGGGGTGATAAGAAAAGAAAAAACATAAAATACAAATGCTATTTGTTCGCTAGTGAGAGAAATCTAGAACATCAGAGAGCTCAACTGCAACCGAAAGAAAATGGAGCGTGTAAAAACAGGAGTTGGAACAGCAGACGTGATGCAACAGTTCCATTGCACCCACTAATTGATATGCCAAAGATCATCTTGTCCTTCAGTGTCGATGCATCACGATCAGCCACAACACGAACAACAAAAAAAAACCTTGCCACCTCAAGAGCTCAAAGCTCGAACTCTTCTTCTCGTAGGGCCATTTCGGCTTCCTTCTCCTCCTCTTCATCGAGAGCAAAATACTCATTCCTCTCCACCGGCCTAAACATGTAAAACATCACAGCGTAGAACGCGAGGCTCGCCGTCTCCTCTGCTGCATTGCTCACCCATTGATACTTGTACGCCGCAATCGTCCTCAAAGCGAAGACCACGATCCTCGTGAAGTACAAGTACCCGATCACCACGATGTAAAACTGCCTAAACAGCTGCAGTTTCGCCAAGTTCCGAGCAGCCTTGCCGTCCGTCTTCGAGGTCTCCCTCAAGGACCTAATCGACCACACGATGGGGAATATAATTGCACAGCAGCAGATGATATCGACCAGCAAGAACACCTGATTCCAAGTGACCCAGTCCCTAATGAAAGGCCCGGTCTCCCCAATCACAACAGAAGCCAAATTGGCCAACACCTGGAGCGGGATCACGATCATCAGCACCTTCTTCTCCCTCTCTTGCAAGAAGGGCTTCAAGAACGACCACCCCGTCCCGATCAAGACGATGACCGTGAACAACAAGATGACGCGAAGGAACTGGAAGATGTAGAACAAGACGTCCCAACCGTGGGGCGTGCCGGTGACCTTGATGTAATGCTTGTCCTCGGCGGCGCAGATCAGGTTCAGCGCCTTCATCAGGAGCAACCCGCCCATCAGCAGATGGATCCGGTGGACGGATCTGCGGTTGCGGTGGCAGTTGTAGATCCAGAACCCTACGAAGGCGAGGTAGACGAGGGAGAAGAGGAAGAAGAGGGAAGGGAGCTGGGTTTGACCTGCGGAGAGGAAATCCTTGGATCCGTCGAGGTCGAGGTTGTAGAGCTCGGTGCGGACCTCCATGGAGACGCGGCTCTCCGGGGCGCAGTTGGCGAAGAAGAGGGAGTACTCGTTCGGGGAGGTGACCGGGTAGGCGCCGGCGTGGGAGGAGTGGGGCGCCGGGGAGAGCTCGCGGAAGGTGAAGAGGAGGACGATGTAGTGGGAGTCGAGGACGCAGAAGCGCGGGTTGCGCTGGAGCTCGAGGAGGACCTGGAGGAGGGACTCGTCGGAAAGGAGGAAGAAGCCGAGGTGGGAGGGGTCGGGGTCCACGGGGAGGGAGGAGGCGACGGAGACGGAGGAGGCCGAGACGTTGACGTGGCCGGAGACGGTGAAGCCGAACTTCTCGAAGAGGATCATCGGGCGGGGGTCGGAGGCGATGGTCAGGGTCTTGATCTCGGCGACGGCCGGGGAGAGCAGGAGGAGGAGGAGGAGCGGGAGGGCGGCGTGGAGGAGGACGAGGAGGAGGGGGGGCGGTCTGGCCATCCTGAGGCGGTGGTTACGGCGGCGGCGACGGTGGCGGAGGCGGCGGCGGAGGTGGGCGGGGGGAGGAGCGGTGAGGGGGAGAGGAGATGGAATTGGTGGTTCGTGAGGAGGTGGGAATCCGGAAATGGAAATGGCGGAGGTTTGACTATTGACTGGTGACGGAGTGAGATTTACTCCGTGGTGGGGCCCCAGGATGTTTCCGGATTTTAAACTCGTTTCTTTCTTTCTTTTTTTCTTTCTTTTTTTTTTGTTTCCGTCGTTAAACGGAAAAATAGGGAGTTAAATACAATTTTTAAAGATTGAAGAACGAAAAAGGTGGCATTGCTTCGCGGAGAAGAAGACGGGGAGATCTCGCGCGATTGGGAATTAATAAAGTTCGAAAACTGTAAAAAATAAATAAAATTAAAGAGATCATCCCCCAACTTAAAAAAGTTTAAAGAATTCTAAAAATAAAATTAAAGAGATGGTCCCAACTTTTCTTCACCCGTGATTCATTTATCCGTCTAATCCCCACGATCTTATAATCCGAAAAAAAAAATTCTTTTAATAGCCATTTTAAATATTTAAAAAATTTATCACTTTTCAAGATGGGACAATTTCTGCAGCCTTTTGAGTTTTTCTGAAAAAAAAGAAATCACCTTCACAAATCTTATATGGCCACTACTGTGGATGATAATTTGCGACATCCTTGTCACATAATGGTACCTTATTATATTTAATTGTTATGGCCTTTGATCAAAAAAATGATTTTCTGATGGTTGTTGGATTTAGGTTTAAATTTGTTCTTTTGCTCTAAGATTTAGGTTTGAATTTAAGTGACAAACAAATGAGTAAAAAGCTATCTCCATGTCTATTAAAATATGTCTCGAATTTGAGCCAAATGCAAAATTCTGAATATTTCGAATTAGATATTTTGCGGACGTTCAAAATTAAGTAAAGAAGATCCGAAGATCAACTCCCCAAAATTCGAATCTACGTTGGAAAATTTGGCCGCGGAAACAGGAAAGTAAGAACTTCGACTTGGATCATGGATGCACACGTCAACTTCCTAGGCCAAGAGAGGAAATAAATAAATAAAAAGGAAAATGAAATATAAACTTGATTAAAGGAAGTTGGACTTCCTAATTTGACTTGGCTTGGGACTCTCTTCTTTGACCGAGGCGATGCATGTACAAGTATATATATTTGTGGCTTGCTTGCGTGAATATTGCGGTCAACATCGTTGTTGATACAAGCAATTGAAGCGCCGTTATTGTAACGAGTGCTTGGCGGGTTTTCGTTTGTGCAATTACATCCAAGAAAGAATTAGTGTTTGTAGCCGATTAAATCTTGAGATAAGATTTGTGTGTAATTCCTTCGTGAGATTGAGATATTATTTCTTGAGGAATTTCATGCTTAACATTGCTTGCGTTATTAGGTGTAATTGAGGCTTGGGAAATACCGAGAGAGTGTTTGAGTGACTCGAGTGTGTAATATCCTTGTATCGCTTGATCTATAATGAAATTCGTCGCTGCTCTCCCGTGAACGTAGGTCTTTACGACCGAACCACGTAAATTCGATGTCCGATTTATCTTCTTCTTCCGCTATATATTATTGTTCAATCGCTCGTTTAGCAACAATTGGTATCAAAGCCAAACTTGGCTGAGTTGAAGCGAATCGATGGTGACGAGAAGTAAAAATGAGAATCGACATATTTGATGGGAAGGATTTTGGTTTTGGAAGATGCAGATTGAAAATTATCTCTACCAGATGAAACGCACTTGTCCTTATCTAGGGAGAAACCAGAGTCGATGAAGTAAGCTAATTGAGATTTGCCGGATAGACAAGCTATGAGTGTTATTCGGCTAACGTTGGCTTCGTAATGTCGCGTTTAACATCTTGAAGGAGAAGACCACTGCCGATTTGATGCAAGCCCTGACGAATATGTACGAGAAGCCTTCTGTGATCAATAAGGTCTATTTGATGCAACGCTCTATTTAATTTGAAGATGAGCGAAGATGCATTAATTACAGATCATATTAATGAATTCAATGTGATTGTTAGTCAATTGAGTTCAGTTGAGATTGACTTTTTTGAGTTCAAATGAGATTGACTTTGAAGATGAGGTGACGTGCTTTGATTTTATTATCCTCATTGCATGATAGTTGGAATACTACTGTTACTGCTGTTAGTAATTCCTCTGGGTGAATAAGTTTGACGTTTGATGGGGTTTGAGATTTAATTCTGCGCGAGGACATTCGTAGAAGAGAATCTGGCGAATCTATATACGCTGCTTTAGTAGGTGAAAATAGAGGAAGATCTATAACACGTGTGTGTAAGAGTAATACTAATATGAACAGCGTAATCGCCTAGGACTAGTGATGTTGTCTATTGGAGCTGTAGAAGGAATTGCCTCAATCAAGAATGAGAATGATAAGGGAATTATAGTTAAATTTTGCATATAATGTTGCAGCTTGTAGTAGATAATGCCGATTATGTTTTGTCTGTCACTAATTATTCATCATTTGATGGATGGATTATGGATTCTGGTTATTCTTTTCATATTACCCCAAATAGAAACCGGTTTACTACTTATCAGTAGTAAAGTACAGTTGTGGAACAACATTAAATGCGATGTCATCGGTGCAATGTTAAAATCAGAATGCATGATGATATCACGAGAACATTGACTGGAGTGAGGCACATTCCAAATTTGAAGAAGAACTTAATTTCCTTAAGTGCCCTGAATTTAACTGGATATCAATATATTTCAAAAGGTGAAATTCTAAAAATTGTTCGAAGTGCTTCGATAATAATGAAAAGAATAAAGCACAATAGCCTATATGAGCTTCAAGGTGAGATAGTGACAGATTTCACTGTGAAGACATCGAATGCATCTGTTTGAGAGTCTAAATTGTGGCATATGCGTATGGGGCATATTGGCGAGAGAAACTTGAAAGTTTTAAGTGAAAGAAATCTATTATGTGGTTATATTTCTAACGAACTGAATGTATGCTTGTGCTATGATTTAGATCAATGGCGGAAAGTGCAATTCGGACGACTATCAAAGAAACTATGGAAATTGCGAGTTAATTCACTTGAATGTTCGCGGTGTCGCAGTTTCCTTCGAGAAAGAGTGGTAGATATATGCTAACAGCTTGTTGATGACTACTCAATGAAGACGTGGATATTTGTGCTTACGCATAGTTTGATGTTATTGTCAAGATCAAACAGTTAATAGTTTTGATCGAAAATGAGACTAGTAAGACGATCAAGCATGTCGGACCGACGGAAGAGTATGAAGTTTTGCTCGAAGCTATTAAACGAATTATGCATGAAAGAAGGCATAGTAAAACACTGCATTTATGCTAATAAACCACAACATGTTGCGGAATTGATAAGCAAAACGTTGCTAGAGACGGCCCATAAAATGCTCTCTAGTGATGGTATGGCTAGGAGATTCCTAGTGGATGCGCTAAGTACGGCGTGCTATCTAATGAATAGATCCCCATTGATTGCGATTGGATATGGGACTCCCGAAGAAGTGTGGTCAGGTAAAGTTGCTGATTATTCTGTTTTTAAAATATTTGGTTGCCCATGTTATATTCGAGCGAATGATGGTAGGCTTGATGAAAGGGTAAGAAAGTGCATATTCCTAGGCTATGCATGAGGTAAGAGGGGTTATCGATTGTGGTGTCTGTAGTTAAATTCACCTATTATCAACAAAGAAATTGCTTTTTACGAGTCTATAATACTTCTAGCTAAGATTGATTATAGCAGTACTCAAACGGATCTGAACGGTGTTCAACTTGAGATGGAGTTGCGATCAGAAATTCATGAGGTAGCAAGTACGGGTACTAGCAAAGTAATCGACACGGATGGTGCTTGTAGCGAGGTAGAGCCTATATTGCCAATGGTTGCCGTAACTGCTAAAATTAACAAGGTACTATTCGATCTCCTAACGGATATGGATGCAACAATGGTTTTGCTTTATCTGCGATTAAGGAGGTTGCGTCGAAAAATCCTTTGCAGAGTGGTTAAAGGTGCATGTAGAGTTTGTATTCTGATGAGGTCCTCGGTTATAGTGAAGTTCAAGCGAAACTTCTTGGATAATATCTGTGGCGGTTGAGCCCATCGGGGGTTATGGGAAAGTAGTGGCAAAGTTTGAATTTTTGTGAAGCGATTACGACTTGGCTCAAATGTCGAGCCAAAGTGGAGATTGTTAAAATATGTCTCGAGTTTGAGCCAATGCGAAAGTCTGAATATTCCGAATTGAATATTTTGTGAACGTTCAAAATCGAGCAAAGAAAATCTGAAAATCAACTTCCCAAAATTCGAATCTGCGTTGGAGAATTTAGCTGCTGAAACAGGAAAGTCTGAACTTTGACTTGGATCTTGGATGCACACGTCAACTTCCTTGGCTAAGAGAGGAAATAAATAAATAAACGGAGGAAATATAAACTTGATTAAAGGAAGTTCGACTTCCTAATTTTACTTGGCTTGGGACTCTCTTCTTTGACCGAGGCGATGCACGTACAAGCATATATATTTGTGGCTTGCTTGCATGAATAGTGTGGTCAACACTGTTGTTGATACGAGCAATTTTTTTTTTTTTTGAACAAGTTGATACGAGCAATTGAAGCGCCGTTATTTTAATACTTGCGTGTGTTATTAGGTGTAATTGAGTCTTGGGAAACACCGAGAGAGTGTTTGAGTGACTCGAGTGTGTAATCGCTTGATCTATAGTGAAATTCGTCGCTACTCTCCCCGTAGACATAGGTCTTTACGATCGAATCATGTAAATCCGGTGTCCGATTTATCTTTTTCTTCTGTCTATATATTATTGTTCGATCACTCGTTTTCGCAATGTGTCAATTTCACGGGGGCCATTGGTAACAAATTGTCAATACTAGCATTTGAGATTATAATGGTGGCTAAGAAAGGAAATTCAAAATGGCTATAAGATGATGAGAAAGAGCTTTCTCATTGTCTTTATCACTTTAATTTGAACTTAAATCCAGCAATGGCTGATTTATCATTGAATAATGTGCGATGACAATTTCGCATCCACACAAGTTGTGTAGAATTTTTTAGGCGATTTTTTTATGAAAATTTTGATGGATGCCAAAATTGTTTGCCGAGTAAGATGGTGTGATCTTTTAAAAATATTTAAAAAGTCATGTTAAGAGTGTCTCGTAAGTAAAGAATTTGCGTGATTCAATCGTAGAGACCTATGTCTACAAGGAGAGTAGCGATAAATTCACTATAAGTCAAGTGATACAACAAAGATTATACACTGGTTACTCAAATACTTTCGGTGTTTCCCTAACCCCAATTATACCCACTAACGCACGCATTATTTAGCTCCAAAAATTTCTCACAAAATAATTTCTCAATTTCATGAAGGATTTATATGTGCAAACCTTACTATAAGATTTCATCGACTTCAATACTAAACTTTTTGGATGTAATTCATGAATAAGCTTCGCCGCACAAATGACACAAAGATAGCACATGCTTCTCAAGCACTCTGTCAGAGCTTCAAAGCTTTTTCTTCCTTTTGATCAACAACGGAGCAAAACCTTTTTATCCACGTCCTACTGCACACACATATAAAAAATAATATATATGTGCACATGGTCCAAGTCAAAGTTGCAAGTCTACACCGACTAGGATTATCGCAATTTTGTTTCCTTTTCTGACACTCACAATCAAATTTCTTCAACTTAGACTCGAATGTTGCTTTATCTCCTGTAATTTACAAATTCGCAGCTTTTACGAGTCTTAACAAATTACCAACTCGAATAATGCAGAGGATTAATTTCCTAGATATCAAAACAGAATCTAACTTTTGTTCTTCATCACGATTTCAACACAAACACAATTTCCGCATCATGAATGGCTCGATTTCGACATCCGTAAAATATCCAATTCGAATATTCAAGTTTTCGCATTGAGCTTAAAACTCGAAATATATTTTAATAATCCCCACCTTGACTCGACGTTTGAAACCAAGTCACAATCACTTCACAAAAATTCAAGCTCGGCCACTGCTCTCCCATAGTCCCTAATGGGCTCAACTAAAACAAATTGTATCCAAATCCAAGCTTCGCTTGAACTTCACCAAAACCAGGGACCTCATCTGAATACTAACTTCACATGCACTTTTAATTACTTCGCAAGGATTTTTTAATGCAACATCCTTAACTGCAAATAAAGCAAAACCATTGTTGCATTCATATATGTTGGGAGCTCAAATATGCACCTCGTTAATTTCAATAGTTACATCAACCATTAACTCTATAGACTCCATTTCGCTACAATTATCATCTATGTCGATTACCACATTAGTTCTCGTACTCGCTATCTCAAGAGTTTCTGGTTGTAATCCACCTCAAGTTGAACACTATTCAAATCCATATAAACACTACCATAAACACTCTTAACCAAAAGTACTAAAGACTCGTAAAACTTAGCTTCTCTGTTGATAACAAGTGAATTTAATTTCGAACGCCACAATCAATAACCTCTCTTACCTTGTGCATAGCTTAGGAATATGCACTTTCCTATCTTTCCATCGAGCTTACCATCACTAACTCGAACATTAACATGGGCAACCAAATATTTTAAGAATAGAATAATCAGCAATGTTACCTAATCACACTTATTCAAGAGTCCGATCCAATCACAGTCAATAGGGATCTATTTATCAAGTAGCTCGTCGTACTAAGTGCATCCACCGAGAATCTTCTAGCCATATCAGCACTATAGAACATTTTATCGATCGTTTCTAGTAACGATTTACTCATCAATTCCACATCATGTTGTGGTTTATTAGCATAAGTGCAGTGTTTCACTATGTCTTCCTTCGACAAAAGAGCGCTTCAAGTGCCAAAAGTTGACACAAATGGACACTTAAGTGCCAAAAGTTACGAAAGTGACACTTAAGTGTAACTTTTTATGAACAATGGGACACTTGAGTGCTACATCCGACGAACCTCTCCAGAAATCATATATGGCATTTTTTTAATAACTTTTTCGCTTATGTGGCTCGTTGGAAAGCTGACTCGGCAAACCAAACATAAAAACGACGTCATTTTGGTATAATTCGTATTTTAATATAATAATTAATAAAATTAAATCTTAAAAATTATTTATTTATTTATTTATTTTAAAAAGAGGGGGGAGGAGGAGGAGGGTGGCAGGCGGCGGCCAAGGGCTCGGCCCTTGTCGTCGCCGCGCCCCTCCGTCGCCGGAAGGTGGGGAGTGTGGCGGGGAGCCGTCGAGCCCCGGCCGGAGACCGACAGCCCCGCCGGACGTCGCGGGCGGCCCCCGGCGGCGGCCCTTGGGTCGGTCGAGCAAGGGCCGACGACCCGCCCCGCATCTAGGGCGAGGGCACGTAGGCCCTCGCCGCCGGTCCGGGGCCCTCGGCCGCTGGCTGCGACCTCGGCCAACACTCCCCACCTTCCCGGCGACGAAGGAGGCGGCAGCGCGAGGGCTAAGCCCCTTAGCCGCCGGCCGCCACCCTCCTCCTCCTCCCCATCCTCTCCCTTTTTATATATTAATTAATTAATTAATTAATTTTTAAATTTTAATTTAATTAATTATTATATTAAAATTGAATTATACCAAAACGATGTCGTTTTGACACCGTTTAGCCACATCGCATGCAAAACGACATCGTTTTGCACGCAGCTCGTCGGAAAATTGCCACGTCAGCATTTTTACGGGATTTTCTTGCCGGTGGTATTTAAGTGATTCTTTTTGCTCCGATTTTGGCACTTAAGTGACCATCTGTGCCAACTTTTGGCACTCTGGGCCTCCAAGTGTCTCTTCCTTCATACATAATTTGTTTAACAGTTTCGAACAAAACTTCATGATACCGTCTTGCCCGCACATACTTGATCGTTTTACCAGTTTCCTTTTTTATCAAAACTATTAACTACATGATCCTGACAATAACATTAAACTTGTGCCTAAGCACAAACACAAGCACCTATGTCTTCATCGAGTAGTCATCAATAACTATTAGCATATATCTGACACTCATGCTTGAAGGAAATTGCAATAACTTACAAACATTCAAGTGAATTCACTCTACAATTTCAATGGTTTCTTTGATAGTTGTACTAACTGCACTGTCCGCCGTTCATCTAAGTCACAGCACCTACATATTCAATCCGTTAGCATTATAACCAGATAACAAACTTTCTGTACTTAAAACCTTCAAGTTTCTCACGCTAATGTACCATAAACGCATATGTCACAATCCGACTCTTGAATAGATGCAGCCAATGTCTCTATAGAGAAACCCGTCATTGTCTCACCTTGAAGTTCATACGCTACCATGCTTGATTTCTTTCATTATCACCAAAGCACCTTGAACAATTTTTTAAAATTCCATATTCTAAAATATATCGACACCTAGTTGAATCTAGACCACTCAAGAAAATTAAATTCTTCTTCAACTCTAGAACATGCCTCACTCAAATCAATGCCTCATGATACCATCATGCATGCATCATTTGATGGATAGATTATGGATTCAATCACTCCTACAAACAAGACATAATCAACACTATCAGCTATAGCAGCAACATCATATGCAAAATCAACTATAATTCCATTATCCTTCTCATTCTTCAGCTTAAGACAATTCCTTCTAAGATGCCCCATTTTGTTATAATTCCAACAAAAAGCATTACTAGTTCTAGACTGACTATGCATGTTCATGTTAGTGCTACTCTTGTTGATACGTGTTCTAGATCTTCCTATAATTTCACCTACTAAAGCAGTAGATACAAGTTCACAAAATTCTCTTCTACGAATGTCCTTACTTAGAATCAAATCTTGAAGTCCATCACACGTCAAGCTGTTGACTGAAAGGAATTACTAATAGCAGTAACAGTAGCATTCCAACTATTTGGCAATGAAGATAATAGAATCAAAACACGTAGCTTATCTTTAGAGTTAATCTCAACTGAACTCAATTGATTAACGATCATATTGAATTCATTGATATAATCTGCAATGGCACACCTTCACTTCTTCAAATTAAACAAACATTGCATTAGATAGACTTTGTTGATCGCAGAGAGCTTCTCATAAATATCTTATAGGGCTTTTATCAAATCAACAATAGTTTTCTCTTTCACGACATTAAACGCAACGTTACGAGCTAACGTTAGCCGAATAACAATTGTAGCTCATTTATCTAACAAATCCCAATCAGCTTGCTTCATCGTCTTTAGTTTCTCCCGTATAGAGTAAGTGCCCGATAAGTTAATCATTAATCTACATCTTCCAGAAACCAAAATCCTTTACATCAAATTTGTCGATTTTCACTTTTCCTTCTTCTATTGCCATCGATTTGCTTCAACTCAGCCAAGTCTGGCTCCGATACCAATTATTGTGGAAGGGAGAGATCGAACAATAAATAGGAATTATACACGAATCTTACTATAAGATTTGATCGGCTTCAACACTAAACTTTTTGGATGTAATTCATTTAACAAGCTTCACCACACGAATGACATGAAGATAGCCCACGCTTCTCAAGCACTCTTTAGGCATTTCAAGGCTTTTTCTTCATTTTGATCAACAACGAAACAAAACCTTTTTCTCCACGTCCTAACGCACGCACATATAAAAATAATATATATGTGTCCATGGTCCTAGTCAAAGTTGCAAGTCTACACCGACTAAGATTACCATGATTTGTTTCATTTTCTAACATTCACAATCAGATTTCTTCAACTTGGACTTTGGCATAACTTTATCTCCTGTAATCTGCAAATTCACGGCTTTTTATGAGTCTCAACAAATCAGCGACTCGAATAATGCAGAGGATAATTTCTGTGGATATCAAAATAAAATCTAAATTTTGTTCTTGATCGTGACTTCAACACGAACACGATTTCTGAATCATGAATTGCTCGATTTCGAACGTCCGCAAAGTATCCAATTCAGAATATTCAAGTTTTCGCATTGGGTTCAAACTCGAGACATATTTTAACAGAGTTAATAATTAACATATATGATAACTTGAAACTTAGGACTTTATTGAATTATCGAGGCCACCAAGGGCAAAAACTTGGAGGTGAGACTCCTCGAGCTATCTTTTTCAGTGACAATTTATTGTATTTGGATGGAACGCAAGTGTAGACATTTTTAAAGCAAGACAATTGAGCCTCATCTTTTATTGGTTAGGATTTGAAAGGTTGTAAAAGGAAGGGCGTCACTCTATCAAAAGTATAGGCCTTTTCAAGCAAATATTTTCTTGGCTACTATATGGAGGCTTCTTTCCTCCATCTTCTTGCATAATTAGGTCCCGTTTCGCTCAACTTTCCCAAGGAACTTTGGGAGAAAATATTAGGTGTTTAGCAAGCATTTTTGGAGGTCCATTCACAAATGTCAACATTAGAAATGTTGAAAATCCACGCAAGTCCGGACCTTTTTGCTTTCGATTTCTAAATACAAATCTATTGTTCATGCACGTCACTATTCATCTTCTTCCCATTCAAACTTCCCTAATTAGCCGCCTAAAATCAAGCTTCTCCGACAATTGCCACCGCTTGCCTGTGGGGTTGCACGTCCCCGGTAATCACCGCTTGGGGTGGCACAACCCACGACTTAGGCACCATCGCACGAGGCCGGAACTCGTGCCACTAGATTTGGCCGTTTGAAGGTCAAATCCGGCAATTTAGGCGAGATATAATTGTCCAACGGTTGGCAAAGGTACATCGAATTTAATTTTTAGACGAAAAAATAAAAAATAGTAAAACCCTTTACAAATGTGAGTTTTAGTAAACAATATTTATACTAAAGTTATTTTCCAATGCTATGTGAGGTTAGAATATACCAAATGGAGTAACATTTCTCGAAAAACCCATTTACCTCAAAAGTATTTGCATTTTTCAAAGTTATTTCCCAAAACCGAACCAAACGGGCCCTTAGTCTTTTGAAATGCTAAGAAATTCTCCTAAGCTTTTTTATCTCATATGATAAATGATATTCACATATTTACATAAAGAAAGTTCAAAATAATTAGGAAATTGATCCGAAATCTTATGGATCAAAGTAATAATTATAATAATTTAAAAGTTAAAATATCATCAATGTGCCAAAAAAATCAATAAAATTAAAAAGTGATCCGATCTCTTCCGGATCAAATTAGTAATTATAGTGATTTTTGGGCAATAATATCCTATCGGATAATGCCTAAACTATCCATGTAATCAACATTGGCATCAAATATTCCGATTTAGGCAATAAGATCGAAACAAAATTTGATTTAAGAAAATTACCTTGATTGGATTTTATTTCCAAAACGGGACCGGCGCCAAGGATTTGCGAACGGCGATTTGTGTCGGGGTCGGCTCAGTGGCAGCGGGCTCACGACCAATGAACCTGCGAGAATAGAAACTTCAAGGATCAGCTCAACTTAAGGACACAAGCTCAGCAGCAACTCGAGTCGGGGCTCTGCAGCACAGTTAGCTTGATGGGATAGGACACATGACGATCAGATAAACTCCGCAGGACAACGGGCGGTGCAATGGCAGTCGTCGTCGCGGGCGGTTCGGACACGGCGGAAGCAGAGTGAATCTCGAGCGGAAGGCACACTTCAGGGATGGTGCGACTTCGGCTCACGACAACTGCTACTTCGCTGCTACGTAGGTTCGGCAAGGCTGGGCTCGTCAGAACAAGTGCGTAACAGCAAGGTAGCTTGCTGGTTCGTTACTGGGTTGAGCGTTCCTTCAATGGACAGCTAACACCAATGACACCAAGGCCTTGGAGGCGTGAACACGAGGAAGTCACGGGCTGCTCTCCAGATGGTGGACTTTTCCCTCAAGGCCTCACCTCCATTAATATCTCCAAGAAATTTGGGTACGTGAGGATCTCAAGAGAGAATGAATTCGTAGAAGTCCGCGAGCGGTCCTCCGAAGCGGAGCTTGCCGATGTTGCGGGTGCAGCAAACTTTCACGACCAGCGACGTAACGGGTTCGTCAACACAGGCTAAAAATCAGCAAACCGGTCGTCACTGGAACAAGGAATGGCAGCAGTGGCGTGCGGCGCGTGACGAGGATGGCAGCTTGGCTATCGCAGCGAGACCAAAGCGGCAGCGTCGTTGGGAGAATGACCCACGTCGAAACTTGAGCAGTATGCCGCGTGGTCTAAGCCAAGGTTACGCCAAGATCTCCTTTTCTCTCTATTCCTCAATTCTCACGTGTATCTCTCTATGCTTCCCCCCATGATTTCTCCTTTCAATTCTTTCTGGCAGTGTGTTTCTCTATGCTTTCCCACAATTGTGGCCGTTCCCCTTTCTTGCGTGAGAGCTCTTCCTTTTAAATGCAAGACTACGTGGGATCCCCAGGAAGAGAAGGTGATCTGCTTTCGTATTATGGATGCATTGAAATATATTCGTTTGATTTTTTCCTTTCGGAACTTGTATCCTTAACCATGCAAATATATTTTTTTCCTTTTAAGCCCAAGTCACGTCCTTTCTTTCTTTTTCCTTGAAATCCTCCTGCCACTATCCTTTCTTTCCTGCAAACACGAGAATCGGCCGTCATGAATACTCGAAGGATTATGCTCTTATTGAAATATTCTGCCGATTTTCTGTGTCTTTCCAAATTAGACTATGTAAAAAATGAATATTATCCACCGATTTTTATCGCATATTGCCAAAGACACAAGATTGTAATGGGATTTTCTCAAATTCAATATCTTGTGAAGATGAGCTTTCGTAATATCTCATTGTCACACTCGCTAGTTTCGGGATATATGAATAGATTGCATGAATATACAAAAAATCCTCTATCATATCACCAAAAATATCAAATTGCCAATTCTTTTAATTTTTGGTCATCAGAAAATAATGGGCTCTGAACGATCAAGTCAAATCCATCCGTAACCAATTCAATGCAAATGCGATAATAATAAATGCACCTAAAATTATATGTTGTGCAATTAATTTAATTTTTTTAGGGCTTAAATATTAATTCCTAATGTTTCTATGAATAAATGACTGGGTCGCCAAAATTTAGGTGTCAATATATATATATATATATATATATATATATATATATGTTGTATTTCTTTATTAGAAAAAGAAAAAGAAAACTTTAGCAAACAGTTGTTTCATATTTTTTTAGTTTTACCAAACAAGGCTTAACCCTCATAATAGCTAATAATGTTATATATATATATATATATATATATATATATATATATATTATTCCTAATGAAGCTTGTCTTGGGTAGGTAAATGACCCTAAAACATATTTTACTAATCTGATGGACCAGTTAAATTCATGTGAGAAGCTCAAATATGAAATTATTTACACATGGTAGTGTGGAAAATCAAACTTAAGGAGGACAAGTCAGATAGTTAGTAACCAAGGAATGCCATGGGGTTTGCTCCGGAATATTTTGAGAGACAACAGATATCTAATGATACTAGATATCTAATGATACTAGTTAAAGATCGTTTTGTATGAGCAACAATTACAGCTACTAAAAGAAAAAGATGAATGATGTGGCTATTATAAAATGTTTGACAAACACTTCATCGTTATAACGCCTTCAAAGCCATAACAATTTTTAGGAAATTATCTCACCCAACTTTAACGTGTTGCTATTTTGGAACATGTAGTATAAATAAGTACATTATGACACTTCATAGCACAATTAAAATTTAATCATAGCTACACCAAACGAAAGAGATTGAAACACTTGACTTATCAAAGTGTGAGACCTAAATAGAATTGTAGTTTAAATTATTTTGTGAATCTTGCATGATGCACAAAACAATAGTTCCTATTTGAGTAACCCCTTTCTACAAAAGATTATGTACTGCATAGTACTCCTATGTGCCCTTCACATTAATCCTATCTATTCTAAGCTATTATTAATAGAGATTCATATCTACTCCTAACACATACCTCCGAAGGCAAAACCATTTTTTGGCATACATTTAATAAATGAAAATGTCGCGGCCCATAAATGATTAAGGAAAAATTTAATCAATTGAATGTAATAACTTTCAATATCCTCACCATCCGAAAATCATTATAAAAATCATACTTTAGGGTCAAACCTTTTTAATTAACATCTTGTTCAAGATTTCCACTTAAAGCTTGATAGTGATCGAATGGCACATCTTTCAATATACCAACAATTCAAAATCCTCGCACCATTTCGTTGCAATCATGATGTGAATTTCCCAGTAAAAGCTTCAGAGTCATTAGCACTGCTCTTAAGATAACTAGAAACTTATATGATCGATTCGTCAATGCTACCCAAAATTGAATCATCTGACAGTTACGTGACGTAAAATCGACACGTGATCAAACAAATAAGTGTTCGATCGTTCATCATACGCTGTCACCCATGCAATCGACCTGGAAAATGGTTTTGCCAGCCAAAGACCACAAGCATCCTTAAACAGCTCCACCTTGATGCGTCTTTTTTTACATAGCTAGGAAAATCCTTACCTCCGCTAGGGTTCACATGACAATCGTTTTGTGAGTCCCATCAATGGAGTCCACTTGATCAATGGTGAGATCGATTCAATCCCACAGACCACAGTCTAGGAAATCCCCAAAATAAATAAATGGAACGAATAAGGTGTGTACGGCCACGTGGGGCACAGCCGCTGGTGGGCTCGATGATTAATTCTATCAATCCAAGACGAAAACAATCCTAACAAACTAAGGTCGCACCGCAAATAACAACTTCTGAACCACCACAAAACCCCATGAAAGCAAAAACAAAACGCAACAAACTTCATCAAATGAATCGAATCAACAAAATATAAACTTAGAAAAGATAGCAACAGACCATTTTCACTGAAGTTAGCGTACCACCAAAACTCCCTCCAACTTTAAGGAACATGCTCCTAGCCCACATGTACATAAAATCCCCAAAGCCCTTCTTCTCAAGAAAAGAACGCAGAAAAAGATAAAAGAAATAAAGAAAAATTGGTCCTGGCCTTGTTGCTTCTATGTCCTACACCAGAAAACCCTTGAAATCACATAATTTCTACCCCCCGGTGAAACCTGTCCCCATTTGAGGACCTTCCCCAGATTCAAAACCCCCACCCCACCACTGGTCTTTTCGACTGGTAACATTGCTTGGCCCCTCGAACCTTTTAACCTCACAAACAAGGGAATGACAGCCAGAGAGAGGAGGACTGATTTGATGCTGCCGAAGAGAGCCAGATTGAAGGCGTCGCTGGTGTCGCTGATGCCAGTGGGGGCTAACCCTATGCTGCCACCAGTGAACCCTGCGGGCGGGGTGGTGGTCATGGTGCCCGGCGGGGTCGTGGTGGTGGTGGATGTAGGGGTGGTGTTGGTGACCGAGTTGCATTGGACCAAGAAATAACAGCGAAAAACACCGTGAAAAGTTCAAAAAAGAACCAATCCACCAACAAATTCCAAATTACTGAAATTACTAAGATAACTTTTAGAAAATAATGTATTCTTTTGATTAACTACTAGTTTAATTCAAATTTTAAAATAAAATAAAAATTTTTCTTTTTCTTTTTGAGTTTGACCAACTAATAAAAATCCAGTAATTTCAGTAATTTGGAATTTGTTGTATAAGGATTGGTTCTTTTGAACTTTTCGGTGTATTTTGTTACATGTATAATTATGGAGCACGACGAAATAGACAGAGATAAAAAAGAAAAATGGAATCCACCAATAGATGTCTTTCACATTCAACTATTGAAATGAAATGAAAAGGATATATGAGTTAATATATGTTCTAAGGTGGAAAATAGCATAATTTTTTTTATTAAAATGAAAAATTGGGTAAACCAATTCTACGGAATTGAGATTAGGAATTGAAATTATAGGACTTATTCCATTTGTTTTAGAAGATGCCATGCCGCCACTCGGACTCGAACCGAGATGCTCTAGCACTGCTTCCTAAGAGCAGCGTGTCCTACCGATTTCACCATAGCGGCGTACTCGAAATAATAATCTATTATTTTTAATCGTCGAATTGAAGGAGTCAATTCCATATTTTTTTCATTTTCATTCAAAGTGGATGAGAAAAAACTCGTTTCGTTTCAATATGGATTGAAGCGTTCCCATAAAAATCTTTATTATCATTTCATTTTTTTTTAATTTCTCATTTATCTGATTTTAAAAATCGAAGATGCATTTTTTATCAATGAACAAAAAGTCTTTTTATGGATCCCAGTCCAGTGTGACATTCAAAATTATTTTATTTAACTATTTTTTTTAGAGCTTTATATTAACCCTTAGGCCTTAGGTTGGTTTTTCGTCATGTAAAGAAGTTTCTTTAGGATTTCGGAAAACGAATTCGATATTAGCCTGAACTGAACATTTTGTCTAAGAAAAAACTTTTTTTTGTAATTTTCTTATTTATTATGATGATATGACAGATAATTGTACCGATGAGGAAAATAAGAATCCCCACCGGATAAAACATATTCAAAAAAAAAAAGGTGAAACCTTTTATCTTTTTTTTTTTTTAAAAAAAAAAAGTACCATTTTCAGATTAAGATTAGTTAATCGAGTGTTTGACTATTTAATTTTCGTACAAAAAAACTTTTGAATTCCCGGTAGAAAGACTTCGCTAAGGAAAAGCTTTCAACGCTGCCCGATATACCTTCTTTTTCCAAATGTTTTTACGAATACGTTTTTTTGATATAGAAGTACTTTTTTGGAACTGCCATTAAAAATTTGAAAAAAAAGTTTTTCATTTCTCTAGTTGAATGTGAAAGACATCTATTGGTCAAACAATTCCATTTTTTCTTTTTTTTTATCTCTGTCTATTTTCGTCGTGCTATATTTATACATGTAACAAAATACACCGAAAAGTTCAAAAAAGAACCAATCCTTACCTAACAAATTCCAAATTACTGAAATTACTTTAGTTTTTTATTAGTTGGTCAAACTCAAAAGAAAAAGAAAAGAACGAGTACACATTTTTATTTTAAAATTTGAATTAAACTAGTAGTTAATCAAAGAATACATTATTTTCTAAAAGTTATCTTAGTAATTTCGTCTTTTCTTTTAATTATATTTCTTATCCCTGGTATTGAAAGAAAAGTGTGAGATATTCTAGCGTTTTCTACAAAGAAAAAAAGATCTTTTTATTCGAATGGAGTAGAATCAGTTCTATCATGAATTAGTTAATGATTATGAATAAACGAACTAATAAAAAAAACGAGTTCTTTTTTTTATTGCGCCCGTTTTGGTATGGACCATCCTATTTTTTCTATCAAAATAAAGTAATGTATTAACTTATTAACTACTCGATTTTGGTGTAATTATTTGCTCTATGCATATAAATTATCGTAATACGTAATAATAATTGCATTTTTTTCTTCATTTTCATAAAGATTTTACTTAATATTCAATATTAATAAAATGAATTATTGTCTTATTTCATTTTTAAATATAAATAGTAACTTGATCATATTCATATCATTTGACCAATTCTAACTTCTTGATTTGAATATTTGAAATATTGGTTAAAGAAGAAAGATTCAGAATAATTAGGAATAGAAAATTCTATTTAAGAATTCCATATCTTGATTTTTTATTGAACCTATAAAAAGATATAAGAGCCAGTGAATTAGAAAGATTTAATTAAAAATAAAAAGGTTTTTTTATGGAATATGCATATCAATATTCATGGATTATCCCCTTCATTCCACTTCCAGTTCCTATGTTAATAGGAGTGGGACTTCTACTTTTTCCAACGGCAACAAAAAATCTTCGCCGTATTTGGGCTTTTCCTAGTATTTTCTTGTTAAGTATAGTTATGATACTTTCGGTCTATCTATCTATTCAGCAAATAAATAGAAGTTTTATCTATCAATATGTATGGTCTTGGACCATTAATAATGATTTTTCTTTAGAGTTCGGTCACTTAATAGATCCACTTACTTCTATTATGTTAATATTAATTACTACTGTTGGAATTTTGGTTCTTTTTTATAGTGACAATTATATGTCTCATGATCAAGGATATTTGAGATTTTTTGCTTATATGAGTTTTTTTCAATACTTCCATGTTGGGATTAGTTACTAGTTCGAATTTGATACAAATTTATATTTTTTGGGAATTAGTTGGAATGTGTTCTTATCTATTAATAGGTTTTTGGTTTACACGACCTAGTGCGGCGACTGCTTGTCAAAAAGCGTTTGTAACGAATCGTGTAGGCGATTTTGGTTTATTATTAGGAATTTTAGGTCTTTATTGGATAACCGGTAGTTTTGAATTTCGGGATTTGTTCCAAATATTGAATAACTTGATTTATAATAATGAGGTTCCTTTTTTATTTCTTACTTTGTGTGCCTTTCTTTTATTTGCAGGTGCAGTTGCGAAATCGGCACAATTCCCCTTCATGTATGGTTACCTGATGCCATGGAAGGTCCTACTCCCATTTCGGCTCTTATACATGCCGCTACTATGGTAGCAGCGGGCATTTTTCTTGTAGCTCGACTTCTTCCTCTTTTTATAATCATACCTTACATAATGAATTTCATATCTTTAATAGGTATAATAACAGTATTATTAGGAGCTACTTTAGCTCTTGCTCAAAAAGATATGAAAAGGGGTTTAGCTTATTCTACAATGTCTCAATTGGGTTATATGATGTTAGCTCTAGGTATGGGGTCTTATCGAGCCGCTTTATTTCATTTGATTACTCATGCTTATTCAAAAGCATTGTTGTTTTTAGGATCCGGATCCATTATTCATTCAATGGAAGCTATTGTTGGATATTCTCCAGATAAAAGTCAGAATATGGTTCTTATGGGAGGTTTAAAAAGCATGTACCAATTACAAAAACCGCTTTTTTAGTGGGTACTTTCTCTTTGCGGTATTCCTCCCCTTGCTTGTTTTTGGTCCAAAGATGAAATTCTTAATGATAGTTGGTTGTATTCACCTATTTTCGCAATAATAGCTTGTTCCACAGCAGGATTAACCGCATTTTATATGTTTCGAATCTATTTACTTACTTTTGAGGGACATTTCAATGTTCATTTTCAAAATTACAATGGTCAAAAAAGTAGTTCCTGCTATTCAATATCTCTATGGGGAAAGAAGTGCCAAAACGATTAAAAATCATTTTTGTTTATTAAGTTTATTGACAATGAATAATAATGAAAGGGCTTCTTTTTTTCGAATAAGACATATCAAATTGATGGTAATGGAAAAACAGGACGTGCCCTTTTATTACTATTATTCTTGTCACTAAAAATGCTTTCTCTTATCCTCATGAATCGGACAATACCATGTTGTTTTCTATGGTTATATTAGTGCTATTTACTTTGTTTGTTGGGGTCGTAGGAATTCCCTTTGCTTTTAATCAAGAAGAAATTCATTTGGATATATTATCTAAATTGTTAAATCCGTCTATAAACCTTTTACATCCGAATTCAAATAATTCGGTGGATTGGTATGAATTTGTGACAAATGCAAGTTTTTTATTTCTAACTTCGAATTCTCCCTTTTCTTCCGAAAAAGAGAAGGATCTTCTTCGGTGGATCCTCTTGTTCTGTTTAGTCCCCTTCGTTTCGAAAGTTGTTTCTATTTCTACATCTGTTTCTTCCTCGCCTTCCCCCCTTTCTTCCGTTTCTGAGGTTTCTTTGAATTTTTTAGTA